>CM052315.1:27401841-27446542 GCA_028455605.1 Lasioglossum malachurum
TTCATCTCCATGTCAACGATTTCATTTGTTTCAAACGACACGTTCATCGAATACATCGTACGCTGGGAGAGGACAGTTTCGCGCGTAATCGCGAAGAGCATGGCCCTCTTTCCGCGTCGGAATATCTAATTTCTTATCGTTCGCTATATTCATGAAATCGAAAAGTGTGCTACGTTCATGTTCATTAATTGTGTGAAAGTGTGGTGTTTCCTGTGTCACTGGATTAACAAGCAAATGGATTTACGGCTGAATAAGTGAGTTTTTAATTCAATTAGTTTCTGCTTCTTCTCTCGTTCGGATAAAGTTACCGATGAAATGGGCCCTCACCGATTTCGACAACCTTGAAATATGTTATAAATTCGATGTTCTAAATATCTTTTTCCTTTGAAATAAAGCTCATCGAAATCGAATAGGAAATAGTACATCGATCGATTTACAATTACAAGCTTTTACAATAATATCGTAAACTAAAGCCGATCGACAGAAACTGTAACGGGAAATGTTGTTCAGAATCATGGTTTTGACAACATATCCAAAGCTCATCGAGATTGGAAAGGATTTACATAATCGAGAAACTTTTGTTCGTTGCGGCATCGCGGCGGTACACCACGCTCGCCTGCCGGCGCGCCGGACAATACGCGTCTAGCTCGCGCTCTGATTGGTCCGTGTTTTTCGTTAATAACTCCTTAACGAAGCCGCGTACGATATTTTCGTAAAGGAAAATGTCGCTTGAAATAATCTCGGGAACCTCCCATTTCATTAAACTAAGGTAATTTTGAGACACCCTATATTTTTACAGAGCATAAGTATTGGAAAGTGGTTTAGCGGTTCTGTAATGTTTTCCTGGGTTTAGAGTTTTAGAGGGAGGTAGTAGGAATTAGTTTACGTGTTTACCCTTCATCATGTAATGATATAATTCCGCGTGACATCTCTCTTATGCGGTGGTTCCAAACTTTTGGCTGGCAGTGTACGTAATGTAAATAATCAATTTATCGTTCGATTATGCACGCCTTCTCCAAGCACGTTTGTTTGCATTTTCTTAAAAATATATATTGTTTATTTTATTCATTAATATTTCATTCATATCTCAAGATGTAACTGTGCCGTCAACTTCAAAGTATATTTAGTATTGATTCACTTTGATTGATTCAATCCATTGCGAATGTAACAGATTTGAATCTCGGAACCTATATACTGGCTCTTAACAATAGGTTTAAATTAGACTTGAATTAATTTTCTAAACAATATAGAACACAGTGGATTAACTTGCCAAAGGTTGCCGAATTGCCCGAATTATGCAATGCCAGTTATTTCTGTTAATTTGATAATTACGTTACCAAAAATGGAAATAAAAAGAGCCCTGACCGCCACAATGCTCTGTCTTATTTTAATTGTCCTTGCAGGAACTCCATTTAATAAATAATTTCTTATTACCTCTGGCATTGTTAACATCTAAAGTAAATTTTCGACTATATGCTGAAGTGTTAAATAAAAATAGTGACGTGACTCTTTTGTGATGTAATAAAGAAATTTTGGTTTATCGTTATTACCGACACTATTATCGGACTCTTCTTATATCGTTGAAAGCTTAAAGTGTACGTATGCGATTAGAGTATCTTTTTTATCAGTCCACTTATTACTGACTTGTTGTTCCATGTGTAATTAATACGAAAGTTGCAGACGACTTATTAATAGAAAATCAGAGATGTACTGGTAAATGTATTGACTATTATTCAGATTGATATATAGCATCCGCGAATTCACTGAAACAAAATAATTCATAAAGTATACGGACGATTAACGTCTTTATCGTACTCTTAATTTATTGAAACATTTACGAAAGGCCAATCGCTTGTATTAACTTCCACCATTATAAATCAATCTACAAATGCGAGACTTTGCATAAACATCCGCAGCCTACCGATAAGTTAGGTCAAGGGATAAAGATGCTTCCAGTCGTTTGTTTTATGATGAAAGTTCCTGATGCCTTTAATTAATGCTCGCCGATTAACAAGAGAGATTCCATTACCAAGTAAGATAAAGATAACTCTATTTTTAGTTCGTTCACTATGCTATTTTTAGAGTATCAAAAAAGAAATTTTTTAAGAAATTTGGTTCCTCACTCTGAAGAACCTAAAAGCAGTATTAAAGAGAAATCGTTCGATGTTTCTACCGAGGTTCTTTATAAATCCGCGAAGTTTAAAAAGAAAAATCGAATATTCTGGTTCCCGCAGTTCCTCGTTAGAAATAATCTATGTTGCTATTCTTACGGCGTGTCGTTGCTAAACGACGTACGATTACTATATCGATCAGCAGAGATCAATAACTTTATTACATAAAATGATTTCAGAGACGCAGTACTCGCTAATACCTTTTTAAAGCGTCTCCAAATTAGTGAAATGATAGGAGAGGTTTACATTAATAGGCATTAAGAGCTTTTTCATGTAATTGTTAATAGCATAACGAACTTTTAAAATTTCCTTTATCCTGGTTTTATTATTTTTAATAGCGGAAGCCTACCCAGACTTTAATCATTGTATTATATCAGAGTGGAGCTTAATCATTTTCTTTCAAGTATGAAGATAACTTATTATTGTCGAACAATTTATTAGAATATTATCTATTGTTGATGTTTGAGAAACTATTTAACAGCTATCGGTATTAGATTCCGGGTGGATGAATCGAGTACAACGCTTTTATATAAGAAAGTCTCATTAGAGCCTCGGTCTCGATTTCAACTGCTATGTACTGGTAATATTCTACTAATGAGTGTGCTAATAGGCCTCCTAATTGTTGGAATGCGATTGTAAAAGAGAGAATTTCGGATACCGCGTGGAGGGGAGAATAAATAACGCAGAGGAAAATGGAAAAGGCCAAATACCTGGACGAGTGACGTGGAAGAAACTGGAAGAGCCTAAGGGTTGTTTGGGCTTGATGACTCATTTTCTTATGTACCTCTTACTGACTAATCGCAATGAGTCCGAGTTTACGGTAAGATTATAGTCTTCCACTATAGACGAGGAGTCACTATTTGACAAGGAATAACAGATAATAGAATCATGATACAGCCAATCATCACCTTTAGATATTTTTTAAAGACTGATTGAAATTTTTGTGAAACGACTACTGCAAACAGTGGAACCTCAGACCAAGAGTGAACGATTATGTACTTTCGAACAGATACAAGACATTGACTGACTAACATGAAACGTGAAACTTCGACAAATATTAGACACGGGAACGTCCTCTGGCTCATCGAGCGCATCCTATTTACAAATATGTACATACTTCGTTTTTCTACAGTACACTTTAGTACCGTTGATCCATCCTCTATTCGCTGCGACTTTTATTCAAAATGACCTAGGAGCTTAGAATAACCTTGTTAATATTAACAGTGCAGCACAACTTTTTCTTTTATCAAATGTCGACGAGTAGGAAAAGAAACAATGTAACAATGAACGTTTTTATCGAGACATCTCGCAAAATTTGCAGGACTCGTAAACATTCGAATTTCTCAGAAGGTTCTTCGATACCAAGTGAGCAATTTTTCATCGCCGCACAGTGGGCTGGATCGAAGATTTTAGTGACATTTTACCAAGAAATGAACTTTCTCGACAGCGCGACGCGTACCCTTCAGGTAAAAACCCAGAGCACATTTGGGGGTGCAGGTAGCGAATACGCTGGCAACAAGATGTCCCTCGGACTAGAGTTTACCTGAGCGGTCACTCTTCCAGACTGGAAGTTCCAGTGACGCTCGGAGTGTGAAGTATTCAGAGTTCATTAATAAATCGCACCCTTGTCGGACGGCTTCACCGTCAATAGTTGTTCTTATTTATTGCCCACACCAGTCATCCTTGTCACTTAACGATAGGGTTAGCTATTAGACTATTTCCTACACGATGTCTAATTAATTGGTATTGTCTTTCGAATATCCACTGACCCCAAAAGTGGAAGAACTAAACAAAACAAATGCAAATTATAAGTTGTACTGAACATTTAAAGTTGAACATTTTAGAATCTGCGGTTGATACCCGGAAAATGTCCTTTCTTTTTCGCGATATTTTGACGATCCGGTTTAATCTATCATTTTCACTTTTTTTTTTTTTTTTCAGTAAACAGCATTATTCTACATTAAGAAATTATAAGTGCAGTTACAGTTATTATACGCAATGTATTTAAAATGTAATGTCGACTACAGGACAAAACATTATCAAAATTTTTATAATTGACAAGGAATAATATCTTTTGACACACAAGGGAACACACGTTGGGACCAACCGCAATATGTTCATGACACTTTCCTTTACATAATGTATAAAAATCACGTCCACCTTCGTCCAACCTTTCTGAGTTATTATCGTTTAAAGTTAGTAATGTCCTGTTATTTCACATACGTTCGGTAGTCACCATCAGTACTCTGCGGAATATTAAGACATTTTTCTACTGACAAGTTCAATAAGAAAAGTATTATACGTTTTTTCTTTATTATATTGATGTGCGTTGTTAATTTATTTATCGTTATAAAGTTTTTAAATTATATAAAACTGAAAATTTTATATAAAAACAGTCTTTATACTGTATATTCTATTATCGTCTGACCCACGCTTATCAACAATAAAATTAATATCATTTAAAAAGAAAACAAAATTATTAGATTCTGAAGCTATGCAGTAATTTAATAAGTACTGCATAAGTGTACGTGTATAAATAAAGTTTTGCAGATAAAGTTATTGTACTCTAACATTTCTGAAAAGAATGCTTCTTCTTTGACACTTTCAAGTGTTTTTTTCACTCGAGTGTCAAGTGTTAAAACAAAGGAATAACAAAATAGCATTCAGTTTAAACATTGTGTTGAGAATAAACTTTTGACTTATTTTCTTACATTTGTCTCAACCAATTATATTTAGAACATGACAAAAACTAATTAAATAAACAGAATGTATTATATAATAAAAAGAACTATTGTCGATGCGATGTTAAATCACTCTACCGAAACAAAATTTTTTTATATATGTTATTAAAAAAGATAGAATTTTTTAATATTTTTCTGTGCAAACCGCATTCTAATATCTCTAATGGTTCAGAAGTTATACTAAAATGTCACTAAAATCTTCGATCTAGCTCACTGTGCGCCGATGTATGTACTAATCTTCGGCATTGTTCAACGTAAATACCAATTTCGAGCTTGACTTCACTGAAACATCGTTCACGGATAGATAATATTTCTTCAGCGATATTATGGGAAGTATTGAATCTTAACTCTTTGCAAAGAAATGGCTTCCCGCACGTGATCATATATGTACTTCTCGGTCCATGGTCAGGCAAAATTCGCCCGACGCGACAGTTTCTCGCCGAGAACTTCTCGTTGAGTGCAACACATAACAGTAAATATAACATTTTTTATTTTCCACAATTTCAATTTCCACGTTTTGGGTTCCGCTTACAAATAGATTCGAATTAAATTAGAAAAAACCAATATTATATAATAATAAACTCTGTGAGAATACTTCTTGCAAAACGGAAGAGGATATGTATCTTCAGTAAACAATGCTTGATCCGTGATAATTTACTGACAGCTCTGTTAATTCCTATTGTACATCGCACTGTTAAAACAATGCAGCAAGTTTGCAAGTTGATTGTAACATAGGCCTCTGCATAAACATCAGATTAGATTGCTATTCCTTAAACTGTCCGCGCAATTAGAGGCCTATAAACATATTTCTCTTATCAGTTAATAAATATCGTGTTACGTAGATAAGGCCTCAGATAGCACTGCATAGTTAAATGCAGCGTAGAAGTAGCTTTCCCATCTCTTTCTCAATTAAAGATTACAGAGCTCCCTCGGATAACGCTCTCGTGGTTTCGAACAATACAATATCGACATTTGTTTCGATCCAATTTACATGTTTCACATGCCTTTGCAAATTTGTTTGGACATGACAAAAAGTTAAAATGTATGACGATACAGTTCTATTTAAGCAATACATAATGCAAATACGTAAATCGATCATTTACATTACTTGATCATTATACATTGACCATTGTTCTTTCATACAAAATTGAGTAATAATGATCTTCTATGGGAAGTATTATGTAAAATGTATAAGTGTTACGTGTCATGTGCTATTGACATTAATTAATTCGTTCAACGCTCGGATATGATTATACTAGAGGTACGTAAGAATTTAGGAACGTTTATGTAAGATGGATTACCTGAGAACATAAGCATCCACATGCTCGGTACGGCAAATGCTGATGATCTCGCATCGCACGATCTTCAACAAGGATTGCCATTTTCGCCTGAAAAAAAAAAGAAAAATATATAGCTATCGTTTCATTTCCAGAGGTAAATAAGCAGGTAAAACGCTGACAGCGAGTTTTCTAAAAAAAACCTCAAGGAGTGATCATAACTTCGTCTGTCCCTAAACACTTAAAGTACAATTTAAATTCGAAGTTTTAAAAGAATTTTTCTTGAAACATTGTATTGAAAAATGGTACCAAAATATCTCGCAAATCAACGATCGATTTACCTGATATTTCGCAGGATTATTTTTGGTACCTTCTTTTCTTTTTAATTATTGTGAAACTATAATAACAAGACTGTGCGAATCTTTATGCATTTATAGAGCATAGTTGAGTAGATGAAATTCAAAATCGTTGAAAAATTTTTAAAATTGAAGATGTCAATGTATGATTTCTCCTCTATTAAAATCATTAAGGGAAGAAATAACATTAAATTTAGTTTCTATTTCTTGCAATTGATGCAGACGGTTTTGATTTTGCATGAAGATCCGCAATCTACTAATAACAATCACCTACTTAAAATTATAAATTTTGTTGCACTTTATCTGTACATATAAGGTTTCTTGTTTAAATTTATTTACATTATAGTTTAATATAATTTTACACATTTATTTTTCATAATAATGTTTTAAGAATATTTTAATAATTACTTACTCTTGAATTCAAGACAAAACTTCCTGTATACTAACAAGAACAACTTTCTTCTGAACAGACAGATATTGATATGTACACGTTAATCTGATATAATTTGAACAAATGTTACTTAAAAAATATCTGCATAGCTAATTTGTAATCGAATCAATGTATCAATGTTAAAACACAGATTCAAGCATACGATATTTCGAGCTATCGAAGGTTTTTCCGGGCTCGCGAGTTATCATTTCCAGATAACTAAACGTAATATGTAGTAATAATCAAAGTAATCTGCGTAATCATCGTAATTGTATCTTTTATATTCTTCCTGGATCTCTCTCCAGTATATTACAAATTAAATGAAAACTACAGCAACTTTTATTAAAATTCTGTATCACAAGTTGTAATTAAGTAATTTCGTTAGATTCGGAGAAAGCAACGTTGATAAGCTCGAAAGAAGGAAAGAATAATTGTGATAACACGTTCTAGGAAGCGTTAATCAAGAAAAACGAACAACGAAGATAATTTACTTGAATTTTCTGATACTCTAATTAGTCAGAACTTTTATTGGCATTCAAACACATACTGCAATAATCTTCATCTCATTAATTCTACTTCGTCCGAGAATTCGAATGAATTGAAGTACATTCGTGAACTACGTTTACTACGATAAGCATTTGAAGCACGTGATCTGCACGTGTACGTGATAAAATAGTTTTCTTGATCCGTCAACTTTATCTTTTCATATTTAAATTTATCTCTTAAGCCTGGAATCCCCATGTTATTTATCCACTCGAACTTCCTGATACAATTATTTAAAAAACTATCGGATCACATGTATCGCGGCACGTGAAACATCAAATGCTAAATTACCTCTAATGCAACAATCAATACAAAAATGTGAAATTTGTTGATCGATTAATTTTGTTTACTGTATTTCGGTCGTCTACACGTGTCGCAGAAATAATTACGTAATATGTGGCAATATAGCAAAAACACGTCTCTTGTGAAAATATTCGTATAGTCGCGGAACGTGCCGGAAGTAAGCGTGAAAAGGGAAGTTGTGCCAAAAGCGTGATTCGGCACGAAGAACAAAGTAAAATTATTCTGAGCTTCCCTTTTAGCGTTTATCAATACTTGCCAACGTACCTCGATTCGTCTAATTACAAAAATGTGCGGTATTCCTTGACGTAGCACGTTTTCGGATTGCTCAACTTGCCAAAACGTGACGAAAATTACAATCTTTACTGTAATAGTGACAATAGCAATAACTTTCAAGTAATATCCACGAAACTTCCAAATAAAAATGATAAATCTTTAAAAGGTTTATGTATGTGAGTAAATAGAAAAATAATTATATGACTGTCGCTCATAGAGAATTACATTTTGAAAAATTGACGTATATGTCGATAATGTAATTAACTTCGTTAATTCCGGTAGAAAAAACTCCTTTGCAAAACACAGTTTGTAAAGTGAAATGACCTTGATATGTCAAACGGAAAAATCAAGTAAGTACGTAGTACTAAAATTGTGCGACATTATTTTACTGAATGGATATTATACAATTATTAAACATTTCAACGAGATACAAATTCATGGAAGTCACAAATAATGGAAAATAGATTTTACATACTTGGTATGAAAATGATTAAATTCATGCACTTTTAAGCCATTTCACTTTTCATCAAGTCAGCGATCTCGTATCGAGTGCACCTGATGCAATCTCTGTTAAATTTTTAGATTAATGTAAACGTGAATCTTTTCATATTTTTCAGTTTTGTTATATGCACCAAGGGAATCTTTCATGCTACGAAGTTCGTAAATCAACAGTGTTTTCAAGATGTTGTGTTTTCAATAATATAAGTAACGAATAATATCAATTTGTAATAACACATACAAAGAAAGAAGTTATACTCATGTCGAAGCATTACGTATTTATAATATAACTAAACATTCATTTTTAAAAATACAGTAAGCACGTAAAATCAGAAATGCAAATAAAATCATGCACATAATACGAACAATAAATATTCCAACATTGAAAAATATTTAATACCTCGACTCAACTAATATTCGCGAACTATCAGAATTTCCGTGAAGCGTTGAACTTTATGCATACTGTGTACCGCACGATCGTCAATATTTCGTAAGCATTTGTTTACATTGAAACAATAGCAGTAAGGCTTAACGAAAGAAAATGTGTATCTCCCCATAGCGTAACAGTGAGTCGTATTACACCGTTTAAGACGTGAAAATGTGTTTATATTTTTTGTAGTAGCATGTACAGATGTACTATGTACCGGATAACAATCACGTTCAAATAGTCATAAGCTTCTAGAAAATGGAAGATTACATCGATGCTTATGTCTATTTATATTCAATTTAAAATAAGGAGATAAAGCGGTGTGTGTGTGTGTGTGTGTGTGTGTGTGTGTGTGTGTGTGTGTGTGTGTATACATATATCAGAGTCACGTAGCGTCACTTTGAGCGGTCGGTATTACTGGAACGAGAAGGTGGGCGCATCGATCTTCGCCAAAAAACACGACATATACACGCTACTGTTCAATTCAATCTTTATTCAATGTTAGCATGTCGTCAGAAGGTATTTTCCTTCGCCGAACGGGATCACACTTTTGTTTGTATTTAAACGAACGGGTAAGAAATAAAGGGATGCCAGTTCACACGCCGAATATCACAAACAAACGTTGTTAATCTTCCGAAAAGGTCGACACATGTGAAGCATTAATTCTGATGCGAGCGGTTGGGTTAAGCGGACTAATGATCACTATTAGAACAATTACATCGAGCGAGGTGCCGGCGATCACAGTCATGGTTACCAAGCCGGTTTTATTTGATCAAAACATTTATTTCGGTTGAACTGCGTGTCATTGATGAATTTGTAATATTTGTGGTACTTCAAGCCACGCTGATCTCCGATACAAACGTACTTGCGAATAAATGTAATTAGAAGTCCCAGGATTTTTTATCGAATTTACGGGAAGGTAGATGGTCCGCGAAGACGATGACGACTCGTGGCTAAATCACGCGCGAGCATTCTCTGTGATAAGTTTTCGAAAGAAACGTGTTCGAGTCGGTATGGAGGTTGGAAAGACAGATAAAATTTTTGGAAGATAGTGTGCTTCAACTTACTGAGGAATCTGCCTGAGATCGCCTTGCTTTTTGTTTATGCTACTGTTGCTTGTGAACCAAATTTCAAGGAGTTTCTCCACACCTTCGAAGAATTGCACACTGTCGGTGCTGTCGTCTTTGGTAGTTGCCATCCTCCGGAGGCGCAACAATTTTTATTCACAACTGTTTTGTACGCGGCGACAAACAACAGTTTCTTTCTTAAGTTTGTGTTTCGCTCCAAATGTACGACAAAACCACTCTTCGCACCGAACTTTGCTTTACTACTGAGAACAAGTGAACGAGCAATCATATTGGCGGTGGTTCCTGTCCTTCTCCCTCTCCCTTGCGTGCGCAATATGGTGATTTCTATCTTTCTCCCACTCCCGTAATATCACGTTCTTTTTCTACGCTAAATGCGTGTACCAACCTCTCCACCAATCATAATCCACGCCGAACGCATGCGCACTGCAACGTACTCTATTTAAAATCAAATAACTCTTATTTGTGATTTGTTCAATGGAAAATGTGTATACAAATAATACTATTTGCACTATTAACATTAGAATATTGCCAAAAAAACGTTAGCGTTATTAAAATATATACTTTTATAATTATTTCATATTTTAAACTATGAAACTAGAAAATCATCAATATTACCTGTAGAACACCGTCGTACCGTTTCAGTAGTAAGCAGGATAAGCTGTTATACTTAACTTAGTGTTGAAAATGCTTGATAAAATACAACAATTTTATGAACAATTAGAAAGTAGATGAAAGACGTTATTCATAAAACATGCATTTCAAAAGCGAATGAAAGTATCTTACATAAAAATGGACTCTTATAAAGTGACATTGTAGTAGGAATTTGATATATACTTTATTTACATTATTTTATTTTTTTTTAATTATTTTACTTCTTCTCTTGGCAATGAATTTTTGAGGTGTCTTCTTGTCTGTGTTTACCAGAATATCCTCGGTCATTGGTTCAATAATTTTTCCCATGCTGATCTTAACGGCCGGTTCAATTAATCTTCTATGAGCAGTTTCAGGAACAAAATTTCTACCAATCGGCATTCTAATACTAGCCTCGTAATCTTTCACGCTGGTAAATGGATATGGCAGCTCACTGACTTGATGTTGCTTTATTTTAGCTTTATCATCTTCAAATATTATTACATCCCCCTTATTTTCATCTTTTCGGGGTACATACTTTGGAAACTTTAATATAATTCGTTTCGTTTTACGTTTCGATGGTTTAATATTTTTCCCACCCCATCTACCCCAACCTGGTAAAGTCAAATCGATATCTTTTGGTTGAGATGCTTTCACCTGCAAACGAATTCTGATATAGCATTTTTTTCATTAATAATCAACATGCAAAAAGATTGTATTTTAACATACCGTCTCCTCTTTCTCCTTCCTGAAGTCTTCTACGATATCGTCATCAGCAAACGCTTCGCTTATCATATTCTGTCTTTCATCTTCATTCTCACTGTCGTCCAAGACATCATCGCCACCTGTTATGTCAGCTGGCAGATCTGTATGTAGATGTTTAGTTTTCACATTCATGTATTTACTAGGATCTATTTCTTGTTCAGATTTATTTACTCCATTAGTATTCAGCTTGATTGCAGATAAACTATATATATTACTGTACGCTATGTTTTTGGTATTTTCCAAGTCTGTATTTGATTCCATATAATTTTCATCAACACTTTCATGCAAAGTCGAGTCTATAACTAATTTTTTATTTACAGTCTCTCTCTGTATTTCAAGTCCATCAAAACTATCTTCTTCCAGTGCATTATAGTCTTTATGTTTACGTTTTTTAGACACTTGATTATAGTTCTTTGTGATACGCTGAAGCTTCGATTTGATCTGATCTTGTATTTTGTCTTCCATAGTATTAAATATTTTGTTTATCTTCTCCTTATTTGAAATATTTGATGAAGAATTAAATTCCTGTTGTATTTCATCTCCTTCTACAGATTCGACATTCCACTTAGAAGTGGCAGCAGCCTTTTTAAGATCTTTTTTCTGTGATTTAACTGTTTTGTTCAATTTTTTATCATCATCCAATACTATTGTTCTTGTAATCTTTTTACTTTCGTCTGTTTTATTTGCATTTTTTGATTTCGCTATTTTGCTCTTGTGTTCGCCAGTATACTCTTTATCACTTTGAACTTCAAGTGACTTCATGTCAGCACACACATTAGTACGTTTATCTGAAAAGAAGAAAGAACATTATTTAAGTTTTCTTAAATATGTAAGCAATTTTCTAAACATACCTTCCAGTCTTTTATGCTTTTCATTCACAGGGGATTCAGTACTTTCTATAATAGAAAAAGAATAATCACAAATTTGTCTTTCACAAAATGTGTAAATATATATAGTTTTAAATGTACCATCAAAAATATTTGCGACGTCCGAATTTTCTGCTGACATTTTCAATTCCTGTTTTTTACTCTCGGTATTGTTATTTACTTTTGGAGGTTGGTTAGGTAATTGATTATTTTCTTTATCCCAAAATTTACGATAACTTTTAACAAAGTTATCTATTTCGGATTCAGTTTTCTGTACCCATGGATTTCCTGCATCGGTAGTTGAAGGCTGCACAAGCGAACTATCAACTCCATCTTCATCTTCGCTATCATCAACTCTTTTTAACTTATGTGTTAGTTCGCGACCAACTGATAATTGCTGTGCAAGTTCTTGACGAGTCTAAAGGGTAATGATCAAAAAAAATTTTCTAGCATTAAAAAAGTATTCAGGAAGAATAAGAATGATCACAACTGAAAAATCTGTTGAAGATAGCTAGTATATAAAAATGCCTCTTACATCTTTATCATATTTAGCTCGAATTTGTTTGGATTGCGCCCACTTTCCTGTATTTTTATGTCTAAGAGACATTCTTTCTTCTGCTCTGGTCTTGTCTAATTGTTCCAGCTTCTCCAAGGCAACATCCGGATTAGTCTTTTTTAATTCCTCAAATTCTTTCAATTGTAATTTTATCTTCTCTTTCCTTTGAACACGATGAAATTTTTTACTCTTGATTTTCCTCTCACGGCGAGACTTAGCTTCCCTATAAGACTAAAAACAAATACAGTTAACAGACAATCGAACATAGCAAAATGTTTTCATATTTAAATATTTACCTGCTGTGCCCTAATTTTTGCAGTTTCTTTCCTCTTCATAATAATTTCTTCCATTGTTAATGAAAAATCATCATCTTTTTCCATAACATTCTCTTTTTGTGGTTCTAACGAAGCAAGCGCTTTTTCTAGATCCGACTGAATTCTAAACCTTTGAACAAACTGTTTGGTCGGTTCTAGCTTCATGGATGGCTGATTCAAAGGAAAGCGAAGAGACTCTGCGGTTCTGTTCGTTGTTATTACAGCATTCCATTTTTTTAATTCCTTTTTTGTGTTTTCAAATCCAACTATCCTTTTTATCTAAAGAACAATTAATACACATACTTTTGTAGAAATCCTTTAACTTCTATATGTAACTGTATCCAAATTGTCAGAAAAAATCTTACTCTATCTGCAGCAGGCTTTTCTAAGGGCTTCTTTAGAACATTCACTTTCTTTGTTGCAGTTTGTAGATTCTTAACAATCTCGTGATGATGACTTTTTTTGCCTAACGCTTTAGCCAGATCTTTTACATGCACTACATTTGAATCTGACACTCCACTTTTTACTAAATGAAATTCAGATACTTCTAAAGTAGGCTCACTCCTTTCCGCCCTCTTTACTCTAAAAAAATAATTTATATTTATTTAAATACAATGATATTTATTATTAACAGAAATAGGAGAAAATGTGTAGAAAGAAAAATGTATACAAATTATTTTTAATAAAAACAGATATATAAATGTAGGTTATTGAACATCTAGCAATCAAAAATAGAGGTTATATAGAGGAAATTTTCTTATACTATGATTTCTCTTACCTTTGACCTTTGTCAAGCTGTGAAACAGCTTCAAGAAGTTTAGAATGAGATTCCGATACATTTTCATTTTCTTCTATATCGTCTAAAAACTCCGAATCGCTCATTGCTATATGTTTATACCGGAAATAGTTCTATATAAAATATAACTCTATTTACACATGCTCTACACGCTCTATGTACTTACATCAGCAGTAGAGGATCAGCACAATCAGCAGTGTTTCGATTCGATTGTGCACACCTTTTCTCGCGCATGCGCGAGAAAACAGTAACGTATTTACTACATATTGGGTAGCAAAGCGGCCAGAGCCCTGACTAGCAGTTATATTGGCGGGAATGTACCAAAATAATCTCACCGGACAGAAAGACTCCAGGACGTGTCCTACGAGTTAAAAAATATACACAAATACACTTGTTATACATTCATTTTTCAGAATCAAATCATATGAATTTTTAAAAATTCTGCAAGGTGCCCAAGGAACCCCATTTTATCGAGAAGCTTACATACTGAGGCTGAAAGCGCCGCGCATGCGCGAGAAAAGGTGTGCACAATCGAAACACTGATTACATGATGAAAATTTAGGCATTGAAAAGTAAAACTTGTAGAAGTACGGTGGTGTAAGATATATATAATTCGTACACCATCTTATATGTGTGTGTGTGTGTGTATGTGTGTGTGTGTGTGTGTGTGTGTGTGTGTGTGTGTGTGTATCATATATGTAAGCAAACATGTAAACATTTTTCATACTTGGCGGTACAGAGTATGCGAAGAAAAACCACCAATAAAAATCAGGCGTCATTTTGACCCAGCCTCCTCCGGAAAGAGGACACCCCTGGTGTGTATCCTGGTAATGGTAAACTTCTCAGCAAATGGCGAGGATGCATGTGTGCGTCTGACCAATCAGACGGCCACGCTATGAAACATCGACAATACAATTTATATACAGTAACACCATGTTGCTTCATCGAACAGAGAGTACTGTCCAGTACTGTCCTGTACTTTATTATACATGTAAAGCGTTGTCCTTTCTTCGAATCGATATTTCCATGCTTTTATCTAGCTCTCTAAAGTCCATAGTAATTCGGTTGGCGAATACTGTATATTATTGTTTATGATTTATAATCGTAGTCGACGTATATATATTTAGTCTGTAAATTATATTTTCATCTATATAATACTCGGGGGCCTAATAGTCTAATATTCTTGTAACATGCACCTGAAATATTACAGCTGAAAGAAACTGAGCAATGTAAAATCATTTTCTCAAACATACACAATGAATTTACTTGTAATATCAACTATAAGTTGTGCTTTGGAATACATTGTTCCGATTTTTATTAAATATGTAAGTACATAATATTTATACCTTATGGAGTTAAGATTGTTTTCAAAATTTTTGTCATTTTCGTTACAGGCCGCAACACGCTTTTACACGGTGACAAAACATGACTTAGAATTACGGAAAGATTTGATTAACCTCAAACAGGAAATGACTGGAATATCCATTGTTGATGAGTTTTCAAAGTATGCCAAGCTTCAACGTAAATATAATAAAATCGATGGCATTTTAAAAGAAAAAGGTAGAATAATTATATACCTTGAAGATTTATTACAAAAATATCATGAACTAATTTATTCAAATTATATATCTAAATGAATGGAAAACAGAAATCTAAATATAAACACATTCCTTTTCCTTACAGTAATCATAATATAAAAAATTAATCAAAGGATATTATATATGTTTTAGCAAATCAATGTTTATCTTCTCGAATGAAGGTACAATTGTTTGCATCATATGGATTCCGTCTATTAAATGTAGGTATTTAATATTTCTATTTATTCTTTAGATAATGCTGACACTAATCATTTAATCATTATATATTTTTTAGGGTTTCTTGATGCTGGTTTTGTCATATTTTTATAAAAATACACCAGTAATAGTTTTCCCAAAGGGTATGCTATGGCCAATACAAAATTTACTAAGTTGGCCTTGTTACGTTGCCCAAGAAGATTCAATTTCTTTTCTTGTGTGGATTATAATAGCTAGATTAGTTGTATCTACATATAAAAAGGTAGATGTAACATAAAATTAACGATTCTGATTAAATTATTTGTGTACATGAAAGTAAGAATTTTCTTTGAAAGATCTCCAATATAATTTTGATGTTCCTTTATAAAATATGTTTATTGTAATAATTTGTTCTTTCATTAAGGAGATTAATGAAAATAATTATCAAACTGTACATAAAATTACTTCTTATATAATAGGATATGTAAATAATTATGTAATAAATATCGCATTTTTTAAAAATATCTCATTACTTTTGAGTAGTTCTTCTGAATAAGGATAATAATAAATTTTTTTATGTAATAGCAAAAAAGTGAGTGTATTTCGTAGAAGCTTGAGTAAAGTACATAATACATAATAGTGAAATATATTTGCATATAATTATTGATAAGTAATAATTTTATGTTTTAACAAAACATTTCTATATATGACAATTGATACACCTATATTCTTCTATGTAACGTAGCAAACAATGTTTTATTCACGTGTAGAGTATTGATGAAACATCTATTTTATAAAGCTTACAAAAAAATAACTGAAAAATTTGCTTATTAATTTATTACCTTGTGTAAATATTTATTTTAATGTTTAATTTAGCTTTTTGTTATATCAGTTTTGCATTTTTTTTTCTTTGTTAATGACTTTATAATTTGATATTGCGACACATATGATACCCAAATGCTACACGTATAAATGGTATTATAGAAAATTCTATAATAATATAATAATGTAAAAACATAAATTACTCCATTTAAACAAAAAGAAAACTGGACAATTAGTCTTTTATATTCTTACTGGACGAGGAACAAAATTGTTGCTCATAACACATTTTTCATAATAAAAAACTGAGAATTACGATTTTAAAAGTATATAGTTTTGAGCACCAATAGCGAATCATAACGTCCAAATTAGAATAAAGTACGGCTCAAGATCTTTATCATTATGATTTACTTTATCACATTTATATAAATATTGACCAAACATACTTTGTACATGACATTTGTTACAAAACGGCATAATATAGGTACAACAAAAAATAAGACGCGAATGTTACTTTTAAACATTTTTCTTGAAAACAAAATATTTGTTATTATTAAATCAAGAGACATAGTTGACATTTACAATACTGTTAACATATGAATGTCAATTCTTTTTTTTAATATTTCTATCCTTTTAAATAGTCAGTACGTCAGTACATAAATGCAACAATGTCATGTAAAAACTTTGTTGACTTCAATGTTAGTTATGTTGAACTCAAACATAGGGTACAAATACTTATCTATATTAATAGTCACATTATGTGATTGTATACAAAATATTAAACTAATAGCGATTGAAATAGTAAATAATAGCTGATTAAAGACTGGTAAACATTCGGAAATTTCTATTTTTTTGCCACTACTAACTTTTTTAGTCACATTTGCATATTTAATTTGAAGGTATATAATTTTTTTTTATATATTCTCGCTCTTCTGCTTTCGCTATGAATATTATTCGTATGAAATTGTAATAAACCAACATGGGAGACTGTACCATTAATAATAAGGATAATAATGTATATGAAACAATTAAAATGCAATAAAATTCAAAATTGCGAAGTGAAATTACTTTTTATATCATCCTATGTGCCTACATACAAAGAATAACATAGTAACGAAAAATTATTGAAGTTTACGCAAGTTACATAGTAACTATTATAAAAATATTTTGTCTTACCACCTAAGTTATTAAATTAGAAAATATATTTCTGTTCTCACTGTATCAAACACCATAAAAAAATTGGATTAGACTACTCGTAGTTAATAATAAGATGTGCTAGAAATTAGAAGAGCGAGACTAATGAAATCTCTCCCTTCCCACAATTTTTTCTGTGTTAAGCTATTTTGAAGCAGATCAGAAATTTATAGGTGATTATTTAACTTTTTTTTTTCTAAATACTGTTTTGCATCATGTTATTATGAGAAATACCTAAGCGATTCGATACGAAGTAAAGAAAAGTTTGTTTAAATAATAGATGTAAAGCAATTACAATATTGGAAAGTGAAATGTTCCTCTTTCTAAAATAACTCTCATGTATGTTATACAATCACATAGTACAAATGCAACAAAAGAAGTATTGTATACGAATACATAATGAAATATTCGTTATCAGAGATGTTCAACTGACTTATGTTTTAGCGATGTCCATTGGTGATCCACCAGTTGCGTTTGTAGACGTATTAGCAATTGGTGGACCACCAGGACTTACAATAGTTGGAGGAATTGCAGGTTTAACAAATCTGTCTGATGTGCGTCTATTGGATGGCGTTGCCACATGACCCTGTTTAGGCAGTACAAAATATTAAAATATCAAATATAAACTTCAAAAGTTTTAACAAAAAACTAAACGTACGATAATTTAAACACTTTCACTCACAAACACTCTAATTTAAATAGAAGTGTAGTTTGCGTATAACAGCATTCGATAGTTTCCAAATTTCAAGGGCGTTGTCTTGTTTTCAGGATTGCAAGGGTATGGGATGCGCCTCTTTATTTCTCGATAATGTAAAGATGAGGTTTTCCAGTTTAATAGGCGTAATTTGCATTATTTGGGAGTATAAAGCTGCGACATGCTGCCGAATAATGCAAATTACGTCTCGTAAACGTAAAAATAGGACTTTTGAGGGCGACTGCGGCCTAGATTGATCTTTTATCTAGCCCTTTTGATTACTGAAAAACCCCATGTTTGCATTATCGAAAAGTGAGAAGGCACATCCGCACCCTTGGAATCCTGGAAACGTGTCTACCCCCTTAAGTAAATTCTATTGACTTTATAAGTTGTGATAGTTAATTGAACCAGTTATGAAAGCATTATAATAAAGTACAACTTACCGTAGAAGGAGGTGATGAACTTGCAAATGGAATTGCAGAAGGTTGACCACAAGCATAACATCGATTTGTGTTAAATCCTTCTCTAGCTGATGAACCTGGAAGCAGCAATATTATCAACAATATTCTAAAATTTGTACTTATATAATAAAATAATAAAAAAACTTTATAATGTTTACCTGGACTTAATGGTCTAGAGGAACTAGGTGAAGGATTGTACGGCACAGGGCTGGAAACAGTACGATTTCTTATATTTCCACCAGACATCACAATTTCATTATAGTGCCGTTCTTCTTCCATTTCCAAACTAATAAATTGATGAAGTTTGAAATCAAACTGAAACTGGTTTATTATATATATACATATATATATAGTTTGCTAAGTTACCTTGACTCTGACTCTGAGAGATGTCTGCATAAAGCTTCACGACGTTCTACCTCCAACTGTAACTTCCTCTGAAGTCTCAAGTTCTCTTCACGAATTTGTTTTTCTTCGTTCACGTATCGTTGCATCTTCTCTATATCTAATGTCAATTATATATGTATGCATTAAACAATTTCGAATTAAAATACAATGTTTTCTCGATAAATGTCCCAAATGTTTGGCCTTTAGCATTTCGCGATTAGCGATTCTCCGCATCTCATTCTTTTCCATACGCTATCCTTCTTTGCATCGGAAACTTTAATCGTTCATTACTAGACTACGGATCTTTATGCATTTATGAAGAAATGGGTTGGGCAAAATATAAAACAGTAAAAGATTTAAAAAATTCAAGAATATTGTAACGTTGCTATTAATGTAACAAAGTTGTTAAGGGATGAAATCAATTTTTATGTTATCCCTGCTTCCCAAAATCAATGCAAAACATTTTTATTTTGCATAAATATTCGCAATCTATTCATTACACAAATAAATATAATTGGAATTATATCATATATGGTATCGTTTTCATTAGAAAAATGCCACAAATATGTTGGTCAAAGTCTCATAAAAAAATAATGAAAACTAAAGAAGTTTTGTTATTGGATTAGTTGTGTTTACACTTCTCGGCGACCAAGGCCTCTTGAGCTTCGCCGGCCTTTTCGACGTTCGGCAGAAATCAAAGAATAGTATCCCTGGCCAGATCCGTGTTTTGGTCAATTATCGAGAAACAATGTACTTACAAGTGTGCGAGAACCCGAAAATGTCGGGTACGCGATGGTCGGATCGGATCGGGAAGGCATCGGGTCGAGACGAGTCGGGTTCTCGAAAATTCCGGGATTTTTGAATATATTGAATATATTATACGCTCGGGAATTCAGAATATTTTCTCGAATCCCGATATATTTTCGAGAATCCTTAAATTTTCAAGAACCTGTCCCGATCCCGAATAAAATTCTCGACTCCTCCCGACCTGACATTTTCGGGTTCTCGCATACCTCTAAACATAATAATTAATTTAGTATTAAATAAAACAGTCTGTAATAATATGATACATTAAATGTATATTATAAGAAACTAAATGTATATATGTATATATATAGAAATAAAAAAACAATTCTTACGTTCTTGTTGTGAAATAAGTAATGTATGTCTCAGTCTAGCCACTTCACTTCTTAAAGTTTGAATATGTGTACTTAAACTAGTAGCAGTATCACCATTATTCTCTCTAATTTCTCTTGGCGAAGTGGGATCTGATACAGGTTGATCCAATTTTATCTGAAGCATTCTTTTCTCTGCTTCTAGCTTGTCCATTCTTTTCCATAACTTATTAACTAATGCTTCTTGTTCTTGCTCAAGAGTATTCTCAAGTTCAACCTTTTCTCTACGTAGTTGCTCTAAATTACTTTGTTTTGCAAGGGTTTCTGCTTCAAGTTTTTCTATCTTTCTCATTAATTTGTTGACAAGACATTCCTGTTCTTGTTCTAAAGTTTGCTCCAGACGACATTTTTCTTGACGTAATTGATTCAACTTTCTTGACAAATCATTGGTTAAACATTCTTCTTCTTGCTCATAATGATGGGCTAATGTTTCTTTCTCCTTCTTCAGCGCTTGTATTTTCTTCAATAAAGTGTTACTTATAAATTCTTCTTCCTGTTCTGCTTTTGCTTGCTATAATATAGATAGATATGGTATAATAATAACATATAGATAACCAATGTTCTCTACTACTTTCGTTTAATATAATGCTGACATTTGTTTAAATATTGCTCACACTATTTTAAAAAAATTTAATTTCAATACAAAAGTTCATTGAAAGGAACAATAAAACAAAAAAGTTAAATCCGATAAAACAATGAAGCTATAAAAGAATTAGTTTCTTCCCATATCGGTAGTTTACCAAAAAAAAGTTAGACTAATGTAAAATGGATTTATGCTTGTTCATTAACTAATATTATGTAACGTAGAATATATAATAAAACAAAGTTACATTTCCAAAGCTCATGTTGCTTGGAAATATTACCTATTAAATGTCATTATACTATATAGTAACTTTCTACATCTACAATAATAATTGCATGACATGGAAAAATATGCGAATTTAAAATTTTGAGAAACCATAAAATGTTTGAAAAATGTTACAGGGACAATTTTATCTATTGTATATTATCTATCTATTACTATCTATTATGTCAAAGCATGTCCTTTTTGCTGAATAACATTTCGAATTTATTATAGCAACTGATTTGAATGTTAAAATGTTGAAGTGTTTTGTAATAAATGTAATATAAGATCGGTTGATGTACTGATATCTGATGAACTTAGCAAATACACTCGAGCAACTTACTATAATGACAGAGGCTTGACGAAGACCACGATTTTCTTCTAGCAACGCCTTTACTCTCAATTTATATGTCTCCAATTCTACTTTAAGAACGCGATTATGTTGTTGCAACGACTCGATTCTTTTTTGAAGTTGTTCTCGAGTTACAGGAGACGGTGGCATCATTATTGGTCCTCCGTCGATCGAGCTGGAGTCGCTTTCAGATGCGCTATCACGGTCAGCCATTTTTCTCGGACGAAATTTTCTTTTTAAAAAAACTCGCTATTCCTTCTTTTTCATCGCACACTCGAATATAATCCCGCAGTATATATTTTTCTTAAAACGTGAGAATGTACTTTTTCGTTAGAACTTCATTACTTTATGAGAAAATACCGTAATATCATAGCATTCTGCCGCACAACATGTGCTCTACTACGGAACGAATCAGCTGTTTGATTGTCCATGAATTACTTCGAAAGAAGATGTCAAAATGTACTCACTTCAGGACAGTGTTCCGATATCGTCGAGCATTTTTCGTACGATGGATGGCCGCTAGTGGCGCTGCGCGACCAAAACAGTAACGTATCTATATTAGGATGATGAGGTAGCAAAGCCCTGAGGCAGTTATATTGGCGGGAATATATCGAAACAATCTATTCCGGACAAAAAGACTCCAGGATGTGTCCTTTGAGCTACGAGTTACAAAATATACACAAATACACATGTTATACATTGATTTTTCAGGATCAAATCATACCAATTTTTTTAAATTCTGTGGGGTGCTCAAGGTACTCCAGTTTATCGAGAATTTTACTTTACTGAAGCTGAAAGCGCCACCAGCGGCCATCCATCGCACTAAAAATGCTCGACAATATCGGAACACTGCTTTAGGATCATAGTTCGCTAGTGCAGAATATTCTTACCCATGGACACGGTGTATTATAGAGGTGTTCGGACTTCCCTCGGGAAAGTGTGATAGATAGGGCCTAGTTCTCTGGTCGCCACCAGATGGCAAATTGGACAGGATCCCAGTTTTCGTGTACGTGTAAATGAGATTGTGTGTAGCATAGCAGCGTGTAGTGATCACCACACACATATACGTTGTAGTTAGTTTCCGATCTTTAGGTGAGAGGGCGCCCTGCTACATTGATATATATACTATATATGTATCAGTGGCTGCTACTGCCAGCTACTGCTACTGACTGCTACACACAATCTCATTTACACGTACACGAAAACTGGGATCCTCTTCAATATGCCATCTGGCGGCGACCAGAGAACTAAGCCCTATCTATCACAAAACGTCAACCTTACAGAGGTGCTTAGTCGTAAAACCTCTATAATACACCGTGGTTAAAAATTATCTTTTGACATCACGAATGACTTTATCTTTGCAGAGCTCCAGTCTCGGTTTTCCTATACACATACTATACCTATACCGGGTCTATAGGGATATATGGTCTAAGAAAAATTCGGATACCGTATCCACGGCGTACATTATCTTTGCCGAGGGGAAAATTATCTGCGCCGGGTCTATATATATATATATATATCAGTGCTATGTAGGTATATATGATCTAAGTCAGTGGTCTCATGGTGCTGGAATGGGATAGTGGAAGGGGGAAAGGAGGAGAGGAAAGAGATGTCCATTTGGACATCTTCTGGCGACATTGCTCCATATGGTCCAATTGGGTCCAATCAGGTCCAATATGGTCCAAGTCCAAGGTGGTCCAAGGTTTCAATTTTATGATTCGGCATATGTATGAGGTTATTTAGTCTCACAAAATCGTTGATCTTTATATATTGTAGTTTTTTCCGTTCGTGTTAAAGTTGAAACAATATTCTGTAAAGTAAACATGGATTTCGATTTTGAAGAACTGTCACACGACAAGGAACTTATTGCAAAAGTAAAACAATTTCGTGATGCAACGTTAAAAATCGAAGACACGATTAAACTCGTTACGAGTGCAGAAACATATGAGAAGCTTTCCAACGTTGATAAAATTAAATATAATCTGTTGATGTCTTACAGTTTAAACAGCATGTTTTGGATGTATTTACGAGCAGAAGGTAAGAGTTTAATGTAAATAGTAAAAACAATTATTACAAAAACTAAATTATTATGGTTCGCCTCCATTTGTGATTGATTATTAATTGTCGATTGAATGTTTACTTATTCAATGTAATTATTGATTAGGGATTGATCCATCAAAGCACAAAATAAAATCAGAAAACGATCGTTTAAAGAAATCCATGATGCGTGCAAAACAAATTGAAGAGAGGAATACTCTGATGCCACGTATAAACAAAGATGTTGCACAGAGATTTGTCAGAAATGGATTGTTTGATGTGAAAAACAACAAACGAAAATACAATGAAATTGAGGATAAAACTGAATCAAACTCTTCCAAAACCTGATCCAAATAATAAAATAAACTTTCCAAGGATGATGTACAATGTACAAATATGTGCGTGTATGTGTGATTATGAATGTTTTATGAAGTTGTGTGTTTGTTAAAAATATATACAGAAAATTAACAATTAATTGTTGCGATGAGATAGTAAATAATATTAAATCATTAAAACTTTTAAACTGTGAAATATATTTCTTTCATTCTTCTTTTTACCTAAACTCTTAAAAAGAACACAAGTTAAATGTAATGTAATAAAATGACAACAAACTGTATAATACTTGTGTCTTCTAGGACATTTTTTGTGTTTGCTTACATTTACTTTGGAGTCTTCCATAACTATACAGTGTCTTGAAACAGCTTGTATCATATACTTCTGTCTCCAATTACTCCGATTATTTTACACATTCGTATAAATTTATTTTAATATTTATGTTATACATATAAATAAAACAATGGAAGCTAAGTATCCCGATATTACAACAAATGAAAATTCTGAAGCAATGGACAATTTTTGTAGTGACACTGAAAATACTGTTTGCTCTTCTAAGTTTACTCTTTCAATTATGGATTGGTAAGTTTTATTATACAATTTATACAAAATTTGATCTCCATCTTAAGAAACAAGTATTCCTTATGTATTTCACATTGAAAGAAAGTATAACTTCGACCTTAAAAACGTGTTTCTAAAAATGTGTATACCTTTTCATAGGATGAACAATTTAAAGATACAAGAAAATGTAGAATATAATGGAAAACAAGATGGATATCTTGCAGGAAATATTGATAATGTTATCGAGACACTTAATGTGGTACTTGTAAAACCACTCTCTTCAGATGCTCTTCTGTATCTTGGAACATCATTATTTTTAAATTGTACGAATCTTGCAAACTTCGATAGAAAATACATATTACTGGGTTATATCGATGATATATTTGGGTCAATTGAAGAACCTATGTATTCCATAAATATAAAATCTGATGTGTATGGTACATTGGGTATTAATACTGAAGTATATTATTTTCCAAATAATCCAAATACTTTACATATGTATGTTGAACATACAATTGATGAAATTTCCAATAATAAGAAATACCGAATTAGGAAAAAACATATATGAATTTGTGTCTAATAACTATATAGACTACGGATTTTACTTATGGGAGAAATGAGTAGGTGCCATTTAAAACAGTGAAAAAGTTACAATGATTTAATAATGACCATCTAATGCTTTCGGCTTGTTAAAATGATTAAAGTAAGAATTAAACCTTTGCAGTCTCTTGCAAATGGGTGGCAGACAATTTTTATTTTGCATAAAAATCCGCAATCTACTGGTTTATGCTTTAACTATATATATATTGAGATTTTCATATTCGTTCTATTTTTTATATAATTTTTATACCAATATGTAATATTGTATAAAAAAAATAAACGATTGTTTCATACAAAAATATCTTGACTGATTTATTTCATTACACATCGTAAATAGAATAATTAAATGAATTTAATTAGAATTTTAAAATATATATATATATATATATATATATATATATATACTCTTTGTGTATAAATGTATAAAAAAGAAGAAAGTTGTTGTCTTTGAGCGTAAAATAAATATACAATTTTATTATTTAATTTGTAATGTAATTTATTTTTCATGTCAAAAATATAATTAATACATGTACAGATGACTTTTTCTTAAAATAATTTTAAAATAGTTTTACATCAGTAGTCTACCGGACCAGTCTATGGCACGGGCAGGTACGGGCACCGGGGCACCGTGGTTGCACTGCTTCGATTGAGCCCAACTTTTCTCGCGCATGCGCGAAAACAATAACGTATCTACTATTGGGTAGCTGAGCGGCCAGAGCCCTGAGGCAGTTATATTGGCGGAAATGTACCAAAATAATCTTACCGGACAAAAAGACTCCAGGACGTGTCCTACGAGTTGCAAAATATACACAAATACACTTGTTATACATTCATTTTTCAGAATCAAATCGTATAAATTTTATAAAATTCTGCGGGGTGCTCAAGGAACCCTATCAAGAAGCTTATCAAGAAGCTTACGTTACTGAGGCTGAAATCGCCGCGCATGTGCGAGAAAAGTTGGGCTCAATCGAAGCACTGCGTGGTGTGGTCTACGGTCTTAGTGGGGGACGTTGGAGTCAGTGTGCAAGTGTGCATGGTGTTGGAATGGTATACTGGAAGGGGAAAAGGAGGAGAGGAAACTTTCCTCAGGAAAGAGATGTCCATTTGGGCATCTTCTGGCGACCCTGCCGCGATCCGCGATCCACCGCGATCCGCGATGTCTGTTGATGCGCTAGTATATTATGTGCTTAGTGCTTACATGTACATGTAACTATACACACGTACAGAAACCATCCGTAGTGTACCGTTACACCATTAGTTAGTGCTGGTTAGTGCATAGTGCATACTTCATACTTCATACTTCATATCCACATCTATCTCGCAGGTGTGGATTGTTGACACAATATAATCTATATCAAAAGTACTCAATATTTTTTCTTAATGTCGATCGTTCAAAGCCGTGTACATGCCATAACGTTTTTAGGATATGTTCTTTGACGTTTGAAAGCCAATTATATATACATATTCCTTAAATACAAGAGATCATAAGTTTTGATCTCGTTCGAACATTTGCCACATACACAGCAGTGTATATGCAATATACGTGGCCAAAGCACAATTATGTCAAACGAAATTGTTGAAGGACCAAATAAACGAATAATGGTGGTACGTATTAAGAAACACAGATATTCTACTGATATTTCGCTATCTTCGTTATTAACTAATATTTAATCGAATTAAATATTTCAAGATATAACATATTATTGAAATACACTAACATATGCATATATATGTGACAAGTACACTTATTGTTTAGAATGTTCAATATACAATTTCACGAATTTGGATTTAAGATTTAAAAAAAATGTTGTATAAACATTTATTAATTAAACTATTGTTTATATATATTAATATTAAAATTTTTAAAATTCAATATTACCACATTTATAATATGGTTTATGTTATTCTCATAATTGATAAATAAAAAAGTTTCTGTATCCGTTGCACTATATCTCCCTAAAGAAAGTTTTTTGTACATATTTTTTAGACATGCTCCAATGTATCGGAGCAGGCACACCATGTATCAAGAGCTAAACGTGGACAAGCAGTTGGAAGTATCAGAGGCTTTCGTGGATGTACAGTATGGCTAACAGGACTTTCTGGTGCAGGGAAAACCTCTATAGCTTTTCAAGTCGAAGCTATTTTAGTTAACCATGGGATTGCTGCTTATGGACTTGACGGAGATAATGTAAGAAGTGGTTTAAACTGCAACCTTGGTTTCAGCAAAGAAGACAGAAAAGAAAATATAAGAAGAGTCGCAGAAGTAGCTAAATTGTTTGCCGATAGCGGTCAAATATGTTTATGCAGTTTTGTGTCCCCGTTTGAAGAAGATAGACAAATGGCAAGAGAAATTCATAAAATGTCGGATCTTCCATTTTTTGAAGTTTTTGTTGACACACCCCTCAATGTGTGCGAAGCTAGGGATACAAAAGGATTATATAAAAAGGCACGCCAAGGAGCTATTAAAGGCTTCACTGGAATAGATCAAATGTACGAGAGACCAGTAAATCCTGATTTGATAGTAACTACTGAAAATTGTACCCCAGAAGAATCCGCTGCAACAGTCATTGATTTTCTGGAGAAACAATGTATTATTCCAGTACTTCAAAAATCCACAATACCCATAAAGGAATTGTTCGTTCCAGAATCACGAATAGTGTCTGTTAAAGCAGAAGCTTCTACACTTCAAAGTTTAGAAATTAGTAAAATAGATGTACAATGGCTCCAAGTTTTAGCTGAAGGTTGGGCTGCTCCCCTCACAGGTTTCATGAGAGAAGATCAATATCTTCAGGTATATACGAATTTGTTGGATAAAATATTTAATATCAATATAGAAATGTGTTAGAAATTCTAGGTATATCATAATGATTATATTTTCAGACTCAACACTTAAAGTGTCTTGTAGAAGATGACAAGGAAATTAATCAATCTGTCCCAATAGTTCTTGCAATAAGCACAGAAGACAAGGAACGTTTGGATGGACATTCAGCTTTTACTCTGAAATATAAAAATAAGGCTCTTGGAATATTACGCAGACCAGAATTCTATTTTCACAGAAAAGAAGAGAGATGCGGATGGCAATTTGGTACTAATAATTTGGCCCATCCGTATGTTAAAATGATTTATGAATCTGGAGATTGGTTGGTGGGAGGCGACATAGAGGTTTTCAAAAGAATTAGATGGCATGATGGCTTGGATAAATATAGACTTACACCGAATGAAATTAGAGCAAAATGTAAAAAAATGAAAGCCGATGCTGTGTTTGCGTTTCAACTTCGAAATCCTATACACAATGGCCATGCATTATTAATGCAAGTATGTTGATTTACTGTTTAGCATATGTTCTCATAATAAATTGTTACATGTAGTTCTACTTGTAGGACACAAAAAAACGTTTATTAGAAGAAAGAGGATTTAAAAATCCTGTATTGCTTTTACACCCACTCGGTGGATGGACTAAAGATGACGATGTATCATTGCATACAAGAATTCTTCAGCATGAAGCTATACTTAGCGAATGTGTATTGGATGTTAATTCTACGTTATTAGCAATTTTTCCAAGCCCAATGATGTATGCTGGACCAATTGAGGTGAAATCCTAATAATTCTTAGTTATACATAAATTGTTTCATAAATATTTAAATAATATTTTTGTTATTTTTTAACGTTGTTATGTACGTTCGATGTTAGGTACAATGGCATGCAAAAGCTAGAATGAATGCAGGCGCTAATTTTTATATTGTTGGAAGAGATCCGGCTGGTATACCGCATCCCGACATGAATTCAGTTCCCGATGGAAATCTTTACGATCCAACTCATGGAGCTCGAGTTCTTTCAATGGCTCGTGGTTTACAAAATTTAGAAATAATACCATTCAAGGTTGCAGCATATGATATAAAATATAAGAAAATGTCATTCTTCGATGCAGCGCGAAAGGAAGATTTCGAGTTTATATCAGGAACAAAAATGCGCGGTATGTTTACATACATATTAAATGGGTAATGAACTTTCCATATTTCACCTACTCTATAAATTCTGCAATAATCATATGCCAAAAATTTAATACGGCAGTTATATAATGCAGTGCTCTTTTATAGGATTAGCGAAAGCAGGTGAAAATCCACCTGATGGATTTATGTCACCCAAAGCATGGCTTGTATTGGCACAATACTATCAGAATCTAGAAAAATGAAATGTAACTAGAAGAATTAGAGAAAAATGAATTACTTTTAAAAACACATATGGGATAAAATTACTTTTACAACCGTTATAGGGGATAATAAGTACGAAGTTATTTTAAACTGATGCAACTTTTAATAATCCTACACATTTTGTATATTTGTACATTATTCGTGTATAGCACAATAATTTCGATATTTATCTCTGTAGTAGATAAAATTATCTATACACTCATTGTACGGTTATTCGTTAATTTTTATTTCATATAAATACAAAATCTAATTGTATTTTCCATACATATTTTATATGAATATACATAGCCTCAATATAGGACTTATTACTGCGTATGCATTTGAAAAATGTATATTTTCTTAATATCTATAAATCATGTATGATTTTTATACACAGTCAACAAGTTTCTAATATATACAGCAAAGATCTTGGAAATATTTCGTAGAGTATCAAATAGAAAAATCTGACATTCCAATTTCTTTTTATTGCCACAATAAAATACAACTGTTTTACAGACAAAAATTGAATAATATGAGAAAATAAATAAAAATTAAAATATTCAATTGCGTTGAAATAGAAGGGAAACGAAAATGTTAAAATGTGTAACTTATTGTAGTTTGTTGTAAATGAAAAATGTTCCTGTCATTTAAAATTTACATACTTATATATATATATATATATATATAATCTAAGAGTTATTTTAATAAGTGACAAATTCTTAAATCAAATATCTGTAAAAATTTCGAATTGTATAGAAATTAATTTCAAAATATTTACTAATTTTATAAGTATATAGTATACATATACTTTTTTAAATTATTATTAACATGAATATTTCTATTTCACTGTTACATAAAGAAATATACAGTAATGCTAACAAAAAGTTATCTGTAAATGATGCTTGAATCGGTATTTGAGAATCCACTTTGTAATATATAAAATTCTCTAATGTATCATAAACATAGAAAGTCCAAATTAAATTGTATGTTATATGAACAATATATTGCATATAAGAAAACATTGAAAATACCAAAACTGTGATTTATTTTTTAGTTCACTACAATTTCCAAGTATAAAATGCAGAAATGTAAGTATTGTCTATGCTTTAACCCACATATGAAATGAAAAATTAAAAAAAAAAATAAACAGAGCTATCTAATTTCAGAAAACGAATGAGTATAAAATACGAACAACATATTTTATAAATAAATGAAGTTTATGAATAATGTCAATTTTTATTAATGCCATGAATTTGCATCATCAAGTAAAATATTTGTTCATTTTTTATAGATTTGTACAAAATACTTTATTTATTGTAGTTTAATTATTTTTATTTATTATTTATGATTAAACCGAGAATTGTATATTGAAAAGAACTGAGATAAAATTTTCCTACTACTATTTTTACAATCTTAAATTCATTTTAATATGAATAATCATAAAAAATTTCTGCTTCAATAGCAGAAAAGTATCTTAACATTTCCGGTACATACTTAAATATCGGTAGCAATTGAAAGCTACATACGCTTGAAGGAAATATATACTTTTTAGAATATCTGTAATTCGAGTTACAGGAATGTGATTTTGCCCCTACTTCTTGACCCCAATTAAAAAGTTTTTTAGACTGTAATTACTATAATAAAAGTTCATTTTTTTACACAGAATCGCAAATTTGAAATGCGACGTTAAATTCAATTATTATACATAATTGATGCTGTAGCTAAATTAACCTCGGTATTCGCGTCGGATAAATCAGGTAAAGATAGCATAACTGGGATCACTTGTATTTTTCCTGTATCATCTTCCTGTTGCAAATGAACTACAGCACCTGATTGCAATATTTCATTTGTCATAATTTCGTCTGTCATTATTTCTGCAGATTCAATATTGTCTGCAGTTACTTCTTCCGTATAAACAGTAGTATCTTCCATGTGCATTATTACTTCTGCTGCATCTGAATCTTCTCTGGATGTTTCTTCATACTCCTAATAAAAAATAATACACATAAATTCAAAGAAAATTAGTTATTTCAAAAAAGTATTTACCTGTTCATACACTTGTTCATATTCTTCTGTTATTTCTTCTTCTTCGAATTTAATTAACTGTTCTTCTTTAAAGTCTTGATCTGTCTGTTCTTCGTACTCTCCTTCAGCAACTTGAGATTCTGCGTTAGTTACACTTTCTTGTTCCTGATCGGAACAAGAAGAATCTTCTTCGATTTTCGGTTTAATATTCCGACCAGGTACTATTCTTTTAAATCCTGATCCTCCTAAACTTTCGTGTCGTCTTTCATGCTTGTTTTTATCACCTAAGTATTTGAAACGTTGTCTACATACACTGCAAGAGTATGGTCGTTCATTTGTATGTGTTCTTTCGTGACACACAAGAGCGCTAACTTGTTTACATCTCCATGGACAGTATTTACATTGCAAAGGCCTTTCGTCACTATGTCTATTCTGATGATGTTTAATCAACTGTATTTTAGTCTTTAAATTAAATCCACAAATTTCACAGGAATATGGTCTTTCTTCAGAATGAGATATCATATGTGTTTTTAACCTGAGCTGATTCACAAACCTCTTCGGACAGTGGGGACAAGGTAAAGTTCCTTCTAGTCTGTTATGAATCACCATCATATGGTGTTTTAATCTCACTTCAGAAGTAAATGTCAACTCACAGTCTAAACATTTCATAGGATCTTTCTCCATATGAGTGTTCTTAATATGGGTCCTTAAAATCATTTCTGTTTTGAATGTTTTGCTACAATGATAACACGACACTCGTTTCTTTTCTGGTGTCCCATCCGAATCATCCTTCACAACGCCAGGAAGAGATTCATTGTGTATATGAGACATATGCCATTCTAATGACCTAGTTGAAATCATTGATCTATTACATATGTGACAAGTGTATTGCCTCCCATCTTTATGAACCCGATTCCTATGTATAACAAGCATTGAGTGGTTTGGAAATTTTTCACCGCACACTTGGCACGAGCATTCTTTTAGTCCTCTACTGTCAGTTTTTTCATGAACTCTCATATGCAACCTCAAACCATCGCGTCTATTAAAACCAACCCCGCAGGTATCGCATCTATATTGACGCTGATCTTCATGAATTCGTACATGTTGTTTCAAAGTAGAACTATTTTTAAACATTTTATCACAGTGCGGACACTGAATAGTATATGCCTTGTGTGTGTGCATGTGCTTCGAGAGACTATAAAATGGCACTAACTTGTGGCAAACTGGACATTCACGTTTATTGCCTACTGGTTGGTGTTTGCGTATTCTATGATGTCTAAGACTTGCAGGATTTTTAAAATCTGCTCCACAATCTTCGCATAAATAAGCTCTTAATGTTGTGTGCACAGACTTCAAATGAAAGCTAAGCTTTTGTTTAAAAGCGAACTTTTTAGGACATTTCGGACATTGAAATATCTTTTCCCAACTCATATGCTGTGTCTTTACATGTTGATCTAATGTTCCTTGATGTTTAAATTTTTCACCGCACACATCGCATAGTTGTCCATACATACTATCGCAATGTTTCTGTTCGTGTTGCCGCTTTTTTCCTTTCGAGTCCAACATCATGTCGCAATATTTACACAACTTTTTTTTTATACAGATTACATTGTGATTCCTTTTCGCTTTGTTCGTTGGAAACTCCTCCATACAATCTTCACAGTAATGCATTATTTTATAATCGTGCATTTTTAAATGTTCCTCTAGTACATCTTTAGAAGCGAAAGTTTCCGGACAATAATCACACTCTAGATAATGCTCTTCTGGAATATAATCTGCAGGCTGACTTTCATCTATTAAGTCGGGTAAGTTGTTTTTTAACACAGCGTTATTCCTATCTTCGTACAAAGAGATTATGTCTTCGTCTTTTAGCCTTGTAACAACAATTTTACGTTGTTTCAGATATTCTTGAAAATCTTGCAAATTTTTTTCCTTCTCTCCTAGAATTCTAGTTAACTTCTCAATATTTCCTTCTGTGTAAGACTCGTCGAGTTCTTTCTGAAGAAATTCTTTCTTTTTCTTTGCTTCCTCCCACTTCAGCTTAAGCTTCGCCAAACTTGACAAATATTCTTCAGTATTTAGATAAATCTTTTCATTAGTGGATTTCTCTTTTATAGACTCTGCATTCCCTGAACTATCATTGTCGTTTTTTATAGTGCTTGCGTTACTATCATTATTATCTTTATCAAACTGTACATTTACTATTGAATCACTGTCACCGCATGTCGAGGACTTTCTATTCTCCTGAGTTTCATTGCGTTTTACAAAACGTGTTTGAGTTTCTTCAAGTTTTGAAGGATGTGTAATATTAGCATGACCTAATACTTTTTCTCGTTTTTTCTTATACTCTTCTATTTGCTCCTCGATGATCTGTTCTCTTATTTCAGACTTTTTTGTCCGCTCTGGAAATAGATCCTTTTCCTTTGTGGCCAATGTTTCGTACCGCTTAAAGATTTTTTCCATAGGTTTGATATCAAAATTTTTCTTCCCTATCGGTTTCTCTTCTTTTTTCTCTGACGGTTTCTCCATTTTTTTAACTTTGACCAATAATAGTTCATTCGGTTTGGAACCTTTAACAGTAACATACATGATCCCATCTTCCTGATTGCTATTAATGCTTAAAGGATTGTTTAAATCCAATTTTTGTACTTTAACGTCTTTATAAGTTCCACCTTTGTCAGAGACATTAGATTGACAAACATTTTCGTCTGTTTCTTCACTGGGTTCTTTCTTTGATTGTAATAAAAGTCTCCTTTTTAATATGTTTGGCTGTTTTGAAGATTCTTTTGTACTTTCACTGTTACACACAGTTTCAGATTTAGATATGCTACATGGTTCAGTAGTACAATTACTACCTTCTGTACTCTTCTCTAGTTTGATGTACACGTTCGACGATGTATCATATTTATATGTTGTTTGATTAAAATCTGTTGTTTTATTATCAGAGACAGAGTTATTATCACAAATAAAGACTGGTTGTAAACACTTCTTCAGAATACTATCCTTTTGCTGAATATTTTTCTTTCTTGTAGCTGTCGTTTGAACATTAATTTCATCATCCGAATCTAAAGCATCAGAACTATCAGGTTGAAAAGGTGGATCATCTGGATCAAACTCTTCTATGGACTCGTTATCGTCACTGTTATGCGAAATTGTCATATCTTCATAAATTTTTACCGTAACAGTGTTATCCGATTCGTTAGTAATATCAATGGTTTCAATTTTTTTTGAATATTTTTGTTCTTCCTTCGTCGGAGAAGTTATTAAATTTTGTGCAGTCATTTGTTCATTGTGTTTCTTACCAGAATATGGATCAATGATACTGCGTTCTTTGCAACTTTCTATCTTGGTCTCTGACCTTTCAATATCTACCGTCGATGATTGCATTTTGTTAAGTTCTGCATTCTTTGCTGCTGTCTCTGCCAGAGAATTATGAATAGATTTTAATTTTACTTCTGCTTTCTTAATCTGCATAAAAAACTTATAACTCATTTTTAAGTCACAAATACAATCCATACACATTTGAGTTGACAAACTGTCGTATGGATTTATTTCTTCTAAGTGTTTCAGTTGTTGACTCAACCTCATTTGAATGCCTTTTTCGCTAAAAATGTCGACCAACGGAAGTTTTAAACCGGCGCAAGTCCTGCAATATTTCTTTAATTCCTGTTTCGTTTGCTCCGATATGCATACCTTTTTTTGTGCAGATATCTTATTGTGGAAAGAAATCTTTGTAAACTCTGTTAAACTGCTAGCGTCGTGAGCCAATAATTTTACACGTGGTGTTATCTTTTTTAATTCATTTATATCTTTAACTTGACCAAATGTTTCTTTATTCGGTACTAACGAAGATTTGTTTGATTTATAAACTGCTTTTACATCATTTGACGTACTATCATCTACATGTTGAAGACTATCTATTTTTACTTCACTATAGTTGTGATCTCTGTTATTCACTTCAATGTGCTGCATTTTTAATCCAGTAACTTAAATTCTTCGCATTGTATACTTAATATATATTTGTAAAGTATCCTAATGTCTATGACCTAAATAAAAGAAAAAATATAATATTAAATATAAACGAGGTACAAGAATTAATAAAGTAATAATGATTTATTTACCTTATCGTATAGTATAAAAGAAAATTAGTCCTTGTAATGCTGTTTGTGCATGTTGCGTTTATAATACTTCTCACTCTTTTTCAATATTGCTTCTATTTATATCAAACTATTACATGCATTACATGCCATTAATAAAAGTTCAATGTTTCACAAAAAAACTGATAGAAATCAGGTATCTTTGATGGTATACACTATTGTTATTGCATTAGAGTTGCATTTATTACTTCAATATCACTGATATTTTCAAGCTTCTGAAGTTCACGTTTCTGTTCGTAAAATGAAAAATACCTTCGATTTCTTCCTTCAGAGGTGATAGAACATTTTTATTCTCTTCATAAGATAAACATGAAATTATGTTCTCATAAACGCAGGTATTCATTTTTCATCCGAAATTGAGGTTAAGTAGATTTAATCGTGAGCTTTACACGTTCTTGCACTCAAACTTGACGTAAACGTAATCGATGCGTATCACGCCAATTTTTTAATTCGTTAATTTTACCTTGCTGTACTCGTAACTTGGAAGAGTAATAACATTATTCAAAAGTTTTTCCAAACTCTCGCTAATATAATTTCTTCCTAACGATATCCAGATGGCGCGGTTCAATGGCGCCTGTGGCGTATGTTATTTTCGACCTACGCAACGGGCATTCTACACTGTCGAAATTCATGACTAGCTTTCAATAGTCATAGAATATTTTATCACGGAACACTGTAACAGTAGACATTATAAAGATTCGTCATAGATTACAGCCTGAGAGATGTAACTTTCGCAATGTAAGACAATTAATCTGCACGCACTTTGAAATAGGAATTTGTGCCACGTTCAACTGTCGTCTACTGAAATTCCTTTACTGTACCCGTGACGTTGCTTACGTTTATAATGGCTGCGTTCGTATTCCCGAAACTGAACGTAACGAATACAATAAATATATCGTACTTTTTATAATAAATCGTTCAGTATTTCAAAATAAAACATAATTCTGCATTTTAAGAAGAAAGTAAAATATATTTTACTTTTGTATTTGTATAAATGTTATTTTTTCTGTCTTTTAGCATTGGTACGCATGCGCGCGTGCATACGATTTTGATTTCAAAAAATAACTGAAGTTTCTTTGTAATTTTTAGTAGAAATCATTACGTTCTTGTATTAAAATATTAGATTAGCCAAAAATCTTTCCACTTCTTTTGTCAGCATGACAGTAGCACTACTGTCAAACAAAACGTACAATAAAGTTTTATTGAATAAAATGAAACATTATTAAAGCAGACTTTCTCCAACTCACTACATTATAACTCTGAGTGTATTTTTGTTTAATTTATTACAATATATGGATTATGAAACACATCAGTACAAGCAATTTTATTTTTTATAAATTCGATTTCTTTTATTTCTAAGACATGACACATAGCGAAACAATAAGGGTATTTTATCACAAATTTACATTAACGTTATTTTCACACATTGCGCTATTTCAAAGAATCACAAATCTTTGGATAATAAGATCTCCATTTGATGAAGACTATATGGAAAATTTGTGGCAAATAAAACGTTTAGGTGAAAATCTTATATGTAGTGTTAACATATTTTGCTTATCTGTATTTAAATTTCATATTTATCCAAAAATAGTGACTTTTAGTTATTTGAAACATATGTTCAAAAAATATAAGTATGTATTGTAAAAATATACTTTTTCTATGTTTAACGGTTTTAAAAACATACATCAGATTCAACTATTGTAGGCTTTAAAATTCATTAGAAACATCACCTTTACTCTCTCATATATCAAGTACAATTATTTGTAGATCAAAACCATATTTTTTCAATTATTATTCTAGTTTATACGGAACTTATCAACAATAATTGCAGTTGTCACATACAAAAGTTTCTGCGATCAAAAACCAACCAACGTCATCAGTATCGTCAATTAAACAAGAAAATGTAATATATACACGATACTGATATTTATGTGCATGTGTCTATTTAACATCTGTTGAATATTATCAAGACCATTATCAATATTAGATATATTGGTATTTCAAGAATTCTACCAACTAATTGTTTATTTGTAATTTTTAATTGAGAATGACCTCCTGAATATATTGGTGAAGTTGTATGGTTTTATCGCAAAACGTTCTACAAGATACAACTTTATCACGTGTTTCATTTTGTAAGCTGTCTATAAAAAATTGCACGGAAAAAAATAATCTGTAAATAAAACTATCTTGAAACACTAAATGTTTTTGCTGGTTTCTTAAATTATTGTTCAATAATACTGTTTGTTCATTTTTCCTTTTTTTTTTGAGAACAATAATACCCTTACTTTTAAAGATAAAATTTGTTTTCTTGATTTTATATTGACGTCTTGAAATTAATTTTGTGTTCAAGTAACATGTTATTTTCAGGAGGTAATGCAAGACATGCTCTCAATAGATTTTCAATCGCAGCCCGTTGTTTAGATAACGCGTTTACCACTGGCGTTCCTCGAGGCACTAATGGTGCTTTGCAAAGATATGATAGTATAGAGAGCACGCTGTGAAATCCAGTAAATTCTTCGTTCGAATTCGCTACTTTGAAAGTGATACGTGAACAAATTTCTGCCAGAAGAACCAGATCTAAAATTATTGGACTAGCCAATAAAGAATCTTCGCATGTATTGTGTACCACAATCGTATTGTGTCCTCCAAGTAGTATTTCCGATGTGTATTCATCCATGGCACGTTTACTATCACCTAATAACGGAGTATATATTCACTGTAATATCCTCTTAAAATTTTTTATATTTACAAAATATGTATGTAATTAAGTTTATCTATAAAATGAATTCATAAGTTAAAACAATACAAGTCTTAGTACTTTTCCTTATGGTGTGATAAATTTTTAATTTTTCATATTATACAAAGCAATCTTAAATATTTGTGTATTTTTGTATACATACCAACATATGGAACATATTTGATAACAACACAATGGTCTGGCTTTTCTCCAGGTTGGTAAAGAATTTTATTTGATTCTACCATATCATCCACTACGTTGCTTTTAGAAATCTAAATAAAAGATTACATTAAAAAATTGTACAAGAGTGATACACATATAATAACAGTTTTCATGTAAACTACCTCTTTTGATCTAAACTGCTGGGGAGCAGATAAATTATACCCATCATTATTTCCAAGATGATTGTAGCTGACAATTGATACTGGTTTAATACCAGCTGATACTAGAAAATCTACAAGTACAGACTTCAATTTTGTTTGTCCAGACTTAAAATCATCACCACTGATAAATGTTTTATGCTTTTCAGATAATTCCACTGCTCCGGGTACAAAAGTATTTTGTGGAGAACCATTTATATATGTACACTATAATAACGGATAATGCAGATTATCCATATTATTCTAAACCTATACTACTGAAGTTATATTACTTACACCTTCTAAAATTGCTGCAACAGCAAATACTGTACTTGGACTAACTTCAGAATGATTATCTTTAATTGCTTTCAATAAATTTTCAGCTGTATCATTTACGCCTGGTATTATCTCAGAAAATCTTTCAGTGTTAGCTGTCCACAATACAATTACTTGATCCAAGTTCTTTGAACTCTTAAACTCTGCAATATCTTTTCTAATTAATTCCAAATGTTCAAGTTTTGAGCCAGAAATAATATTATTTGCTCTTTTCTCCTGAAAATATAAATACATAATGATATGTAATGCAATAAGTAAAAATAACGCAGATATAGTAACAAAACTGAAACAAAAGTAATTTCACCTGATTAGCGGCAATAAAATCAGGGTAGTACATGCTCTTTCTTGGTTTCATGTGTACCATATATGGTTCCAATTGCTTTTGCAAATTGATATCTAAAACTTTTGAACGCTTCATAGCAACGGCTATGTTCATGTTTGAAATATCCCAGCCATCAAGCTCAATATCATCCGGATTTACCATTGGGAGTAACGAAGACATTGGAACATATACATCTTCTTTCATTCCTCTACCCAACTTAACCGTAGATGCTTGAATCAAAGATCCATACCTAAAATTTGCAATAAATATGAACACTTTATGAAAATATTTTAATGTAAACTAATATGAAGTATACATATATATACACAATAAAATATTATAAATACCAGTTTGCTTTTTGAAAACCGTTTTTGGTTTCCCATGAAAGTTTAAGTTTATTTGCTAATAATGCAGCAGTAACAGTGGTACCATTATTTCCTCCCCATCCTACTAACATTACTCCAAGCTTTGGAACTTTCAACTGTGTTCTAATCAATAATTGTGTTGACACTGGTTTCGCCTATTAAACGTAAATTTAATTTAAAGTCTATAATTTCTTTCCCTTAGACGTTTAAAATAAATAATATTACGCATAGTAATTGTTAATATTTGTATCCAAGGTTTTTCTGCTAGTACACAGTGTACAATACAGGAACCTTTATTTTTTTTTTCAAAAATTGAAAATTTCATTTCCGAAATTAAAATCATAGCGTTTGATCAGCTGTTCATTTTTTATTTTACTTGTTCCTTTCCCCTAAAAAAGAATTTTCAAATACAAAATCGGTAAATTTAATGTTTATATACAATTTTTTTGTTTCTAAAAAAGACCTTCCAACCTTAAATGCATTGGTCAAATTAAATATCAGCATCTTTTCCTAATAAAAAAAATTTTATATTAATAACTATCTTCTTTTATTGTATGTAATATTAATGATTACTGTTTTCCTGTATACTGTATGATATGTTTGCTAAAATATATACATTATATACATTAATCAAATAAAAGTGACTAAATAGATAGATAAAATTGTGAATAAAAGAGGATAATATCATTTTATAAAATTATAATTATAAGAAGATTTATTTGAGTTTCATTCATTTTATTGACAAATATTTTCTTTTCTTTTATCAATAATTCGAATTTTCGGTTTAAAATTTTACACAAAAATTCAAATATGAAGTGTCATAAATATAAACATATAGTTGGAAGTATAATAGTAATGAAATTGCATTCGAATAAAGTATCAACAACTCTTTCCCGGGGGACACACAGTTGACTCACAGTTGAGTATTCAAATGACATATGTTTGGTAAACCAATTCCGACACTCGTGAAATAATAGGTAATTGTGAATGTCACGAAAAGCAGGTATTTTTAAAGTTATTTTCTTTACTAAATAAAGAATTATTTCTCATTCGTTTAAAATATGTGTTATTATATTTCTTATTATAATAGAGACTTATATTTTCCATTTTTAGTAACAAAAAATGACTGTATGCAAAACTATATTTTCCCCAAATAAGAACGGTATCAATTTTGTTTGTAGTTGTATCATTTTTGTTTCTAATTTATTTACTAAATATACACGTGCATACACGGCTAATTTATTGTTAACATAAATTTGGCGCTAAATATAAAGAATAGAAAAGCAGCACCCAATTTTCTGGGTTTCTTGTTTTTCTTTTGCGGACTTCCATTTCAAGGTGAAATTTCATAAAAATAGAATGGGAAAAAATGCAGTATATATATGATAGTATAAAATAAAAGAAAGGAAATATGGTATGTACTTTGTTATGCTTACCGTATATTTCGACTCATCGTCTTCTGTAACGTTCGTCGTTTGGTAGTCGTATTGTGCTTCGATATAATCTTCTGTATATTTCACCTTCGGCGATTCGACGCGAATCTTCAAAGCCATTTCGCTTGATGTGAAAATTTTCGCGTTAATTTTTCGTGACAAAAATAATAATGAATTTTGCGAAAAACTGATGCCACAAAAAAGAAATAAAATACAGCCCTTCTAGGATGCCCTGTTCAAGGATTATAGATTACTGGAACTGGAAACGATGATGGAATAAGTGAAAAATGAACGAACAAATAATTCGTATTATAGACTGTTCGAAAGAATCACTTTAATAGCTTATACGTTTCTCTTCAATGTAACTGCCAAAAGAAGAGACTTGTAAACTAAAATGAACGCAAATAACACTCGAAGGTGAATATCCAAATCGTCGTGTTCACAGCTGAAACGTAAATGTCGAGGAGACGCTCAAGCATGCGCTTTAAATGAAACGGCGCGATAGCCCCCTTCCCTTCTGTTTAACTGGAACCTATTATATTTGGTTCCTACCCGGTTTTTATCAAGCTGTCTAAATAGCATAAACTGACCATATGCTTCGTTTGCAGCTTTGTCTTCGCCGCCTTCCAAACATTTTCGCGTACTATGCAATATTTTTACACTAGAAACCATGTGTATATCTATATTTATATTTCCTTCAAATTTTTTCTTATTATTCAAAATCTGCAGGAGTGGTTTGTAATTGAATTGGTGGTTGGAGCAACGTTAGATGTGCGATTTCTTTGATCTATTAACTTTCATTGTTCTTTCATCAAATCCTGCTCTCTTATTTTGCACTTTATCATATGTCATCCAACGATGTTCCAGCCAACAATGACCATTTTTTTTATAGTTCTAGGTTTTCAAAAAATTTTTTTAAATTCTAGAATACTAGAATAGAGTGTATTGAAGTCCCTGTTTTGGAACTTTGGAACGTCAAAAATAATAAATATTGGAAAAAAGAAATTCAAGAATAAAATTAATCCGCTCCGGACATAAACGACCCAGGTTAAAAAAATAGAATCTTATTATATAAATTTGGAAACAACAAAACAAACAAAAATTGCGAGAGCGATCTTGTGTACAAGAAGTTAATATTGTATTCAAGAACTAATATATATATGAATACGTATTCATATATTAGTTATTGAATACAATATTAACTTCTTAAATTGTTATAAATTAATTATTTCGAATACTGTAAATAATATATATAGAGTATGAAATATTAGATTTATATTAGATTTATATTTTAAAAAATTTAAATTAAGCAGTACGCTGTTACATGAGATGATATTTCCGTGTTATATTACACATATATATTATATACACGCGTATAATATATACGATCTCTGAAATATATGGTTGTAACACAATACGCATAACAAATTGCATTACATAATCCTCCTCTCCTTGTTATTGTATCCCATATGTACTTATAGCAATAATTTAAAAATATGTCATTAGTAAATTAATATATTACATTCAAAATTTTAGTTCAATAACGGTTTTTTACGCCTGAATTATAATAATTAAGTGTGTTATACAAATGTCACAATGTTAATATTAATAAGAAAATTGAACATATATATAAAAAGAAAATGTTTAAATACGATTTGAGATTTGAATTATGATCGTTAGCCTGTCGGTAAAATGTTCCATTACAGCACGTGTAGCTGGAATGCATAGATTGTTTCAATCAATTGGCACTTGCTGACTCTGGAACTTTCGTAATGGGAGAATTATGTTGCCAGACCATTTGTAAGTCGAGCCCCGACAAACGATTATGAACTATAATCTGTTTACAAAGGCGGATTTTATCTACCCCATCGTTATGTGCGAGCCATTTTACTTTCATTCTGACATGTAAATACATATATATGTATTATTATATATAGTCTATGCGTTTTAAAATTTTTATTCAACTGCGCATCAAGTAACTTCGTTTTCCATAGTTTCTTTTTATTCATTAATATGGTATGTCAGGAGACCACTCCGACAAAGAATAAAACCAATAACAATGTATATTGTATACAATAGTATACATCATAAAATCAAGCCCGTTATACTTCGATAACATAAATATCGCGCGTAAACATTTATATATATAATATATAATATATATATATTCAAATGTATATAGGTCGGATGAAAACAAAAACAAATGAACTAATGATTTGAATTTGTTATTTGAATTGATTATATAATGAGATGAAATTATTGCATTTTGTTATGTTTATTATATGATGAAATTTCAGGCAATGTAGAATGAAATTCAGTTGACAATTTAGTCCATTATTCGCGAAGGGTGATAGTTGAACTTTGTCCAATACATATACTTAAACTAAATTGGAGTAGAATTGGTTGTGGGAACGAATATCATGCACGTACAACATATAATAATAGTCATCAAAAAGTATATATATACGTTTCTTGACTTCTTTGATGCATATTCGTAACATTATTGCGAATATCTAGAACAAGAGGAAGAGTTTATCAAAAATTGAATTATATTAAAAATAGATTTTTATTTTTGCTGTACATATAATTGTAAATAATACAGTAACGAAGTATTTGTGTGATACTAGTGTAAGAAGCGCATTCATATTCATAACCATTCATAACGCATATATAAAGGTTGTGCAACATTATTTGGAAGTAGTTTTATTCTCTATAAAGCTAGACAGAACTGGATAAAACTCTCACCACTACTGCGGTCATATTATAGCTGATAGCAGCATAGCAGCTGATAGTAATGGCTCACTGTGGCCCCTGTGCACTGATTATATATATACTATGGATTGCTATGGATGCGGTATTGCCATAAGCTGCCATAAGCCAGCTGCACAGCCTTTTGTCCCGAATTGATCGTAGAATACAATGCCAGGGCCGCAAGTGAGTGACCGGTGTACTATATCCACTGTATAAACCTCAAGATTTATTTATTTTATCGCCTGAGTATTTGCAATGTCTTACACTTCCAAGTAAAAGAAATACGAAAGCGCAGAAACTACTACCTACAACTATGTATCAGCAGCGCATTACACAAAATAGATCAAATTTATAATAGTCAACGATGTAAGTCAATTATACATACTCAGATAGCACAGCCTGACCGAGCCTACCACCTGACCAAGTCTGCAAGGCCCCCCTGACCCTGACCTACAGGTTACAGGCCAACACAATGCTTGGATCGGCTCGAGGCCCAGGCCGGCCCAGGCCGGTTGATTCGTGCCGGGCTTTTATGCGCGCATTGGCCCGGATATAGCCAGGAAGGGGCTCGAGCCCAGGGCCTGCCGGCCGTGCCGGGATTCAGCCTGTTTTTGAGAGGGCAGCACGGTCAGTGCTTCGATTGAGCCTAACTTTCCTCGCGGCATCTTCTCTCTCCACATCATGTTTAGGGTGCGCCGGAGCCATACCGGAACAAAACTAGCGCCACTCGAGGTGAACTAACGAAGACAGAGAAACAGATATGTTT
>CM052315.1:27446642-27485431 GCA_028455605.1 Lasioglossum malachurum
TGTGTTTCGAGATTTTTGTACTGTTACAGAGAACAGAGGAATAACACCTGAAGGATTTCTGGGTTAAAAACATATTTGTGCACCCCGTTGCATAGAAAGACATAGAAAATTTCAAATTTCTATGGCTTCTGTGTTTTGAAATTTTTTTGTCGTTACAGAGGACAGAAACTGGCAATTATATATACAGATATATTTTATGAAATTTGATGCCTGGTATATTAAAATGCGTTGAATTTCGATTAAGTAATAAAAATTATTAATTAATTCTTGCTTGACAATATCATCTAGCAATACATTACTAAAAACATATTGTTTATCGAATATCATTACAGTATATTGTATTTGTTTTGTTTTAGAAGTGTGTGCTTGATTTGTTAGAGTTATATGAAAATCAAGAAGCGCTAAACGAGATATGTATTAATTCAGAACATAATGTACAAGGTGTTGTAAACTGGTCATATATAATCCATACAGTTCACAAAGTTGTATTAAATGTAAGTAACAATTTTTATGATAGGATTCATTGAACATAAAGGTGTTCAATTTGTACTGTGTCATTCAGTGATGAAATTGTTTTTATCGAAGGAAACAGATAGACATGCTTCTAAGGATTCTTATGGCAGAGCAGTAATTATTGAAAGACAAAACACATGTCTGCTTATGAGAAAAACAGTTCAATACGCGAACTCTTATAAAGTACCACTTCTGAAGTGCTCGGATATACTACCATTAATTTTGCAAATACTGGGAACAACTATATATGAATATTACCATGAAACCTACATGCACATATTGGTATTGTATATACTTCCACTTAGAACATATCAGGTGAAGATATTACCTGAACAGTGGCAAGAGTTATTGAAGATATGTATTCTATTATACAAGAATGTATCTTCAATTGTAAATAAACGTACTACTTTAGAAGCATTACAAATGATTGCACATTATGGTTGTTTATACTCGGATCTTCTACCAAACTTGAAAGAAACATTGCCATTTTTAGGTGCGGTATTCCTAGTACTTTTTGTTTTATCCAATTTATTATTTTATGCTTAATTATTAATTAAAAGGCATTATATTTTGTGCGATTTTAGAAACTGTATTTCTTGATGTAAAAACAAATCAAGAAATCTTGGCAGAATCAGCTTATAAGCTTGCGCATACAGTATGTCGACAAATTGCAATCGAATGCAGATATAATCTTTGCCAATTTAGCGAGAATGTCTTACCAAACATAATTAGTTTAAAAAGTTCTATAGAAAAGTATAAACTTTTACTGCTTTTTAATAAAATTCACCATCCCAAAGGAATATGTAAAGTCGATGATGGTGCTTATGCTAGTAACTGGGAAAAGTGGTGTGCAATACTTAAAAGTATGTATTTAATGATATTAAAAGATTTAAAAGCAGACGTGCTTCCAAAAAGTTTTACTTATCTTGCGAGTGAAGGTAATTTTTATATTTCTCCTCAAAATGACTTGTTACAGTTTACTTTAATTATTAATTATGAAAATTTTTTATTATTTTAGTTTTCAAACAAATATTAGAAAATACAGACATTGTTATTGAAAGAACATCGCTCGATGAATCTGACTGCATTAACGTAGTAAAAAGAAGAAGAATTGCCAGTAAAATGGATGGACTAATTGACATGATTAGTGGTAATAACACTGAAGAAGCATGGCCAACAATCCAAATATTAACAGTATTACTTAAAAAATATCCTGAATGTTTGAAATCTCACGATCTTGCAGAATTCTTAAAAATTTTAGTAAATCTTCTTACACAGTCCTGTAAAGAAGAAATTATCATGGATAACTTATATGATTTATGTGCCATTCTATTAACAAATGAAAAAGTATTATCTACCACGTGTATAGAGAGCTCAAACATATACTGGGATAAAATATGGGATATTTTATTGAGGTAAAATGTTTATAAACTATCTTATTTACTGTTGTTTTCATGAAAGAATACAAATATTTCGTTACGCGAATGAAATAGATAATAATAATAATTTATAATTCTAGGTCTCTTAATGTGAATCAAAACGAGATATCAACTCATAAACTTACACAACTCTTTATCATAAATAATAAAATAACAAAGCCAAATGTGCTCTTGAGACTTTATCTTACAAATGTTATCAAATGGTCAGTTATGAGTCTTCGTACATTAATAATACTTTGCAAATATCTATCGTTACCATCTGATATAACAATGTTTAACATAAATACATGTTCTCCAACAATGAATTCAGATTCTGTGAGATTATGTCTATTAAAATGGGCATTGAATATACCCTGGCATAAACTGGCCACAGAAATAGTAATTGATGAGTTGTGTTTGTTACTGATTAGTATTACATCAAAATCGAAGTATGAAAAACAGATCAAATTTAAAGAAAATAGTAGGAACAATTCATGTGATTGTTTAAATAATGAGGAACTATCTTACGAAGAAATTGAAAATGCCTACCTACTATTAAAATACAAAACAAATTTGTTCATCGACAAAGAAAAAGATGATATTCATTGTGATATAAAATTGAATGAAAAGATATTGTATATGCAAGATATTGTAACTTCTTTGCAAGTTCAGTTATGTAACATATTAGACGAAGGTAGTGGTAATGATGACATATACATAAGAATAATCAAAATTGCTATAGTAGCAAAAGTAATATCAATGATGAAACAGTTGAATATGATAAATAACGATGAGATATTTCTTCAACAAACAATGAAAACACATCTAAACTCTGTTTATACTTTATTGGCAAACATAGATCCATCAAAAAGTAAATATATGTATCTGTGTAATGTCACAAAAGCACTTAATATATTGTATGGAACATTATACGATACAGAGGTCTCAAAGATAATCATTTTATCTTCAACACCTGAGATGTTAAGAAACACATTTAGTTTAATGAATATTGAAGATAATGAAATTGCTGATTATGAGTCAACTAAGGATTACTATGAAAATTATAGCTCCTTTCAAATTAAACGGAGAGCTTTAGATCAAAATATACAGGAAAAATGGTGTAATTTCTGCGACAAAGGCACAATTAGAATACAAACAACGAAAGCTTTAGCATTATTTTGTTGTATGAACGTAGGAGAAGAAAAATGTGAAATTCAAAGAAAACTCATGGACAATTTGCTCAAAATAGATATGTATGATTTGTCTTGCACATTTGGTTTTAAAATGGCTGTTACAGTTTTAGAATCACTATTAAACTACGGCAAACAAAATTTGTCAAAAAATCACGGAGAAACACCATTGAAAGATGTATTGGCGTTGTATCAGGGATGTCGGGAAGATGAAACTGCTGTTCGTTATATATTCAATATTTTACCATACTTCCTCAGGTATGCTGTAGACTATAATTTTGATTTAGACGATTTAATAAACATCATTTCACAACAGAATCGACATAAAGGGAAATATGGTTTTCGTGTTCATATAGAAATTACCAAATGCCTTTTAAGAATTATTCATATCAGTCCCACGCTTCTTTATTATATAGTACCTAATGAGGTCGATCATATGATGCCAATAATGGACAGTATTTTATCATCGCTTACCAATTCTTTGTTTATCGTGCAGTTAGAAGCAATCAAATGTATACGAGAAATATACCTTTCGAAAAAAATTGATTTCAAATGGAAAGAGATATTGTTTATGCAAATAGAAAACTCAATAAATAAGTTAGTAATTACTAGTCAGAGCATGTGTGTCGACGAAAGGGAAACTAGAATAGCAGGCGCACTTTTGGGACTAGTAGCAATAGTATTTAGTAATGGAATATTTCAATGCCGTGCTTTATTGACAATGTTACATTTTATTATGGACAAAAAAATAGACATTCAGATAATACCAAGGGCATTAGGTACTATAACAAACCAAATAAGATACATAAGTCTCATCGAAGATAATTTAAGTTATTTAATAACATGTTGGTACAATTCAAGATATTCATCAGACTCATTTCCATGGCAGTTAGTGCAATGTAGTTCGGAAGAGCAATTTTATGAGACACATATTAATATGCTTGCATTTATTAAATTCCAAAGTTTCAAGCTTTCTAATGTTGCGTCGCTTTGTAATTATGTTACATTATCATTCCAACAAATTATTGAAAATATTTTTCCACAAGTAATACCTTGGCTTTTATACTGCATCAATGAAGACGATGACAGTGGTAAAAAGAAATCAGCAGGTAAAATATTCCATAAGCTAATTTCAAATCAAGACGAATTTCTTGAAGTTAAAAAGTTTTCTAGTTTATTTAATGACAAATTTGAAGAAACATTAATTTGTCTTTTTGAAAGATTGCATGACGAAAATTACCTTAAAGAAATGTTAAATGTACAAATTTCATTTGCAATGTCGAATCCGCCACATTTTAAACATGAAACAGTTAAGATGTGCTTAAAATATATGGAAGAAAACTTTTTTACCGAAGAAATGTCTGTACAATATGTTTTGGCACATAGTTGTCCAAATGTATTGCAAAAAATATTGTTACATTTAAATAGCAATATTTATAGGCAGAAATTTGTAGAACATAAAGTAAAAGCTTTTCATCAGTATATGTTCTTCTGCACACTAATTGTTCAAGAACTGCAACAAGATTATTTCAATACACTTTCGATGTATATAATAAAGGATATTAGTTATAGTTTACTTCATATAATTAAAGGCCATGATGGTATTCTTCTTGAAATAGCAAGCAAATATTTTTATGAATTCGTGAAACAGGTATTGCCTACAAGACACGAGGAAATCAAAGAAATTTTGAGTTTCACTGTTATGACACTAATTCCCGTTGCACAGGCACAAAAAGGGGCAGTAACTTTGGAGATACTCAACTTTTTATTAATTGAACAAAAAGATGCGTTAAGTGATGCAATAGAAAAGTTAAATTCATTTCCAAATGTTCCTATTTTTCATGAAATCCGGAATGTGCATAATTCATTGAAATATAAATCTGAGAAAACATATACTTTGGAGGAAGAAGTGCAACATTTTCTGAACTCTTTGATCGACAAAAACATAAATTATAGTATAGAAGACATTTTACATTTACGACAACAATTGTCCACGAGAAAAGAAGAATTCCAAGTATTGTATAATAGACTTGAAACATTGCGTGGATTTGCTGAAGATTGTGCCTCAAGTATGTTGCATCAATTAATATATAAACTTATCAAATTAACAGCATCCTCTGATATAAATGTTTCGATTGAAGCATCAAAATGTTTAGGTGAGATAGGTCCGAATGATTTAACATCAATGATATTATATTTAGAGAAAAGCCATGTGAATGAAAGTTCTGATTTAATAGAGATACTAACATATAAAATAATAATTAAAATGATTGAATTATTATTTCAAAGTGATGTAGAATTAAGAAAAGTTAGTACCGAAGTACTTTATGCTCTATTGTCATCTTTTTGGGGACAAAAATTGTTAAATACAAGGTGTAAAGAACGCTACTCTAAATTAACGCTACCTCTAAATTATATTAAACCATTTATAACTCATAAAAATTCAAAACCAACAAAAATTACTTTAAATACTGCAAAATTGAGTAACATTTTAAACGCTCAAAATAGTATTTGGTCCATTGAAACTAATGGCTCATATGGTAATTGGATTTCAGAAATAACATGCCAAATTCTACAGTGTTTTACAGAATTCTATTCTGAAAAATTGTTCTCAGTTTGTGCATTAAGCACTGATGTTTGCGAAATAATTTTACCGAGAATTATTTTTTTAATAATTCATATTGATAAAAAATACACACCTGCTATGTGTTCTTGTATAAATAAATTTTTTTACTACAACTTTGACTTCACAATACAAAATGTAGCTGCCAGTGCAGCTTGTAAAACAGCAAATTGTGACCGCCAAATTGTCCATTGTATGTTAAATATTGTAAATTATATAAGAATACAAGTTGCCGATAGTGGTTGTTTACAGTTGAATTACATGTACATTGCAAAAGCGGCACAATATTGTGCAGCTTTCTTTACTGCAATATTGTATGCAGAAATTTCTTGTGAAAATATTTTGAACGATCATAATAATTTCACTAATATTTCAAAAATTGATTGTGTCTACGAATTGGTACCTGAACAAGGAAAAATGATACAAAGTATACTCAGAGACACGTATGCAAAAATAGGTGATTCCGATGCCATTCGTGGCACCGGATCTTCACATTTACAAGACCATTCGACTCGTATACAACATTATCTGGCACAAGATGTTGAGCTTTCTTTTGGAAATATGTCAGTGAACAAAGGTAAATGAGTATAATCTGTTTCATTTCATTTTCAGCTTCTTTAATGTATATGACATTCGGGACCCGAAAATTAATGATTAGACTGCGGATGTTTATGCAATTTTCAATTTTTGTAGACAAATTTTAAGAAAGTGGTACCAAAAAAAATTCTATTTTCATTAGTAGTAGCATTTGTAGATCCAAAATAAATAAAAATCGTACTACATTCTGTTGAATCTAATACTCCAGCATTTTTTGAAAATTTTGATAAGCCATAAGTGCATAAAATTCAGCAGTCTATTAATGATACTCGGGGACCCGAAGTCGAAGTTGGATCGGGAACCCGAAAATCTATGACATTCGGCTATCCGAACAATATAATTTTTTGGAGTTCCCAACCCGATTTCGACTTCGGGTTCTTTCCCACCTCTAGCAACCAAACGAAGTCATAGTTTCAAGGTGATAAAAGAGATATACAGTGACTTCCACTAATATTCGGACATTCTTAAAAACACCATAACTTTTTTGATGGAATATGCGATTTGAACTTTTTTGGGAAGCTAGAGCAATTAGTTTACTACAGGATGTGAAAAAAAATGTTTTCAAGAATTGCATTTGGTCGGAATTGTAGAGAAAATACTAAAAGTTGCATTTTCCAACTTTTTTATGCGGGCCTATATTGAAATTTTAAAAAATAGGTTTTTAGATCTGTGTCGATCCATATGCACTGTGAAAGTTTCATAGAAATTGGTTGATGCGGGAAAAAATGACAGGCATTGAAAGATGTAAGAATCCTTAGAATTACTGCAGTTGGAGGCCGAAAATCGTGAAAAACTGCAATTTTTACCAACTTTAAAAGTTTGTAGCTTATTACAACGTCGACCGATTTTGATGAAATTTTCTGAATATGTTTAATTGGTACAGATCTACGAAACGTGTTTTATAAATTTTCCATATAAGCCCACATAAAAAAGTTGAAAAATACAACTTTTAGTATTTTCTCAGCAATTCCGACAACTTGCAGTTTTTTTCAAAAATTTTTGTCACATTGTGTAGCAAACCAATTGTTATATCTTCTCCAAAAATTTCAAGTCGTATATTCCAATATTAAAACAGTTATGATGTTTTTAAGGGTGTCCGAATAATAGTGGGAGTGACTGAACAAAAATTTTATTATACAATATTAAATAGTTTTGAGTAATATATATCATATGATGCATGCTTTTGCTCTATTTTAAATAACTTTTATGTGCGTAGAAATATTTAATAATGAAATATAAATTACAGAAATAGCTTATGGGCCCCATCAATCTGGTTTTCAAAGTTTACTTGACAATATGATAAATGCCATGTCCACAAATAATGAAAAAGTAGATGAAGATATCCAATACGAATGTGCGTGGAGACTCAGCAATTGGAATTTCTCTGTAATAAACCATGCACAAAGTGATTATAAATTAAAATCACAAATAGTTGAATCTGATTATCATTTTTACCATTATCAAGCATTAAAGTACTTTCATGAAGGTGACGAAATAGGTATACAAAATGCAATTGGAAACGCTCGTATCAGTATCGTCAAAGCCCTTAAGAATATTAGTTTAGGTGAGCTCAGACAAACTGTTTAATACATAAATGGTAACATTTGATTTATCTAACAATATACATTTAATTTTCAGAAAGCAGCAAAACTGTATATGAAAAATTAATGCAGTTACAATTGATTCGTGAAATTGAAGAGTTAAGTTCAGCAAAATCAGACGAACATGAAAAAGTATTGCAAAAATGGCAGCAACAAGACATATCAAATTTTAATGAACTGCAATATATTGAACCCATATTAACTCAAAGAACAATTATGTATCAGATAAATAATGCTTTAGTTGATAGCATGCAGATGAAGGATGCACTTTACAATACATACTTAAATATATTAAAAATAGCGGCGGATAAAGAAAATTTACGTATTGCTACACGTTCGCTAGGTAAAACATAGAGATATAATAATATGTTGTAAATAATTTTATTACAACGTGTTACATAAATATTTTTGTTTTAATATAAAGCTGCACTAGCGAAACAAACAGACCTGCCCCCAAAAGTTCAAGATCAAATGCTTTATCAAGAATCTCTGTTAGCACGTCTTAGAAATGATTTGGAAATTGGGCGATTTCTTTTACGTAATTTAATGCATAAGGATACCTTAGATACGAATCTACGAGCTCAGGTGCTGAGAGTTTACGGTGACTGGATGGCTGAAACAAAATCGGAGAATCCTCAGGTATATGCAATATGTGTACGAGTTTTTGCAGTTTAATAACTATTTGCATTTTTCAGACTGTAATAGAAGAATATTACATGAAATCTGTAGATGCGAGCACTTCTATCAATGAACAAACTGCTGATAGCATTAAGAATTTACATAATACACAAGTAGCATTAGCTCGATTCGCTGATGTTCAATATGAACAGATATGTGCTCATATGAAATCTCCTCAATTTGAAAGTCTTAAAGAATGCATTGCGTCTACGGAAGAAGTCAGTGCGTTGTCGATGAGTAAGGACAAAGATGTTAGAAGAGCGTTTATTCTAAATCAGAAACAAAATATAAATGACGCTGCAGAACTAAAGCATATACAGAAAGAAAGAGATAATTATTTAACTTTAGCATTACAGTAAGTTTTCACTCTGCATAGAACTATGAACTCAATTAATGCACAGAAAAGTTAAGTTAAAATTATTTTTTTTTGCAGATACTATTTATTAGTGTTACAACAAAGCGAAGATTACAATTTACTAATATTTAGAATAGTAGCTCTCTGGTTAGACAACATAAAACAAAAAAATGTTAATCATCTCTTAAATGAAAATCTTCAGAGAATACCGTCTTTTAAATTTATTCCACTTATTCCACAATTAGCTGCACATATAAACAATGTTTCAGATGCATTTTCTGAAAAGATATATTCAATTATGGAACATTGTGCCCTAGAACACCCACACCATACGTTACCTGTATTGTTAGCATTAAAAAATTTATATGGCGATTATGAATATAGTACAACTCAGGCGAATAATGTGGTAGAACCAAGAGTGCTCGGCGCTCGAAAGTTATTGCAGGAATTGACAAGAACAAATATTAGCCCAATTGTGCATGAAATGGAAAAATTATCACACTCGTTAGTTATGTTAGCTAATCTTGAAACTTCTTCAAGGAAACGTAAGCTATTTTCTTCCATATAGTATGAATTTAATAATGTAATAATATATGTACAAATGTGAAAATTTGAAAATGTTAAATTTAATAGACATAGATACATTATTAAATAATGTTTTATTTACAGCTGGTTCGATAGTTAATATACCAAAAAATCAGGAAATCTTGAAAGTTAAAAATTTCAATAATGTACTTGTTCCAACGCTGACAATAAATGTAAAATCGTCCAGAAATTATAATAACATAATTGGAATATCTAAATATTCAGGAACATATGAGACTGTTGGTGGTTTAAATACACCGAAAAAGATAATCTGTATTGGCACGGATGGAATTTCAAGATATCAATTAGTAAAGGTACAGAGTAATAATACCGCTTATCAAATATTACTGAGTTGAATCTCAATTATAAATTATTTATACATGTGTTCAAAGGGAAAAGATGACTTACGACAAGATGCTGTAATGCAACAAGTTTTTAGCGTAATGAATATACTGTTAAAAGCTTACAAAGAAACTAAACGGAGAAAGTTAATGATTAGAACATATAAGGTATTAAGTAATAAAAAACATTTCACTCTACAAATATCAGACAAAATTTCTAAATCTATATCAAATGATTTAAGTATTTAGGTAATATGAATGATACTCTTCTCTTTGTTAATTTTTAGGTTGTTCCATTGACCCAAAGATCAGGAATATTAGAATGGTGTGATAATACAGTTCCCATTATATTTATACTGATAGGTTCAAATCCCAATTCTGGATTTCATGTGAAATATTACCCAAAAGATTATACAGCAAAAGACTGCAGGGACAAATTATCAGTAAGAATTATATTTAAATAAAATTATGTTTACAATGTGACAAACTAATTATTGTCATTAATAGCTGTAAGAAAATATAACGAATTCAATTCTTAAATAAAATCGTTAAAAGATAGTAACATATGAAAATTGCTTCGAGTCTAGTAGCTTCATCAAAATTTAGTTTGTAGAATTTTGATGTATGTTTATCTGTAGGCAGTGGAAAAAGCATCAACTGATGCCAAATTGAAAGCATTTACGGACTGTTGTGCACATATGCATCCAGTACTGCATCATTTCTTTATGGAAAAATATCCATCTCCTGAAACGTGGTTCGAAAGAAGATTAGCATATACTCGCAGGTAAATGCATTGTATTTAGTGTAAGAATTTCTTGCATAAAATTTGAATCGTTGTGTATATTATGTGTTCATAGCATAGCTACAACATCTATAGCGGGATATATTTTGGGCCTAGGAGATAGACATTTAAACAATATTTTACTTGACCAAACAACTGCTGAAGTAATTCATATTGATTTTGGTAAAAATATATATCTTAAGAATTATAATATAACATACATATATTTGATTATGATATTTGTAATATAACTGTTATATTATTAAATGAAATTAGGTATAGCATTCGAGCAAGGTAAGGTATTACCGATTCCTGAAACTATTCCGTTTCGGCTTACGCAAAATATTGAGGCCGCAATGGGTGTATCTGGAATAGAAGGGACGATGAGACAATGCTGCGAAAAGACTTTAACTGTTTTACATGACCAAAGACAAATAATCATAACTTTACTACAAGTCTTATTGTATGATCCACTGTTCACATGGACTATAACACCTGCTAAAGCACGTAACATTCAAAGTGGGAGCTCGTCGAAACAAGTTGAAATTAATCAAAGTAAATATTACGTTTCCATTCAGCTGACCAATATTAGGTTGACAAGAAAGTAATTTCGGTATTTTAAGGTGAAATGGAGAGATCAACTTTTTTATTCAAGCAATGAATTTTAATGAATAAGATATTTTCCTTTTTGTTCGATTATCTTTTACCAAAAAGAATAAAATAAGAAAATATTTTAATTTTACTATAGTTATATAAGCTAAAATATTACTTTTAATATAGAATAAAGAAATTCGGTTTTATTTCACTTTAAAATACTGAAATCACTTTCTTGCCAATCCAATAGTTGTTTTACAAGTAACAAAGATGCTCACTCTCTTATAAATAGACTGTAGATATTATATGCATGTATGATAAAAATGAATAGGAAAAATACTATTAAGTTTAATACTTATTGAATTAATACTTATTAAGATTATCGAAAGAAGAAATATACATTTTCTTTCTTTCTTCCACTATTGACTAGGAAAGTTTTTATTTTGCGTAAAGATCTGTAGCCTATTTAGAAATGTGTGAACCTAATCCATACTTATCATGAGAACAAATATTATCTGTAGGTTCTACTGGAACAAACAAAGCAGCAGGAAGAGCTCTGTTAAGAATAGAACAAAAACTCCAAGGTACCGAAGAAGGTTTAGCGTCAAGCATTTCTGGCCAAGTTGAAAGACTTATACAACAAGCACGTGATCCTATGAATCTTTCTCGTATATACTGCGGGTGGCAACCATATTTATAATTTTAAGAATTTTAAGACAGAAACGTTTGTATTGGGAAAAAAATTACAACGTTTCTTATTTTATCACTTTATATAATTTAAGAATACTTATTGTACAATAAAATCTTATTTTAGCAATAAGGGTATAAATGCAATTACGATTAAATGTAACATATACTTTTGGGATGTTTTTATTTTTTCAAAATATACACAAAATATTTTATACACATTATAAATTTTAACTGAAGAAGTATGTAGAAGACAACACGTTATTTATATCAAACTTGCCCTTTGATGGCACACTTGTTAAAATACGGTGCATTCCTTCAGGGGTTATTTTATGTTCAGGCTGTACATTTCTACAATCATAATATATGTAAATTAGCATTTAAGTGATAGTTACATTAACTGTACTAAATATTTTATACTATTTTTAATAAATAAAAGAATGCATTTTAAACTAGTTCTGTAATTATTATAGAATACCTATGGTTTATATCACAAGCATCTCATAATTTCTTGTATCATTAAAGAAATGTATGAAATAGACTTATTTTTATTTTGTTCGAAGAAAAATAAGTATTTATAAATGTTACTTACATATACGACTGTTTATAACGATTTACAAAAAATTTCGCTAGATCCTCAAGAATAGGTTCAGTATGAAGGGCAACAAACTGTTCTCTACATATCTACAAGGAGTATTGATTGTGTATTATAAAATATTATAGAATGATATATACCTACTTTAGATGTGCGGGTTGACACATACACTACTGTGCAAAAGAAAGAAGCACCCAGTATAATTATAAGATATAATGACAAACAATGTCTTTATGTGGAAATTGTATTGTACAATGATTTTATTGCATTTAAACTATTAGATAATCCGCAATGATACATATTCTCAGAACTATTCAATTAAACTGCGGAATCCTTTTTCGAGACTTACTGTGTTCTTATTTGATTTTTTATGCTTTTCTATTAAATATGGCCGGGTGCTTCTTTCCTTTGCGCAGCAGTGTACGTCACAGGGACTTAAAACCGGTATGATTTTGATACCGATATTGCACTAATAAAACTGTACGAGTCCGTAGTTTCGAGTACCCCCACATCCCTAGCCACTTCGTTCCCTTGGACGTGTTACGACGCGATGCCGATACTGTTTGTATAAAGTCACAGACGAGTTAGTTATCTCGCGACGCAATGCCGCTTGCGCGATGCCACGGACGTGTTACCTTGACGTGCCACTTTCGTGCGAATGGTATTGCGACGCGGGATAACACGTCCAAGAGAACGAAGTGGCTAGTATAGTACACATTTGAACGCCTCAGTTATACTTATTTTCTATTACTCACTTTATTCATAATATCTACAGTAGATGCATGAGTCCAGAAGCAGTCATGCACTGAAACAAATGTGATACCCGCTTCTTTACAATGTATGCTAGTAAGCATCATGTGAGTAGAATCTAGAGAGTGTATAAAATTCGGCGCGAATGCATTCTTTTGTTTCATCGAATCAGGTTTTCTGAAAACAATCAAATTCTTTGTCACTTTAAAAGTGATTGTTTTGATTAAAATACAACATCTATGTATATATATATATATATATATTCATACTAACTCATTTGGTTTGTAATCGTTTTCTGATTTTTTCAATTGTTTAACGTATGGTTGTATAATCGGCAATCCCAGAGGAGTAACCCATTCCACCTCTTCAGAACAAACAGAGGAAATGATTCGAGCACACGATGTAAACCAATCCTGAATTTCTCTTGCGCTTTTAAACATTGTCCTTAACGTCGAGAATGTTTTTTCAGTTAAATATGAACCAGCAGGCCAAACGTGTTCTTCAGGGAACTCCGCCATATCTAGACACATGGATAGCGAGTATTACAAGAATTACTTGGCCGTAAAAATGAAATTAAGTATATACCTTTCAATTGCTTTGTTATTTGCAATTTTGCACCATATTTTGTCACACCGTATACTGTCGTCATCACAGTTTGCTTTATAACTTTTCTTCTTACAAACCCGTCTAATAATTTAGCAATTTTTACTTCGTTTTTGACATCAATTTGTCGATTCTCCTCGATCTAAACGATGGAAACGAATAATATATACAATTACATATGTATTGTCGGTAAAAAATGTGTATAGATATTGATATTTGTAATGAACATAACATACTAAATCGGCAACTGTGGTATATACATCCTTTGGAGTGTGGAATGGATACAAATTGACGCTTTCTGCACCAATCTGATCTCTACCAAGTGCCGCATAATGTTGAAGCCCGTTACAACTTCCATCTTGATGTATCGGAAACCTACTTTCATATTCTTCTATGTTTGGTGCTTTCAGTGCATTGGCTATTTCCATACAACCCGCTAGTGTTTGCCACGGTTCCTCGGATTGTTTCCACCACATTTTACCCTGTGCGATACAAACACCTCGTCAATTATAGATTATTTTTATATATATTAACTTTATTATTTAACACGTTGAATGTTGCGATGGTTGCCGATGACCGGCACTATTGACTTGCTTGAAAATGATCGTTGCAAAATTAGTGGCACTAACTATCAATTTATTCGTTCTAAGGTGGACTAAATTATAGTGTATGACACACACTTCATTGTCAAGTAACTAATGATAATTATTAGACTGCGGATCTTATGCATTTATGAAGAAATTGGTTGGGTGAAATATAAAACAGTAAAGGATTAGAAAAATTTAAGAATATCGTAATGTTGCTTTTAATGTAACGAAGTTATTAAGGGATGACATCTACAATAAATGCAGAACATTTTTATTTTGCATATAGATCCGCAATGTAGTAATTATTAATAACTGAGACCAGAGCTGGATAACTGGCGGCCCGCGGGCCGCACACCGCTTTTGTCTCCTCATCTCAGTGTTTACCAGCGTCTTGTTGTTGCCCGGCTCTGACTTAGATCTTTTATATTTTATATGAATGAAATATGTAAGACTTGTATGAAACACACAAAATTCTCGCGGCAGTGAACGTGTGAATAAAATTGGATAAGCTTATAAACGTATATGTATTTTACAATGTAAGTAGAGCTTACTGTTAAAGGCTCCTTAGCACTGTCCAATATAATATCTAAATTTTCATTTGCGAATTCAAGACGTTCCTGAATAGAAGATCCTTTCTTTTTACTTGTCAAATTAATAACGTGCAATTTCAGCCAATCCAATCCCTTTGGGCCCAGTGGTTTAGACTTTGCAAATAGCAGTAAAGAACGACTCAAGTCAGATGCCAGATGATTCAAATGAGGAGGTATTGGATAAACTCGTCCTCTAAAATCCAGATTATGCGGCAGCCAAAATACTTTGTCTCTAAACTTTAAAATGAGAAAAAAAACTCTTTTAAACTTCACTTTTGTTATGCGATACTAAACGAAGTACGTATTTGAGACGAAGAAGAAAAACATACGTGATTGGCAAGGGACAGCCTATAAAGTGCATCGCACCACAAAGCATAAACTTCGTACTTTTTCTGCTTAAACTTTGCCATTTCTATTGCTATTTTTCGCTTTTCTTGAGCGGTAACGTTCTCCTGTAAACGACTTGGAGGAATCAACATTGAAACCGATTGAGGAACACTTAATTCTACGGAACCTCCTTGTTGAAATATCTATAACAGTCGCGGGTCCTTATAAACATTGCGTTCTGCATCTATTTTTAATAACACTTACAAAAATATTGAAAACACAGTTACCTCTATTACGATGTCAAGTATGGGAGAATTAATTGTCCATGGTATAGAACTTAGTTGATTCAAAGAATCAAATGCTGGATACAGTTGCTGTACTGGTGTACTTTGTAGCTTTTGCCATAAACTGTCCTAGAGAATATAACGATATTACATTGTTCATGCGTTGAACAATGAATTATAAAAACAATAAATTTTAAATATTGTTTGGAAATAATAACTTACTGCGCCATTTATAATTCTAACAAAATCTGTTGATGTTAAAAGATACCCTCCTGTATGCACTGATGTCCATGGTCGTGGTGGAGTGTTAGAAGGTATGAAAATTGAATTAAATGATAATGTATCTGACTGTGCTTCTTTGTACATCTTTGATACAATGGGATGAGGTTTAATCTATAACCAATAGATTAAATTGTGATATATATAATGTATTTACATAAAATATTCGAAATATACGGACCTGTTTAATCAAATAAGTTTCCTTATGTCTAAACAATGTATAAAATGCAGGAATAGAACTTTTAACTTCATGTCCTTTGAAGAGATCGGGTTTCAGTATCAAATCATTCAAAATGATATTATACAAAAACTTGCCTACATTTGCAATCACATCTTTAGGCCAAGTGTAGCACATAGTGTTTAAAGAAGTACCAACGCTCTCCTCTTGTCGTTCAAAATATTGCCATACAGTACGATTGTTCATATTAGCGAACCGTTCTACATTTTCAGGATGTAAGTACCATTTTAGATACTTTTGATAAATTTTAACTATCTTATCCAATACACCATTCCTTTGTTTGCTTTGGATCTGCAAATAAGTCGTGTAAATATTTCCATAATAGATAAACTCAACATTGCATTAATAAATTGTGTAATATATCCACCCACCTCATACTTCTTATAAATATTCATTCCTATGTCGATATGTAACAAGTTAAGAGCCATACTAAATGTTTCTGAACCATTGGCTACTTTTCTAACTTCTCGTATTATAGCATTCAGATAATGTTCCCTGTCTAATACTTCCAAAAATGGATGTAACACCATCAAACTATTAAAAGAATGTCGCTCTTGTTCTTTCAAACATTTTAAATTTCTTTCGAACGCTACTAACGCTACCTCTTTCCAATAATTTTCTAATTCAGCAACTTTTCCCCTCTAAGTAAAGAAAAGAAAAATGAACGATCGTTATTATGAAATAAAACGTAACCTAGCTAAACATAGCAATAACAGCAAGGATCTTACATATTCAGAAATAATATTCATATCTCTTCGAGGCTTGTTTATACTCTCTATTGGCACTTCAATGTTTTTCTCGCATTGAAGTTGCACTTTTAGATCATTTTCCAATTCTTCCATTGTTAGTATATCTTCTGCTGGACTGCAATAATTATCCCCCATGGGAACTTTGTTCAAAAGATTGCATGTATATCCTAAATCCACTATAGAACGTGAAGGTACGAAGTTCGGTTCATGTAGCCTAATTACTTTCAATACATTTTCACGTTGATTATGTTTAAAATGCGTTTTATTAAACATGTCGTCCAACTTAATTCCATGAATGCTCATTTCCTTTATCAATTTTTTTAATAAATCTGAATCTAAAGAACGCTTCTATTAATTTTCCTGTTTTTTATATATAAAACTACTTTTTCTGTTCAGAAATTACCTAATTGATTTTTCTTGGTGTTACTCCGTTGCATAGCATCAAACATATACACATACGTCTGTGCTGTTGGTTGTACAGAATCATTTTTTATCATTTCATATAAATCCAATACTTTTGGAAGATCTTTTCTAAAAGCATACGCTTCTAGAACAATATTATACACTTCAACACATTCTCCAGTGTATTTTAAATTACTCGGTATAAGTTTTCTATACTTCATTAACGTTTTGTTTGCTCTGTTCATCATTCTACAGCTTAAATACACTTGCATGTGTGCTAACAAATTTTCAATATATCTCTTCGAAGCATACTTGATTTTAATTTGATGTTTATGGTTCTCTGGTTGTTTCTGACTTTTCCTATAATAACAAAAATTGTATAATTTAAGGATGTTCTAAATACGGAACATTTGTTAACCATTAGATTAAGAAAAATTAAATGCATAAGGATAGTAACATATAAATGAACATGGAATAAAATTTAGTTGTCTCGAGGCTCATATTTTTAAATTATTATAAAATAACGATCTAATTATATATAATGATGAATACTGATTATAATGAATACAATCACTCTATTTCAAAATCAAAAACATACTTACACTTTCGATGAAGAAAATCTTTTATTTTCTTTATTTGTAAATTGTACATTTTCTGATTTCTCTGGTGTATTTTCACTATTATATGAACCCTTGTTATATCTTATATCGCTTCCCTGTTGTAATTATATTAATACATTTTTTTTTTATATAGTAAGACACATAGAAATCAAATTTTAATTAAAATTTCAAAATTATACTTACAGTACTTGTGTTATCTTCATTGTTAGGGGGAATAGAGTTTTCATCAGATATATTTGAACCTGAAATTTTGTTCGAAGCAAGATTTGCAATATCTGGAGATTTTTGTAAGATATCGTCACGATCTACCAACATTGTTATATTGGAAGCCTTTATTTGTTGTATTGATGTTTTTTTATTACTTGATTTTCCAGGCGTTACTGTAATAAACATATTTCATACCAAAATGATTTCCCAAGATTAAATATTAAATATTATTTACTCGTGAAAAAGTTATCAACATAAAATCATACCTTCAAGTAGCTCTGCATACAGTTTCTTTTGCCTAACTCTTTTTTTTACTGAAGAATGACCTAATGAATTTGCTGTTGTGACATTAGTCCGAATTTGATGATGCATTACTATAAATTAAATTTATAAAGATACTTAATTAAAATATATTAAGAATTTCTTTATAGATCATGTGATACAATGATACGCTACATTTCCTTACAATACATTTTGTCATAAAAATTGAAAGAAATATTAAAGATTAAATAATATTTAAAATAGTAAATAATTCATTATAATAAATAACATGTTACATGTTTAACGCTAAAAATGTATTGAACTTAAAAAATGGTGCAAAGAAACATACAACGATGATAACATGCAATGATTATTTAATATTTCGTAAACAGTTGTAATTCACAAAATATTAATAAATGTAACATACATTTTGATACTTTCCCATGATAAAAATTACAGAAGGAGCACAATCGTATCGAACGTTGCATTATTATTTTTGGAGGAATAAAAAGAACACAATTCGAAGAGATTCGTGTTGTAAGCTGCAGTAAAAGAAAATTGTACATCTTTGTACAATAAGAAAAATTAATGACAAACTATTAAGAGATTCATCATCTAATCAATTTTTAGGTATACGAAACAAGTAACCTAAAATTCGAGACAAAAAGCCGCATTTTACTCATCCATAAACACAAATCATAAAGTGCTATATTATATAGATGTGCGTTGTGCGTTATCTATGTACTCAACAACAGAACTGAACAGAATGGTATTATCAGAGAAGAAATGTCCTCTCTGATTGGGCATGGTCACGGTCACGGTGTATTATAGAGGTGTTACGACTAAGCACCTCTATAAGGTTGACGGTCTTAGGTCTTAGTTCTCTGGTCGCCGCCAGATGGCATATTGGACAGGATCTCAGTTTTCGTGTACGTGTAAATGAGATTGTGTGTAGCACTCTGTAGCAGTAGCAGCGTGTATGAGAGTATGAGCGTGTAGCACACGTGCTCATCGACATTATTCGACATCGCTGGACGCAATATTGCAATATTTGCGATTTCCGACTATTCTTGCGAATTCTTTCTACAGGGTTACTACACATTGATAAGGATATTTGAAAACTATGCGGGAAACTAACAGGCCGGTAGGGGAGATTGGGAGTCTGGTTGAGCGGGTTGGGTTAGGTATATTGATATATATATATAACAATCGGATTCCCGCGGTGTTGCCATTTTTACCTTCAGCACGGCTAGTAGTACTAGAGTAGGCTGCGACATATATATATAATTGAATTGTAGTAACAATTGATGAAAAATAAATGTAACTTGAAAATTGTTATAATGTAACGATTCGATAGAGCATGAACGTGTCTTTACATTATCCAGAGTTAGGATTTGAAAGAGTGTATGAACAAACCTTATTCATTTTATTATGTACATTTTCTATATCTAATATAATTATTAACAATAAATATATATACAATTGTATACAAATATTATTAGAATTTTTTTTTCAATTATCATAATTTCTATTTTTAATTTTTGTAAAACGTGAATAAATAAATAGGACAATTTTAGCTGAGAACGTACCATAACGGAACACTACTTATATTACTGTTTAGATTATCATTCGATTTATTTATTCTCTGACATATGGCGTTGTATGGCGTACAGTATGGCACGTTATCCGTTAAGATTTTATTAAGCGGTTAAGAAATTTGAATTCATTAGTGATATAATGATTTATTTTCAAACAATTTCACCATCTCGTTCTTTTACTATTAGTATGTGTACATGATACTAATAGTAATATTCCGTGTATTTAGATGAAGGTGAGCATACATGTATGTAAACGCGATAGGTAGTCAATCATTATTTCTCATAACCTTTTTATGAATACGAAATACAGCAGATGCAATTAGACAATCTTAAAAGATGTGGTTAAGTCCATACATCTTGTAGCCGACAAGAGGCGAAGATAGACGTATACGATTTCCAATGGAGTGGACCGTGTTCTCGTGATTTTTGGCTCGAAGTAGATTTTACCGTATCTTCGCTTTGCGAGAAATTTTATTCGAAGTCTAGTTAACTGTGTAATCTCTACAGCGTATCATATCATGGCCTCGACAAAGAGAAAGATTCAAATTGGTTCTGCATGGTTTCAAACGAAAATTAAACTAAGACCACAGCATCGAGGTATCCATCACGTTACCGAAGAAATATTAGGAAAAATTCCGGAACTCTGCGAATTTTCTGTTGGACTTTGTCACATACAAAGTAAGTGAAATTCTATGCTGTGCGATTTCTTTATCGTTATGCCGATTTTACGAAAATATTACAATGGGTGCACCAAACTCCTTATTTTGCCTAGTATAATTTTGTTTATAATCTGTTGCACATAGAATGTCAAGCAAATATCGATATACGTATATTTCAAATAATGGCGTTTAACACATAAATACAGAGAAATAACATAAATTCGAAATATATACATGAATGTACATTTAACATTTGTTTTGGATTTATATATTAACAGAAAAGTGTTAAATACATATTTTTGTATTACTCTGCAATGTATAAAGTTTTTGGAAGATATAAATAATATAAATAAATTTGATTGAAATTAATAAAAAAAATTTTGTTCATAAACGAAATATATTTTTTATAAATAAGAAGATATAAACATTCTAATTTGGAAACTTTCAGTTCTTCATACATCGGCAAGTTTAGCGTTAAATGAAAATTGTGATCCAGATGTTAGAGACGATGTAGAAATGATGCTTAATAAAATAGTTCCTGAAGGTTTGGCCTATAGACATAGCCGGGAAGGACCAGACGATATGGTAAATTTATAAATAAATAACTACTGTTTTCACGATTGAATGAATTTTACAATATTCTCAAATTAATCCTTTTGTGGTTGAGTATTTGTTTATAATATGTTGTACATTAATTGAAGGCAACCTAATTAAAAAACCAGTAATTCGTATAAGGGTCGATTCATATCTCACCAGTAACGATAAATGGACCGAGATTCTTACCTACGTTTTAAGTGACACAGTTCATATTTGAACGGTAACGGCGATTCTGCTACGATACTTTTCTTCTAGTCGGTGAGGTTCTAGGAACCCCTAGGGTTAAGGTGGGAACCCATGGGGTTAGGGTAGCAAATGACACAATCTTCGGCACTTGGCCTTTGTTAGAGCATCTCGAACCTTTCTCAGGTTGCCGTAGAATCGGAACGATAAACTATGAACACGCAAGACCGATCCGATAATTGTTCCGTTGAGATATGAATCGACCCTAACACGGAAAAGTAAACTGTGTTATAACGAAAGGATTATGGAAGGGAAAATGAATATAACTTTAAAAACCAGTATGTTCATAGATGAATATCTATAAGTTATTCGAAATTCATACAAATGTTCTATAATTGTATTAATTGCAGCCAGCACATGTGAAGGCGTGTTTTCTTGGTTCCTCGTTGAGCATTCCAATTACCGATGGGAAATTAACCTTGGGAAAATGGCAAGGAATTTGGCTATGCGAACATCGTAACAATGCTGGAAGACGTAAAGCTGTAATAACATTAACTGGTTGTCTCCGGGATCCTGCAAGTAGCCCTTTGACTCCTGTTAGTCCTATTGCCTCTACTAGCAGCTAGGACCACTCACACCCCCAAAGGCGTAGCAAACGTCATCTGGGCATATCTAAATCTAATTACTCGATCTAGCAGCTGCTTAATTTTAGTCCAAATCTGAGAGTGTAATTGAAAAAAGAGTGTATGGATACTGTAAAATTATACACATAAATATAAAAGTTTATCTTGTGGATTCAATTACAATATTAATCATATTATGGAATTTAGTCACTTTATCAATACATATAGGTTTTAGAATAATAAAAACTACTGACAATATTTATTATATATATATTATATCATATCGGTATATGGAAGTAATGCATTCATTATTTGTACTTTTAATAGATATAGTGGTAAACGATGAATTTACATTTGGTAGTTCTTTTTTAAAACTACTAAGTACACATTCCAATCTAAGTTAACAGCAAAAGTTAAAAAAAAAAATACGGTTTAGTAAACATGATGATGTTCAGTTATTATAAACTGCCAGAGCATGTGTATACCGTATATGTCCCGAAAAGATAAATCGAATTAACTTGAAGTATCCAGCACTCTTCTTTATTGCTCTTAGATGAAATTGTGCATTCTAATATAATGCGTCCAATACTCCGAATTTAATTACATAGCTTTATTTAAGAAGTCCTTTTATAAAAACCATGAACAACAACAAAATAGCATTAACAAATGCTCGGCTGAGAACTTGCATTATTTTTGCTAATATTCAAAGATATCTCAGTTTGAGCATGTGCAATATGTTAAAAATTTCTAACGCAGTGCTTATCATAGGGTAGGCATTTCTAATGACGTTTCCATTGCATTGGGGGTGTATATAGGCTTATACTCAACACTTCTTTGCTGTGCTAATAAATTTCACCTAGGGATATTTACATACCTTTCAGTAATAGTCTAAACTCTAAACAAGTGGAGACAAGTCGGAATGAAAGTAGAATTCGATAACATTATTGAGCTATGCAAATAATGATTGTACTGTTAAGTAGTCACCAAGTTCAAGAAAGTATTATAAATCTTGATTAAACTAACCAAAATATGTAAAATATCGTCTGGGAAATCTAGCACTGCAAAGGGTTGTAATAAAGATTAATTATAACGTTACGAAATTAACCAAAGCTTATCATGGGGGCTTGTTAACGTATCTAATATACTGTAAAGCAAACAGTTGATGTTAGTTGTTAATATTTCTCATATGTAGCATAAATGGTCATCCATTACAATTAATGGAAAAGCTTTAATGTAAATTATCCAATAATGCAGTTCATATAGCTTAAACAGAAACAGCTCAAAAACTGTAGCATTATAAACAAAAATTGTAATACTTAAGACTATCAATTTGTAGCCAATCACAAATTTTGTTTGTCCATTCTAAATTCTAAAATTTTAAATCGTGTTAATATATTTCGTTTCATAACGTTGAAAAGTCAAAAAGCAAAAATGCCATGTGTAGACGCAATTTTAAGTTTGTAATCGACCTCATTAAGCAGGTTATTTAATAAGTAAAATGTATAAGTATAATGAATATAACCAACTAAAGAAATGTAATAATAATTCACTAGCAATTTACTTGCATACTAAATTCATTTCAATGATTCGATAATTGGTATTGTATCGTTTTTCTTTTTATAAAACAATTACTCTAGCAGTAATGCAATACAATTTTACCGTTCAATAATATATAAATATATTTAATTCTACGTTGATACCTCTGAAGTAATTTAAACTTATGTTTTGTTTTCCAATGAAATCGCATTAATGAAGTTCCAATTAAATGAATATAATAGAATCACAATTTAATACGTATTAAAAAGAAATATGTTTTTACAAAAGATTTAGTAATTTCTTAAAATCTAAATTTGTGGATATATATTAATAATTTGTAAAATTTTGTATGTTTCTTATCACTTGAACATTTTTGCTGATTATCATGTAACTATTATTATCATACAAACTATAGAATACAGGAAATTCAAACCTTATATGTAACGAGTGTCTTGTAAAAATGAATAACATATTGGCAATTGATTTAAACTGAGTTTTTATATGAAGGTAACATATAAATAGTAGGTACCTAGTATGTACTTATATTATTTTTCTCTTATCTACGTAATACACTAATTTCATATAATTTCTTACTTTTTGAAATAAAAACTTCCTTACAGTACTCCAACAAGTGATGTTAAAAATGTGAATGTAATATACTTGTATGTACAATCTTCAAAGTTGTTCCAACATTATTCAATCTTTTTCCTATCTGTATAAAATCAAATGTTATTAATATAGCGTCTTTTGACAATGTTTATATGTTATCCCGTGTGCAATGTAAATTAAAGAACATTAACTCGTACATATATATATCGAACGATTAAATGACTATTTTAACAAGAAATGTTAGAAAGGAAAAATAGTTTTATCGAAACGTTTTTTATTCAATTTTCAAAACTCTTTAATTTTTAATATATTGCATATTTCAAGAGAAATAATTATAAACTCAAAACATATTTCTGCTTCGGAACAATTTTTTATGGAAACATGATATACGAATGGAATTTCATATATTCAGTTTTCGATCACACACAATTAAAGATGAGATAAGTAATATATAAACTGGTCATACGCTTTTAAGTTGTTTTAAGTTATTTAATATTTATAAAATTTTCTAAGTGTACAAAGTTCGATTAGTTTTTAGCTGGATATAGTGGACCTGTATCATTATATATTAACAAAATTTAATACGTTAAGATTATACAATATAAATATATATATATATATATATATATATATATATATATATATATACATATTGGTTATCATAATAATTTAATCTTACTATATGTACATATAATATTGTATTTAAAGAAACCATAGTGAGAATATCACATTTATGAGTCAGTGTAATGAAATTTAATTGAAAATATTGTATATTATCTTTAACGTTAGAAAAATAAAATTGTTTATACAAAAATTATAGTAAATAATTTTACTACTTCAATAAATTTGAATGAACATGAAAAGGACTTAAGCATAAAACTATATGCCCTAATTTTTATTTATTTGTTCATATCACTTCATTTATATGTATTTACATTAAGAAGTATTATAGTTACGTAGAACGGGTTTAGGATTAAAAATGTACTGGTTTAAATACATACAAGTCAGGAATTTAGATACATATTTTATTTGAACTAGTAGTCAATAACACATCTATAAAATATTTAGAAAAGATAGTGTTACCAATATTGTCATTACAAATAATGCAAAATATTTCATTAACATTATTAACGTAGAAATAATCTTTCTAATAATCAGTTACGTTTGTAAAGTGTTCATATTATAATGTTTATAAAAACGGCGGGTTTTTTTACTTTATACATCCTTATAGTTTTTTCGTTTGTAGACAAACTACGTATTACATAGTAATAACCATAATAATATTAATATATTTATTAAAATATTGCACTTATCTAATTAAGTTCTTCAATTTGTCAAATGAAATTATAATCTTGATACCTTGGCCTCATTCGTATCGTACTAAATTACTAGAAGATAGTGCATTATTTTAATTTAAACAAGAAGGTACATTAACATTGTATATATATATTACAAATGAAAAATTATCTGTATATTATCATTAATAATGCATTGCAAAAAGTCTGCACCAATATTATTCTTAACATATAATAATTACTGTAATCAAATACAGATTTTCATAAAATATATTTGTAATAATATATGGTAATCATTTTTTAAATATATATACGGAAACACATATACATATATATTCATATTGTTTTCAAAATGATATAGTATAATATACTTAGAGTGATTCAGAAGTATCACCCAATATAATGTTCTACTAAATCTACTATCTTCCCTCCACATTCTTCTTGTTTGAAATATCAATAGTTATTTTAATAATACATCAGTGTATAAAAATATATTTATCCAAATATATTGATCCCAATATATTACTTTATTAGAAAAGAAACCTGCTACTTAGGTTTCGTTACCGTAGACTTTGTAATTTTTATTATACTAAAATTCGTTTCATCATTATGTATTACATGTTTTGCAACCAAAACTAAAGCAATTCAGGACCAATATTTTAAGCTAATATAATGTATGTCATGAAATTTAAAAGTTAAAATATTCATTATGCAAGTCAAATTGAATGATAATAGTTTATCTGATTTCGTATTTTTACCATTAAAAAATATGTAAATAAAATACTTTAAAAAATATTATGACTATAATATATATATAATAATGAATAATATTTTAATGCAGAAACTATAATCTTCAATATAACTCGATTCCACTAACGATGTTAAGATCCTCGATATGAGATTCATATTGCTTTACTTTATTTTCATAACTAAAACAAATATTTGAGATAAACATTGTTATGCTTGAAACTATAGATATCTTTTCAAAATTATAGATCGTTGAGAAACAATGAGAAATTTGGAATTAATAACAGTTCTGTAAAATTAATTTTAATCGTTTACATATATAAATTCTTTTTGATAGTGGATTACTCTTAATTAATTATATAGTAGATTCAAGTTATAATTTAAACTTTTACTTTTGTAGGTAATACATGAAAGTATGAGTTAATTAACTTGAGGATTAAAAATATGGTCGATAATTACTGGTGAAGGCTTACCATCTGGTTTATTGTCAGATTCACTAAATTCTTTATAATTTTCAGGTATCGGATGTGGTCCCGGATTTCTCAAATCATTTGCTTTATCTTGTACTTCTTTGAACGATGCTTTAATATTATCTAACGCTGTGCCCAACCCCGTTTTTATTAGATTAAATTCTTGTGTCACAAGTGAAAGTCGTCCCAAGAGATAATTCAAGTTTTTATCGACTTCTGTCATGCGTTCCGTTATCTCGCCCACCTGAACATAAAAAATATTTATTTAGGTAAAATTTAATACTGTGTCACATCTGACAAATTCACATTTTACCTTGGTTTCCATGCCGTCCATGGTAGTTGTTGTACCATTCACATAATCCACGTTTTGTTTATGCAATTTCTCTAAAGTTTTTGTGCTTTCTGTCATTTGTTGATACATAACATTTATCTGTCGCCAGACCTTTTACAAAAATAAATTTTATACATCGTTCGAATAAAACAATTGTACGATACGTCAAATATAATTATTACCTCATTCATTTCTTGTTCCATTTTAGTAGTTAAATTTGCCAAAGCACCATTCTGATTGTCCATAATATCATTTGATATACCGTCAAATCTTTGATTTAAAGTATTATTGATATTTATGCCCTGTGCTTTCACTAAATCTCCCACTTCTAAAAGAATTTGGTGTACCCCATATTCAACTCTCTTTTTAGTATCCAAAACATGATCAGCCATCGAAACCATTACAGATTGTCCCTTTTCAAGATCATTTAATTCTTGATTCACACGTTCAGCATTATTTGCCAAGTCCATTCTAAAATCTCAAAAATATTTAATTTGATGCTGTCAACGTTAGTGAGAAAGTTATAATTAACTAAATCGTTCCCTACATTTGTACAATAATATTACCTAAGAGTTCCTATCGTCTCCTTTGTCTCAACTTTAGCCTTCTCTAATTTATCTTCTAAATCATTGACTCCCTTGGTAACAACATCCTTCAAAGCATGTTTAGCTTCCTGTAAGAGCGTTTGCGATTCATTATGATGAACATTGTTAATCCTGAAAAACAAAGTGTTTTGTTAAATCGTATGCATCGATTACATTCTGAAGTGTAGTTTTGTAGTAATCTACAAAATATTTATTGTTGGAATTACATAGTTTTCGAGTTTACAGAAATTTTTAATAGTTATATAAATGTTACCTTGGTAATTCTCGAATTTGTTCAGATACATTCTCTAAAAGTTGTTGTATTGAAGGTAAAGCTCTTGCATGTTTATCAATATTAAAAATAGTATCAAGCTGTGGTTCTTGTAACCTTTCTTTAATTTTCTGAGTGTGTTCTCTAACTTTCTCTAGAGAGATCTCAAGATCGCTAAGCCTCGAATTAACATCCTGGATCTATAGAGTATACAAACTTAGTATATGTTTTGATATGCTACTAGACATTATTTACCTCCGTCAATAGTGCTTGCGTTGTTCCTGTTTGAACATTTGAAATATCTTTTAATTTCATTGCTTCAGATTGTAATATTGACTCAGTTTTTGAAATTCTTCCCATTAACACTGATTCTGTATTATTTAGTTTTGAGATAACAAGAGAGACATTGTCAACAGGAGGTGGTGTAACAACTGGTCGAGCATTAACTTCAGATACTTTAGTCTCAATATCTGTAAGCCAGCCTTCTAACCGACTTTCCAAATCTTCTAAAGTATCAACAGTTTTTTGCATTTGTATTCTCTCACGTTCATCTCTCTAAAATAAAATATATGAAAACCGAATTTAGAATTTATAACAAATAACTTATGATATAATTGTCTTGTTTGTATTACAAGAAACTTATTAGAATGTTCAAACTAATATAAGTCGATGACATACCTGGGAAATTAATTGTTCAATTCCTGTCACTTTTTCATCGAGTTTCGTTATTTGCAATTTAAGGCCATCCACTGTTGACATACGTTTTGTCAAAACAGCAATAGCCTTTTTCAATTGTTCACCTAACTGACGTTCTCTTACTTCGTGTCTTTCTAATTTTTCTGTATTCTCTCGCATCATGTGTACTAAACTCAACATTGCATCTTTAATGTCTTCGTGTCTGAAAACAATCATGAGTTTTCTAACAAATGGATTTTTCATCAAAGGTAAACTTACATTTAAATTCTCATTGTAAAAGGTATATAAAACGTACGTAATTTCCCTAGTATTGCTTAGACTGACACAAAGTAATTGTAAAGACAATATTAAAATATACTTCATTGTTGTGGCAGTGCTGATAGTAAATGCTGATAGAAATATCTGAAATAATAATTCAAAAAATATTACTCGCTTACATCTACATGGTAATGTAATTATATTTATACCTATGACTAAATTGTAATATCAACTAGAATATCATAGTAACTCGCAAACTAGATATAATGTCTTTAAAGTGAATGGAATGCTTCCTTTAGTCAATTAATTGAATACAGTGTTATTGAGATAAGAAGCAAAGAGGTCATTACTGATGACTCTGATGGTAAGAGCATCTTTGTCAGTGAACTGCAGTAGTAATTAAAATTTTCATAGTTAAGAAGGCAAATGTTTGATTTTTAACAAATACATATTTTTTATTTCAGTTCAATATATTTCGTATATTTGCACATGTTATAATTATTTATTTTAAATTATGAGTGTATTGTGCGTAAATTCTGTTTATATATATATATTAAATACAGATGAAACAAGAGACAGAGCAAGAGAGAGAGAGAGAGAGAGAGAGAGAGAGAGAGAGAGAGAGAGAGAGGAAAAGAAAAGTAGAAATACTGTTCTCTTTTTTTATGAATAATTGTACACATGCACATAAACCAAAGTGACATATAAAGCTATTATATATATATCTTTATTATAATCTGTATAAAAGATGTAACTATTTAAAAATCGTATCTTTATTCCTTTGTATGAAAATGTGTTATAGCTTTCTGTTGAACGTCACAAAGAGAGTTCAAATTTTAGCTATTTTTAGATCTACAGATATACATCAACTGCCATTTGATGGAGCCATATGGTCCATTTAAACCATATGTTTCAAGTGCAATAAATTCATTTTTTATACTAATGGCTTTGAACATGCCACTGTGTGTGTCATGCATGTGTTGGAACACTAAAATAAAACATAAGAAATCTATGAAGTCTTTCTTGAGTTATAATGTTATTAACTGTTGTACAAGTAATTTGTAATTTAGAAAAAACAAATACAATTCAGTAATGTTAAATAAATAATAATGTTGAAATGAAAAATATATATATCTTTTTAAAAATAGACTTTTCTATCAATATAGTTATTATATATTTATCTTATGTATATTTACAATTTTTTTATGTATGTATATATATATATATATATATATATAATCTTTTTTCAATTATCCTTCTAACAATTTTGAATGCATTTGAATTTTTATTAGAAATTTTGAATTATGCTAATGCGACAACATAATTATATATATAGTTACAAATGAATATTAACATTTTCTTAATATCACTTCCTTTATAGCAATAAAAATAATATAACAATAAATGAAAAATAATGTACACACTTTACATGCTATTTTGTAAATAACTCAAACATCCATAAATATGTCACGATTCCTTTGTTCCTTTATTTGAGAATATTTATTTATAAAACATCATCATTTATAAACATTTGTAAAATATCGATGCATTTTGATTAACTAAATATATATGTATCAGTTTAAACTATAATTACTAACGATATACATCGACCACCATTTTAAAATAAAAATTAATGTGAAATAAAAACGACACTTTATTTACTTCGAACGTGCATGTATTTTATATTTTAAAAATTAAATATTTAGATACTTTACATATTAATTATAGAGAAAAAAAGGAACGTTGAACGGTAAAGTATAAAAATAATAATATATATTGATAAAATACGATAAAATATTGCTCTAAATATTATTTTGAGATACATGTATATAAATTTGTACTATACAACAATAAACAAATTTTAGTATATAAGTTGTTTTACACATAAGTTCGTTTATTAAAACAAAACAGCATGTTGACGATTGTAAGAAAAATACGATGTATTTTAATTTAAAAAATAGTGTTTTTACTTACATATAAATATTAATACTATTTTATTTCGTTGAGTTTAAAAGGTAGAGGTACGTAAACTTCTGTTTCCTTATTCGATCAACAGAGAACTGATTCTCATGTCATTGCCTAAGTCCACATTTGGATTTTTAAAAAACTAAACATAAAGTATACCCTACTATGTAGCGACAAGTAGCGGACAGTTTTCGTACTACGTACCGCACTGGTTTCATCACAAAATGTGGAAAAAGGAATCATAAAGAACAATAGATACATGTAAATTTATTATTAAAATATCGATTTCATTAATAAAAACTTTGTAGTAAATATATAAAGTTTGAAACTGAAAGAATCAATAGAGATAACACTATTGCCAAACTTATAAACACTTATAAATTATACTTGATTATACTGATTTGAATTTCATTATTATTTTGTTGGTACCAATGAATTCGACAATAACACAGCGATCACTGATATATATACTATGGATACGAGAAGCCTGATGCTCGTTAGAAGAAGATTTTGCCAGTTTGCAAGAGGCGCCATCAAATGTCAGACTATGAACTATACTTCCCTCCGCAACCCGCGATCACCCGTGGAGCTCTACGCTTTGCCTCACTTCGCCACGCGCAGACGCCCACTGATATATATATATATATATACATCAGTGAGACGCACACTAAAATAATATCAGTGTTCCGGCATCGACATTTGGCGGCGCTGGCAAAAGAAAGTGGCTCTTCTACTGGCTTCAACGGCTGTACGGCTGGCTTATGGGAATCTTGTATCCATAGTATATATATCAGTGACAGCGATGGGCGCGGCAGGGGCCCCTGAGCCCTGAGCTGCCTACTTCCCTGCTACTTCCCCCACCAACCTTTATTTCGTGCAGCGCGCCTGGTCAGGCGGGTCAGGGCTGGTGCAGGTGCAGGTGCAGGTCATGCAGGTGCAGTGTCGCCTGGTGTCGCCTGGTGTCACCAGATGAGGGGAATCACGGTGAGATGATGATGATGTACCAAATTGGTACTACCAATGTATCAATGTACCACAGTACCACCCCCGCGAGTGCTGGTTTTGGCACTTTCTGCCTTTCTGGCGACACTGCACCGGAGTCCGGACTGCGCCTGACTGCGGTAGGTGCAGTGGTGAGTGGTGAGATCAGGTGAGATGTTGTGCGCGTCCAAAACAGTAAGGTATGAACGAAGAGGACACACCAAGAAGACAGCAGCCGAGCAGCGTTAGATTTATTTTCCGAGCAGTTATTGTTTTAGCGTCATCCCCGAACCATATCCTTCAGGTCGTTGCGTCCACGTTTTAGTATATTTAAGTTTGACTTGACTTCGTTATCTTACTTTTGTTGTATTCTTCAATATTCTCTTATTGCCTCGAACTTGATCTCGTGAATCTTGATCCAAAATTTATCGTAATAGAGGATGTAAAAAATAGTTGTTGTACACAAACAAATCGATATGAATGAATCACGTATATGTGATAAAACAAGAATAACTTATTTAATAATATTCAACTCATGAAATTACGTATATTATATTACGTTTCAACTTAAAGTGGCAATAAGATTTTAAATTTCGCCACGAACGAACCTATGTTTGTATGTTGCAAGTAAATACTAGAACACTAAGATGAATTATTGAAATTAATAAGTGAAGGCGAATCATAATGTTAGAATGAAATTGTAATGTGGAGCAATAATGTTACACAGATTTTCTTAATAAACGGTGAAATGTATTAAAATCTATAAAATTTTGCATTTTGTGATTTAACATTTGTCTTTCTTACTAAACTTACTCCTGTTTCCATTTGAAGCGTGGTGATTAAATTTGTTTCATTCTGATTGTAATTTAAAGCATTATATCTTATATATATATATATATATATATATATATATATATATATATCTTATGTAATACAAATAATTTTTCTTATTGACAGACAGAATTGTTATTATAATTTTTAGTAAAATACAATATTTATTCATAAAATGCTATTAAAATCGATTGATAGTATTATTAGCAAAGTTCATCGTTAGATGTGCTTCAATTGTAACTAATATATGCACAAATTTTTTTAGTAAAACATTCCTGTTATCTTATACGTAGTTTTCTTTAGATGTGGTATGACAATATTCTTCAATATTACGTTTTCAATTTAAACCACATTGTATAATAAACAGAAATTTAAATATTCCAATTTGAATTGTATATGTTAGCAATATACAGAAACCTGAGAAAAATCACTGCATAGTAATGAATAAATGATTATATAAGTATTTTTGCAATCACCTTAACCAAAAGTAAAAGTTTAATTCATTACATACTTACAGCCATTCACTTGAGTTTTAATATATTTATTATTCAAATTATTCTATATGTAATTCTAAATTTTGATTAGTTTCCATAATAGTATTTCTTAATTCTGTAACGTTACACACCGGATTTTCCCTTAAATCAAGCGATTTTAATTTATGTCTTGTTAGTAATTGTAGTATTTCTTTTAAATTATTTAGTTTATTATTTCTTAATGACAAAACCTTAAGATTGTCTAATGTTGGAAACTTTTCTAAGCTTTCTAACTGATTACTCGATAGTAACAATTTCTTACAGTTCTGTAGTAAAGATAACTGATGTAAAGAAATCGATAGAAAATTCGAATTAAGATTTACTTCTTCGAAGAAACTAAGATATTCATTATTACTTAATGTTGTCAAATTTGACCCTGAAAGATCAATTTTTAATTTTATATCTTCATCTACTTCCGTGCTCCATAATTCGTGTAATTTATACTCTATGACATATTTACTTCCTGAAAAAATTCGTATGATTTGTATGATTATTTTATTTTTTTTTTTAGAGTCTTAATTATAAATATACTTACGTAGATCTTTATAGTAACTAAGCCGAAGAGGATCAACTTCCAACAAAATATTCAAATTTGTTAAAATGTCATCATTAAATTTCACAAAGTCAATTTTTCTCATTAAATGTACAGCAGTAAGAATAGCCCACTTGTTATCAGGTTCCAATTCTATAAGTTGCTTATAGTTTGATAATTGATCCAGTAGTTGGTCCTGATTGTAACAGGTTCTGGATTTTCTTGTTTTATAAACCCACTTTTGATTAAAATGATATACAGGATAAAAATTTCCTTTGATAGCAACTTGGATTTCTCTTATTTCATTCAATTGTTTCTTAAATTTACCAAACAACAATTTGGAAAATTTTGTTTTTTGCCAGGACTTCCATTGAACAGGTTCAATTGCATTGTTAATATACAAAGATATTGATTCCAATGATACAGTTTGGTCAGTAAAGAGGGTTATTTGATCTTCTTGCAATAAAACTTGAGACAGAGTAGAATCAAAATCTCGAGCATTTAATAACCATCTTTGGTAAAACCAGGCACTAGTATCATTAGGATCTGTAAATGTAGCATTCATCACTAAGTCCAGCTCTAGAAAAAGATAATATATTATGTACCACAAATGTGTATATATATTATATCATGTTATGAATAAAGTATACAAAAATGTCGAATACTCGAGGGACACAGTTTTCACCAACTTCAGATTTGACAAACGACTTTAGTCGATGACAGCATTATTCGATATTAACATCGTTTGACAGCAACGTTAACCGACTGTATTTACCTTCTTATAGTGTAATAATTACATTTTTATACAAAAGTAAAAGTGTCAGTGCAGAATAGTTAAAGAAAAAAATATTAGCACCATCTTTAGTAACGATGTTACTATCGAATAATATTGTCATCGACTAAAATCGTTGTCAGTCAAATCTGGAGTCGGTGAAAACTGTGTTGGTGATTTTCATGGGACCCAGTCGCGAAGGTATCAGATCGAGAACGCCTCCCGATCCCGAATAAAATTCTCGATCCGTCTTGACCCGGCGTTTTCGAATTCTCGTACTGTTCTAATATTATGACTAGACTGCGGATCTGTATGCATTTATGAAGAAATTAGATGGGTGAAATATAAAATAGTAAAAGATGTAGACAATTCAAGAATGTTGTAATGTTACTTTTAATGTAATAAAGTCGTTAAGAAATGAAATAAATTTCTATGTTATTCCTGCTTCCTACAATCAATACAAAACATTTTTATTTTGCATAAAGATCCGCAGTCTAATTATGACAAATTTTATATATTTCTTTAGTAATTAGTACAGGTGATGAGTGTTACCATCTTTTTTCGTCTGATCAATGGTTTCTTGATCGCAATTATCGAACATAGTTGATAAAAGTCGGCTTCGATAATGCCAAGAAGAATAATTCGAAAAATTGCTTAGGATTTTTGAAGTAGAATATTTAAATTCATCTTCAGGAGAAACTCCAGCTTTCTGTACAACATATTGTCTATGATTCCAGCAGTGAACTAAAATAAAAGAGACACATTTTAATTTAATACTATTTTAAATAGCCAAAGATGAAGAAAGTTAATAATATTGGTAGCTCACAGTTTCTGTCGTCGATGTCTAAATACCTAGTACATAACATTAATTCCCTTTTCCAGTCAGGCTCTTTCATATTGTCCATGATCCATAGTCTTTGGTACCATACATAATACGACTTAGGATTACTCTTCAAACAGTTTTCAGTGAGAACTAATTCACGTTTGTATGATTCATTTAAGCGTTCTTCATTCCTATACCATTAAGGATATATATATCTAATGAATATTTTCAATTAAAATGTCCAATAAATTTAAATATGGAAATCACTTTTACAAATGAATACCTTACTGATAGATAATCAGATATATATCTTATAATAAAATGCTATTTTAATGACTTGGTTATGCTGAACAGTGAAAGGCTTATAATATATCAGATTAATTAAGAGAAATAAAGTGATGCAATCATTTTATATAATAATAAACTGAAATAATCGCAATAGTTATCTCAATCGATAAGGTTTTCAAGTATATTTTTTTCTTTAATGTTACTATTATGTAACTACCAATCATTTTTTGTAAATGCTTCTCTACGAATATTCCATAATGTATAAATGTCAGAATTCTCTATTAGTAAATTCTCGGAAACCATCATCAACTCATCATCGTATATTTGATCTTTCCTCTGGAACATTGAAATAAAGATTTTTATTTTTATAGTATTTGATATATTTTAATACATTGTATCTTTCTCTTTAATTAAAACATATTTCTGTAAATCTATAGTAATGAATATGAGAATATGTTAAATAGATAACATCAAAGGAAAATTACTTTTTGAAATATCAAGCTCATGCCAGCTCTGTATTGTGCAAGTTTTTTAGCCCTTTCTTTCTTTTTTATTGCTTCTTGTTCTGCTGTTGTGCGAACCTTTACTCTTCCGTGCTAAAAACCATATTTAATTATTATTTTTAATAGGATTGGTAATGTATGGAATAAAATATGAAATATATATATATATATATAAATATCACTACATTTTTTATATAGAATAGTTATAAAATAATTAAATTAGTAATATTAATGTAATTCTTTATCTATGTCGAATGTATAACTTTTCATGTTGACATTGTACATATCCCATTCTTGATTAAATTTGATACCTCAAAAATTAATATATTTAGAAATTGTAATTTTGATTACCATTGTAAATATTTTTAAGACTCTTCTATGTGAAGATTTTTTATTTTCTTAATTATTTGAGTATTGAACTCAATTTTATTACACTTGTACTTGTTGAACTTTTTACTTATTTCTATTTGCTAGGTTGAAAATTTGTTTCAACACTTTCAACACAAAACTTATGTAAATATTTCATGTTTTACACTTAAACGATGTTCGAAGAATTCTTTCTTTTTTAAATTAACGAATGGGCAGTGTAGATAGTAAAGAGAAATTTATTTTATTTAGAATTTTTACCAATTATTGGTTACGAACAAATCATATCACTCACATACGTAATATAAAAAGGGAATCATATGGTTTATAATGTGACACAATGAAGTAATCTATGCAAGGTTTTCCATTGATTCGTGACTCTGCTCACTATATACAACTGTAGTTATGTCCCTAGCCAGTTACCCTAGCTAGAACCCGACTGAACCTGACTGAACCTGACCAACCCTAAGTTCCTGACAATTCCTGAGAATTTATGATTGATTATTGTTGATTGTTGTTGATTCATTGTTGATTATTCAATTATTATCGGTGGTTGAAGCTAATAGCAGAGAGGATATGAGAGTACTCACTGGTGCTCACGAGAAGTATCTCGTCGGTGGTCAGGTCAGGCCTATTCAGTCTATTCCTATATCTTGTCTGTGGTTCTGATCCATGCCACGTGGGTTCTGTTTCCTGCTGGTTTCCTGCTAAAGATGGTGTAGGTTCTGTTCCATGCTAAAGATGATGTAGGAGCCGTTCCAGGCTGTTCCAGGCTAAACCATGGATATAGGAATATATATATTCCTATATCTATGGGCTAAACATCAGCTAAACATGATGCGGAATGCGGATGAAAGAGGATTAAATTCTAATCCTCTTTGCTATATCTAATCTAGCCAAAGCTAAAGTGTGCCTGAGTGTACCTAGAGGGGAAAAGGGAGTCGTCGCTGTATCTCATTATGTATAAATGTATATAAACTTTATTTATGTTATTAATTTTATAAATTAATAATTTAACTAATTTACTATGTAAATTCTCATTAACGTTTCCGTTTCGACCGCGATAAACGTGCTGGAGTTCTTCGTGAAATATCTGTAGTTGCCGCAGGATTCAGTCTATTTCTTTTTACTGATGACAATGCAGATGTATCAGCTGAAGAGTTCTCAATTGATCTTCGAGTGCTTGATTGTCTTGTCCTGACTAATATGAAAGTAGACATAAATGGATGGAAATAATATATAGCTTATACATAACAGAAATTTGAAATATTCTGAACGAATAGAATTAATAAATAAGGAAACACACCTCTTACAGGTGTTTCAACATCACTGCTATCATCCTCTTCATTGCTAAAATTCTTGTGTCTTGTTATATGCTTTCCGTGTTTTCTTAACTTTCGTACAGCAGGTGGTGACATTTCTTCGTTGTCTTTTCGTTGTAAGTTCTCTGTACTCTCTGTGCTCTTAAGCAGTTCTTTCATTTTTTCTTCCAATTCCATGCTAGCAGCTTTCATATTTGGTTTCTTCTTTGTCTGTTCTATTATAGTTTGTAGAGTTTTCAAAACTTGCTTGTTATGAATCTTTTCTTTCAGCAGAGGTAAACTATCGGTAAAATGTCGTAGACCTAACAAACATTTAAAAAAATAATATAATGACATGATGCTTTTATTTCAAGGGCAATCATGTTTTACTCACTTTTTCGACTAAATGGCAAAAGTGAGAGACAATATGAAAAGTCCCGCCACTTTCGTTCTGTAGTAGCAAATTTAAATCTAGCACAAACTTTAGTGATTATAGAATCGATATGTGCTTCTTTTTGCAACAAGCCTAATATGTATCTGTAATTTAAAAGAAATGTTATTCTAAATATGGTCGTATAGTTTATCTTTCAATTTTGAGTAATGATACAAACTTCATAATTTCTTGGAAATCAGATTCCTTTAGATCTAAATCTGAATCTGTTAACCGAGACAAAATATCAGGCACCACATTATACAAAGCATTAGGTTTTTGTGAGAAATCTTTGAAGAATTGTCTCGCTTCTTCGCGAATATTGGTGTCGTTATCAGTAATACAAAGAGCTAATTCCGATATTTGGCCCCTTACGCGTACCATGTCTGTCATTATAAGTCTCGATAAAATACGAACACAAGTGCTGCGTACTTGTGAATTTTCGTCTTGTAGCCTGAAAGATAATGGTATATTAGTTTATAGCAATGGAATATTTCAAGACCGAAATTACCTGCCATATATATGTTTCATCCATGGCTCTATCAAGTTAGG
>CM052315.1:27485531-27565471 GCA_028455605.1 Lasioglossum malachurum
CAAAATTTCAAAACGTTTATCCACTATGATACCTTAAATCACTTAGACGATACCACCTGATACCAAGTGGACGATACGAATGATACGAAATTATAGGAAATGTAACGTGCAATCGGTGCAATGTGCAATGGAAGTTAAATTTTGGAATTCATTGATACCAACAAAATAATAATTACAAATGACGAATTGCGCATACGTTCTGGCATATGACCACATATGACCACATACACTGACATACACCCAGTGCTTCGATTCGGGGCACTATTTTTCGCGCATGCACGGCCAAAACAGTAACGTATCTATAATGAGGTAGCAGAGCGGCCAGAGCCCTGTGGCAGTTATATTGGAGGGAGTGTACCGTTGTTATTGGCGGGACGAGTGATATTGATAGACGAAAGACGTGACGCGGAACGAGAGATAAATTATTATTAATATTTTATTATACAATGGCAGTTAATAGTGGAGAAAGAGCTGCAAAGAGCTCCTTCCCTTTCCCATCCTCAAAATAAAGAATAAATTTGAATTATATTAAATTTCAATATTTCATATGTATACTACTAATAAGTTTTTAAAATTCTGCGGGGTGCTCAAGGTACCCGATTTTGTACGCTACTGAGGCCGTACGAGGCTGAAATCGCCGCGCATGCGCGAAAAATAGTGCCCCGAATCGAAGCATTGCATACACCCACTGATATATACACTGATATATCAGTGGATATATATCAGTACATACTTGCATACACCACATATGCACACATATGACTCAATGACTACCAACTCTAACGGAACTCGTTCATTGGCTAATCTCCTACTCGTACTCCGCCAACCGTGCGCCTCTCTGCGTCACCGCGTTACCACGATGTCACCAAGCATTGATGGCAATACCGTGTATTCAAAGTTTCAGAGAAATATTGAGATTTTTTTTATTCAGCTTTTTTATTCATTTATCTATTTAGTTTTTTTCATTCATTTAGTTCATAATTGTTGATAAAGAAAAAAATGCTGTTCATACAGCGTAAATATTATTTGTTAGTAAAATTATTTTATATTTTGCAATGTTTCATGTGTAAAATACGCTCTGTTTATATTTTGTATACAATTTGATTTTAAGAGATTAATTATCGTATAACTGTCAGTATATAAAAATCAGTCAAATGTAGAGATGAATATGTAATAAATTCTATCTACACAAGCACGCCCAAGATTTCCGCCTACATATGAATTTGAAGTATTTTGAATTTCTTGTATCTAAAACTCAACTTGGTGACGAACTCTGACGAAGCAGTTTTCAGATTTTGCGTAATAGAAAATAATTTTCAAATTAGAAAATTATAATAATGATGTTGCTTTAATTGTCTGTAGTAAAGCCACCTAAAATAAATCAAACCGAGGTTATTTCCTTTGTAAAGTATGCGTGGATCAGTATGGATGTTGATTACGAGAACCAATCAGAACGATCCACGAAAAGTGATATGTACGTGGTTATAAAGAGTGGGGAACTGAACCGAACGATTGAACTTTATGTCTAGTAGAAGAAGATTGTATTCGTTTCAATCTTGTTCAAAGACTGTTCAGTGAATGTTTTCTTGAAGGCAATTCTGAATTGTACATTTTCCAATATTTTCTGAAAAAAATGCAAGCTCTTTTGGGTGAGTTTCGTAAAGTAATATTTGCTGGCCGTCTCACAATATTTTTTTTATTACACGAACCGGCATATGTATCTAAACTATTACGATATTTTTCTACACTTCATTAAATATACATTTTTATTGTGTGATTTATTTAGATCAAAAGATACTTTTTGAGCATATTTATATGTATTTTATTATTTCCAATTTTCCTTTAATACAGGTATCTTGTTATTAATCACTGGATCCCATTGTTTGTACAATTCCAATTCGGATGTTATAAAACTCGATTCAAGCAACTTTGACAGTTTGGTATTGAATAGTGATAATATTTGGGTTGTTGAATTTTATGCACCATGGTGTGGTCATTGTAAACAATTGACACCTGAATATAATAAGGCTGCTACTGCTTTGAAGGTAACAAACATTTTTGATTCTATTATATTGTCATTTTATGTTCTATTTTTCTCGAATAAGTTCCTTACCGAGATTGTAAATTTTGATCAGGGTATCGTCAAATTTGGAGCAGTGAATGCAGATGAGCATATGAATATTGGTTCGAAATATGGAATTAAAGGTATTCCGACAATTAAGATCTTCGGTGCAAAAGATAAGCCGGAAGATTATGCTGGACCTAGAACAGCAGAAGGAATTGTGGATGCTGTTTTAAATGCAATCACCAGCAAATCCAAAAAAGGCCTTGGGGGATCTAAGGTATATATGACAGTATATATATACTATGTAGACTCCAGATTTTATGCATTTATAACAAAAATGAACAAGTGCAATTTAAAACAGTGAAAATATTAAAAGATTTTCTGAGTATTAATATATTATTTTCACCACATTAAAATTATTTTTGAAGAATATAAATTTATATTTAGCTCCTGTGTCTTGCAATTGATACATAAATTTTTATTGTGCATAAACATCCGGAGTCTAATAATATGCAACAATAACAGATAAAAGTTATTTTATGAATTCCGTAACACTGGTTTGTTCTCATCATAGTCAAAAGATTCCAAGGATGTAATTGAATTGACAGATGAAAATTTCGATAAAATAGTAATGAATTCTGAAGATATGTGGTTAGTCGAGTTTTATGCACCTTGGTGCGGTCATTGTAAAAATTTAGCTCCCATTTGGGCATCTGCTGCTACAGAGCTTAAAGGAAAAGTAAAATTGGGAGCTCTGGATGCTACTATAAACAAGGTTAAAGTAAGTAAATTGTCCTAACATTTAATTACATATAAATCTAAATTGTAATTATTTGATTATATATCTTATGTAATGTGTCGCTAATATAGGCCAGTCAATATGAAATTAGAGGATATCCTACAATTAAATACTTTGCACCTGGCAAAAAATCTTTTGATTCTGTACAAGAATACGATGGCGGTCGAACAAGCAGTGACATTGTAAGTTGGGCAATCGAAAAATTGGCAGAAAATGTACCAGCTCCAGAAGTAACTCAACTTTTAAACAAACGAACATTGGAAAATACTTGCGAAGACAAACCATTATGCGTTGTATCAGTTTTACCACATATCTTAGACTGTCAGGCGGAATGTAGAAATAACTATTTGAAGATACTGAACGAGCTAGGAGAGAAATACAAGCAGAAAATGTGGGGGTATGTAGAAATAATGCCACTCTATGCATTGTGGTGAATATATGTTTTAGATAGATGTACAAAAACCTGAAAATGTTGGGCCGGGACGGGTCGAGAATTTTATTCGATATCAGGATAGGTTCTCGAATGTATCGGGATTCTCGAGAATTTTTTGGATTATTCCCAGGTATCCCGTAGAGATCGCGGTTTTGAACGTGTACTAAAATACACGTGTACACGTGATACGTGAACCGTGTAGTAGAAATTTAAGGATCCTTATTCACGGATTCTTAACACGTAGACTCTCGTTTCCAGAATTGCAAGGGTGCGGGATGCGCTTTCTCATTTCTCGATATTGTAAAGATGGGCTTTTTCAGTAGTAAATAGCGTTAGATAAAAGATCAATCTAGGCCGTAATCGCCCTCAAAAGTACTATTTTTACATTTACGTGGCGTAAAATGCATCATTCGGCAGTATGTTAGCTATTGCAGCTTTATGAAAATAGCTAAAGTTAAGAATAATACAAATTACGCCTCATAAACGTAAAAATAGGACCTTTGAGGGCGATCGCGGCCTAGATTGATGTTTTATCTAGCGCTTTTCACTGCTGAAAAACTCCATCTTTGCATTACCGAGAAATGAAAAGAAGCATCCCGCATCCTTGCAATCCTGTAAACGAGACTATCCCCTTAAATTTTTACTACACGGTTCATGTACCATGTGTATTTATATACACGTGAGATAGGGATCTCTAATATCCCGAATCTTTCGATCCAATGTCTTCCCGACCATCGGGTACCCGACATTTTCGGGTTTTCTAGTTTTAGACAATTTATAAAATATTTTTCCCGTTTTTCCTTTCAATAGATGGGTTTGGGCAGAAGCTAGTGCACAGCCTCATATTGAGGAAGCATTAGAAATAGGAGGTTTCGGCTATCCGGCATTGGCAGTTGTAAATATCAAAAAAATGAAATACTCGTTACTCAAAGGAAGTTTCTCTTATGTCGGCATAGATGAATTCTTACGTGACTTAAGTTATGGACGAGGAGGGACGGCACCATTAAAGGGTGCTCAGTTGCCTAAGATTCTTGATACAATTGCTTGGGATGGGAAAAATGCTGAACTTCCACCAGCAGAAGAAATCGATCTCAGTGACGTAGATCTTGACGAGAAGGATGAACTTTAATAACAGTAGGAAACCTTTCAGAAAAAAAGTATGCACATCTTATACATGTACCATTAACAATAATTTAGCACTTATTTTTATATTAAATTATTATTTTGAATCAACATAACTACATCTTGATGTACAATAATAATCGAATATCATCATTATTATAGTATTAGGAATGTTTTTCTTATTTCCAGCTGAAGCACATCATATCATTTTGTTATTCATACACTAATCCTCAGGAATTTTGATATGTTGAATTGAGTACTTGGATACAGAGTTTCTCCACTAAAGTCAATATTTGCGAGATCTTATTTGTTCACTATACATATACAGAAAAGTGATGTATATGTAACTTGAACTTTGAATAAAGTTAAACATGCATGTCGCTTTTATTGTATAGATATAAACAAAAAAAAGTACAATATCAGAGACGTGTCTCAATATTTTTAAGCAATTATTTGTACATTTTTAAAATAACAGTAGATACATAATATGGAGTTGTAAGATGTCATAGCAAAAACAGAGTGTGTATTTGTCATCATCTGATTGCATTTAGATTTTTTATGAAGATGCTGTAAATTTAAAGTTATTAATTACTGATACTTATTAACATATTAAGTGCATTCCATAGAATAATTTGGTTCTCCCAAAATGGGACCAAAATATTACACAGTCATCAGTATACATTTATACATATACAACTTCTTATATTTAATAAGATGTAATTATGGAATTCAGTTATGTGTAGCGTCTTCCAACATGATCGTGAAAGAAATTTACATTGTTATGTAACATTACTATGTCAAATACGCGTTTATACATGTATAAACACTTAAAACAATTATCTTCTCATTTATATTTACCTATGTCTAATCCTAACTTGCGTTTTTATTAAATAAATTCTCACAGCTGATATCATTTTATTCTTCTTCAGCATATGTAACACACTTATTTCAATAACAAAATTCAGCGAAGAACAGAGGGACATAGAAACATTGAAAAAGCTTGTAACGGGGCCAGTTAATGAGTTAAACCATTGTTTTCATTAATTTCATATACAGTAAAGTCGCGATCTAAGCGCGACGGAGGTGGTCGTTCTAAGTCAATTCACCTATCCCTTCCACTCGAATTGCCTCTGTACTCTGTGGCTGTGAGCAGTGTAAATAAACATATATCGGTTTGTATCACTACTAATCCAATTACAAAACTTTTTTATTTTTCATTGTTTTTTATGGGACTTTCACTAACTTATTTGTGGCATTTTTCTGATTAAAATAGTACTAAACACGATACAATTTCCGTATAGAGTAAATAAAAAAAATAAAATATTTTCATAGAAAAATTTAATATTATTGATATCTCTACGTCACAACTGGTCACAACACAGAACCGAGAATCGGCTTAGATTGCGACTTTACTGAATGCTGAATGCAACTAAATGCAACTGACATTGAACTAGTGTCGCCAGATTGAGCTCGGATCCGAGCTCCCGTACTCCCCTACTTTCCCCTTCCACTATTCCATTCCAGCACCGTGCGCGCGCGCACTCCACGGTGCCTTCCCCTGAAACGCCTCAAAGCCGTAGTAAAGTGGTCGCGCGCGAAGCGCACGTGTCTCCCATTCGCCCCATTCAATCCCCGTCGCGCACGCGCAACGTGTCTCCCATTCGCTCCACTCATTCCCCGTCATCAGAGAGAGGGTACATAATTTCTTTACCCCCTCCCAAATCTGGCTACACTGCATTGAACAGTGTTGAACCACTGATATATATACTATGGATACGAGATTCCCACAAACCAGCCGTACAGCCGTTGAAGCCAGTAGAAGAAGCCACTTTTTTTTGCCAGCGCCGCCAAATGTCGATGCCGGAACACTGATATTATTTTAGGGTGCGTCTCACTGATGTATATATATATCAGTGGTGCGTCTGCGCGTGGCGAAGTGAGGCAAAGCGTAGAGCTCCACGGGTGATCGCGGAGTGCGGAGGGAAGCATAGTTCATAGTCTGACATTTGATGGCGCCTCTTGCAAACTGGCAAAATCTTCTTCTAACGACCATCAGGCTTCTCGTATCCATAGTATATATATCAGAGTGTTGAACAGGCACAGAATCAACAGAATTGAACAGAAACAAAATCCACTACTGTCACAGGTCACAGCACACAGCCGAGTCGGCAGCCTAAGCCTAAGCTTATATAGGCTGTGCTACTACTGCTACTGTTTATCTTTGAAAAGAATTTTAAACTGTCTTTATTATAACAACGTGATGTTTCCCATATTATTGTCATCAGATATAAGACTACATGCGAAGAAGAATTCAAGAGTTATTTTTTTTTAAAGTTTCTTGACCAAGTTGAATGAAGAATTCATCAAAGGTTAGGATTTTGAAAAATGCTCGCTAGTTGAGAAAACAATTTTGTTCAGCAACATAACGAAATAACGAATGTTGATCATCTTTACCTGTTCTGATTGTTCTGAACGAGAATGGGTACGAAAACGTTAAACGATATTCATAATGATATGAAGCAATTAATAACAGCAATAACTTCTTTTGAGGTAGTATTTACTATTTATAATATAATTGTATACTATATACGAAATTTATAGCAATAGACATTAACTTTTTTTTAACTACTTCGACACATGTTATAATAAAAATTTCCTAATTATAGCAAAACGAAGAGGGATTTCAAGTTTGTGAACGATTTTGTATGACAAGCATTAAACACCATCGATTCTTGTCTGTGAATAGTAACAGTACAAAAGAAGCTATCAAAGCTCTAATTACAAAGTTATCGATTCATGGAAAGTACGATGTAGCAAGAAAATTTGAAGAATATGTTAATACATTTTTATTGAGCTTCGATTTCGAGCAGCATCCACAATATGATGTGCAATGGTCCTTATTAACTTTACTGTTGGAATTGTCCATGGAAAGTACCAAATTTAATTTGGAATGTTTAAAATTAACGCGGGGAGAATGCACTCTTAATGCAACAGGTGAAAATGAAAGCGAAGCTACAGAAGAAATTGATTGGTCTCAATATTTGAGAGAGGGTCAAGAGAACTTTTTCGATGACTACAAAAGCGACACTGAAAGTGTAAATACTTATAGTATTTTGTACCTATGTGGTATCAGTTATTATAAAATTTTATGTTACATTCTCATAGGAATGGTCTGATAATGACAAAGATGTTACTGACATAAGTACTGAATTACGAGTATCTACAAATCTGAAAGATTCTGATAAAACAATGTGTATATCTGCCACTGGTAAAATAGAATCAAATACGCTATCTGTAGCTTTAACCGAAGATCTTAAATCTAGAAATTGGTTATTATCCAATGTTCAGAACACATGGTGGAATGAATTAGAATGGTGGAAATATCCAGTCAAGAGTCAGTTTTGCGATGCACATCTTTGTGATATATGGTAATTATTTTTGATCATACAAAAAATTATTGTCTTGTATAATTATTATCATTGTATTAATATAAAATAGGTGTAAAGTGACAAGGTTAAAATACGATAATTTTGGAACAATTAGTGAATATCTGGTATGCAGGGAATTATTATGGATGTTTTATGCTCCAACAACTATGGTAGTATTTCAACAAAACGATGATAAAGATTTTTTTATTCGCCCCAATATATCTATACCAAGCTTAACACCGGTAAGTAAGTTTTAGTTTTAATTTAAAAGAATTATACATACAGTCGCGCGGGGGGACAATATTAAGTGAACATTTTTAAAAATTGCATAACTTTTTTAAAATTGGTCCAAAGGATTTGAATTATCTTAAGATGTTAGACCGATTAGTTTGCTAGAGAATGAGTAAATAAAAGATTTGTTTAGATTGAAATTGGTAGGAATTATATAAAATTTTAAAAATAATGTCTTGATCAACTTTTTTATCTGAGCCTGTAACGATAATTTAAAAAATGCGTTTTGTAGATTCCGGTAACTTATATGCATACTGAAAATTTAATCGAAATCAGTTAATGTTGCAATGAGCTACAAACGTTTAAAGATGATCATGGTAGGATGAAATTAAGCTCTCATCTTAAAACGTTTGGCTCATTGCAATGTTGATCGATTTTGATAAAACTTTCAGTACGCATATAAACTACCGAAATCTACAAAACGCATATTTTAAATGTTCTATGATTCTTACCAATTGCAATCTAAATAAATTTTTCTAGCAAACCAGTCAGTCTAACGTCTTAAAAAAATTCACGTCCTTTGGACCAATTTTAAACAAGTTTTGTGATTTTTAAGAATGTCCACATAATATTGTCCCTGGCTATATATGGTTATTATATATTACATACACTATTTCTTATTATTCACAAACACTACTACCAGAAAGTTTTAGGTTGCTTTCAACAGTATTCTTTCGCCACTGTGCAAATATTTTTCTGTGATACATGAAATAGAACATTTCGGCGAAGAAATATATTCGAAAGAAAATAGTCTTTGTAAGAAGCCACCTTTTACGTATGAAGCTTATAATGCAGTACTAAGGCAACACTTAATGAAGTTTAAAAATGAAATAATTGATATAGAAAAAAGACTTATGAAACAAGGTGCAACAAATATTCCTGCCAACTACAATTAACAAATTTCTGGTTGTATCATAGCTGATTATGTTGTTTTTCTAGATGAATCTTTTACATTGTTGTCTTTATCAGTTCTTTTGAAGAAACGTTTGTATAATATAAACATTTTGTACGAAATTCATCAAAAAGTTGTATGCGATTGGAAAGTTCATCACAATTGGATATGTGCATCTAAGTTATTATCCTCTCTGTATTTTGAGCTGCAGGAATCGCACAATCGAAAAAGATCGAATATTTGTGCTACTTTATATTTAAGTAGTCTTAGCGTTTATCTAAATATAATTGATACTTGGTTAAGCGAAGGGCGATTTGAAGATTGGAGAGAGGAATTTATAATTGTCAGGTAAAAGTGTTCAAATGTAAATTGAAATTAAAATTGTAATAGGTTGTAATTTCTTCTTTTATCTAGATTTCTCAACGATACATCATTGGAAAATAATGAAGAATATGAAGCTTTTTCTTTAAGACCTTTGAATGCTATGTGTTTAGCAGATCCAATAATGCAATTTTTAATTAAAAAAATGCAGCGTATGGGACAAAGTATTGAATTATTAGTATCCCTAGATCGAATTACAGATATATGGAAAATTAATAGTGAAAATGGTAGTATAGAGTGCACTCACTTTTAGTTTATATCTTATTATAGTATAGAATGTATAGTATAGAACCTTTGTTTTTTTTTCAGAAATAAAAATGTCTTTGACCAATGAGTTTTACTCTAAGTTCAAAACGGAAGTTTCCAAATACAGTACACATAACTTACAAGAAGAAGAAGAAGACTCATCATTTCAAGAAAATGTAGAGACATCCGACAAGTATGATGGAGATGTAGAACGGGCTATTACACAACAATTGAAAGAATTTAATAATCCATTCTTATTAAAAGCTTTAGAAGACTATATTCCCTCCGAATTATTACAGAATAGTACAACTGATGTTTGTTGTCCGAAAGATAAGAATACTAAAACAGATTCTGATCATTTATTTGAAAGGTATTTTTCTTATAAATTCAAAACATTGTCAGAGAAATATCTCAGTTTTTAAACGCATTCCAACACTTTCAGACTTGAGAAAGTATCAGATTATATATTACCATTTAGAAAAATATTAGAAACTATTTTGGCAGAAATTCTTGTTTCAAGATATAATAGCGCTAGTAAATTAGTAAAAAATATCATGTCGGAAGAATATAAACTGGAATCCCATTTAACATTAATGAGATCTGTTTACATGATGGAAGCAGGTCATATCATGAGTAAATTTTATCAGAAATTGTTCCAGGAGGTATAGTACAAACTGTTTTGATATGATTTTATAGGGACAGGCTGTTTTATATGAAATTACTTTTATTCATATTTTCTGTTTATTCCTTTTAGATTGAATCCAATCAAATGTGGAGTAATTCATATTATTTATCATGTATACTTGGAGAAGTTCTTTCTCAGAAGTGGCCAGATTCAAGTTCACGATGGTCTGTTACAGTCCGCAGTACTCATACAAATCAAGTATTGACGGCTATAGATAGTATAACATTACACTATGCGGTAGGCTGGCCTATCAACATTATACTAAACGAAGAAACTTTTATAAAATACAATGAAATATTTAGATTTCAATTAAGATTAAAGTACGCCTTATGGACGTTGAATAATTTAAGGTTTTGCGGTAAGAAGAAATGTTGACGAATAGTTAAATTGATATATCATCAAAGTATACTAACTTGTGTTATTTTTTTCTTTTTATAGATTTGGAAGGATCAAAATCAATGAGTGTAGTTAAAAACAAGTTGGAACAGTTTTATATAAAACGCATCGAAAGTTTGCGATTTTGTTTATTACATGCGATTACCTCTATACACACATACTTATCAGGTCAAGTACTACAAAACTTGAGTCTTGTATTAGAGAAGTCATTAATGAAAGCCGAATGCCTTGACATAATCATATCTGGTAAACCAAACTTGTAATTTACACTTTTACGGACATACATATAAACGTACGTTTTCCATTTATCCGATATAATTGTAATTACAGTGCATAATGAATATTTGCAAAAAGTTTATGAACACTGCTTGTTAACACCAGAGTATGATGACTTAATGGCAACTGTGAATAATGTATGTATACATACTATATGTATGTTGTTTATATAGAAAATTGAATTTTCTGTCTGAAATTACGATTATTTTCAGTTAATTGAAATGTGTAATTATGTTCGAGCTCGATGGAACTATAAAAATTTAATGTACGCCAGTGGAGATTTGGACCTCTTGGAAAATAGTTACACCAAATACCACACATATCTTGCTTTAGCGCTTCATAATGCAGTACAAAATAAGGATGCAAATTATTGTAAGTCAGAAGCTTTGTTAACAGAGTTGTACAACATATTTCAATCTAATATTCCTAAATTTGACCAACTTTAGAACCATTTACATATTGAATCATAAAATTGTTCTCTCTGATAATAACGATATACATAATAGCATATATACGTATTAATAATCATTAATTTTGCACTTTTCCTTGCTTTGTTTACAGTGACTGGCTTAAGCTCAGCATTTAACTGCAGTATGTCGTATGGTTGACATTAACACATTGGGTTGGCTAAAAAGTTCGTTACATTTTTCTAAAGGCATTTTACGGAAAAACGTAACAAACTGTTTAACTTTCTCATACTTTTACATCACATTCCTTGAATATAATGATAGTGTCATATCCATAGCAAATAACAATATATCCTGCTAGCTGTATTATCGCTAGAATTTTTTTACTCTTTATTATTGACAAGATCAAAGTCCAAAAAGCTGAATTAGCTTATCATTATTACTAATGCTTGATTTTACTTACTAATGCTTTAGTGTCAATTACACCATGTTCTCTTTACAAAGTTGTATATCTACATATATTTTCTATCATTTCGGAATATGTATTTAAACTCGAATAATATTTTGTATAGTATTATTAAATTATTTTTTATTCAAGATATACTGTTGAATATTCTGCTAAATCTTGTACATAGCAAGTATATATACATTGATATTCTAAAATAAAGACTCTTTTTTAATAGACTATATTCAATTATGCTTATCAAATTTATTCCCTTAATTCCATGTTCTATCCTCATTCCTATAAATTCCTTTCAGATGAATTAATGTTACGATATCAAACAAATACACGAAATGTGAACATGGGGAGCGATGAGACCATATGTTCATATAGTAATCTCAATCGTAGTTTTTTAATCGAAGTAGCGTTTCAAAATTTACCCCCGTCAGGCTTACCTATTCCTATTCCAAAAGTAATACACAAGACGGATTGGTGTAGAAACAGGTAAAGAAACAAATTTTCATTCTAAAATTGATTCTTATATAACCTCATTAAATATATAGTTAATAATTGCATTCCGAAAACATGTTTTCAGTTCAAATTCCGATTATTCTTTGCCCAATGAAATTACTCTAAGCGAATACGAACAAGCATTTTCATACATACGTTGGTACCAATTGGAAGAAAGTATAGTTACGTTTAGTATATCTCCATATATTTTGCGCCGTGAAATGAAAGATATTATTGATGATATTAATAATATTTAATATATTATGGAAGAGAAAGAATATCGTATCGAGTTATGGTATGGAACTGGAAAAGAACACAATAGTTTTTGGCAAGAATTAATGATTGTATTAATTTCTTATTTTAAATAGTAATATAATATAATTTTTACATATATATATAGTGACATAGTTTACTTATCAGTAAGTAAAAGTGAAAAGTATGTGTATGAAAAAGATATCTCGCCTTCTATTATAAAGATTAAATAAAAATTCAAAATATTACATACAGAAGTTAACTTTGTGCTATTACAACAGTACCATTTTGTCCCATGGTTCCACTTTGTGATACTGTAGGAGCATTTGAAGTTTCATTTGAGTTAACAGGAGGAGTTGAATGATTATGAATATTTGTTGATGCTAAAGCCTTATTGCGTAATTCAAAAACTTGTTGTATAGCTTTTCGAAAACAAAGAAAGTTATAATCGATTACCCCTAATAACAGAAAAAAAAAGAAATGTAAGTATAGAGCATATACCTTAATGTATCGTTAAGCAATCGTTGATCATCTTTAAATAAATACATTACCTTGTCTGTCAAAATTGTCCTCCCTTAAGATACAAACTAGGGCCAAGAATTTATTAACTTCTCTCAAATATAAAATTGTTCCGTTATTTAGTTTGATCAGACTGGAACTCTGACTGTCAAATGCTGCAGCCTCTAAATCCTCTCTTAAACTAAAATTTATTATTATTTATTTTGTAATATAAATGTGTAAAAACACGATCAGAATGACTGATTCATAAATATAAATAGATCTTTAAGTAACATACCCATATATGCAAGATACATCAATAACAACATCAATCATGTCACAACAAAGTTCATAACTTTGCATATCTACAGGAGAACTATCGGTTGCAATATAAATTTTAGACACTACATCAAACAAAAATGCTTTTTCAATCGCAGAATTCTGCAAGACAAATCATACTGTATGTTGCGAAAAATCAAAGTTGAAATACTAAATACATATGTCTTTCTTACCGATATAAGTATATTAAGTAAATTTTCTAGAGTTGGTAATTGTGGTATTAACTTTTGGACAACTTTACTAAATGCTTCAAATATACTGTGATCGTATATAGATGTTAAATGAAAACTAAGGTGTATCTGATCACATCCTAAAATACACATATTTATATATTAATATATTTAATGCTCAAAAAATATTTCATAATTTTTATAGTTACTCTTCTCATACCAGAATCAGCGAGATCATCGTTTGCTCTAGTGTGTATATCTCTTTGTGTTTCCATTTTACAATCATCGGTTAAACCGTCTACTTTATGTATAAACACTTCGAATCTGATAGCCTGATTAACTTTATATGCTTTTGTTACTGTCATGTGAAGTTTATTAAGTGCTTCCATATAATCATCTTGAGCATCGATAACAAAAACTAATGCTCCGCAACCACCAAATATCATATCACTGTCAAAAGTAGGATCAAAGAAGTCAATTTGCCCTGGAAAATCCCAGATTTGAAATTGAACAAAACTAGAGTTACTTATATCATCCTTAATAATTTTATTTGTGCTTTCCAAGAATAATGTTTCATTCGGGGACATCTTATGAAAAACTACTTTTTGTATCGATGATTTTCCACTCCTGAAACGAGTATTCATATACTACAATTGATAATATATTAACAAGAAAAAGTACTGAAACTATGTCTTATATATTTTGAAACCTTCTGAGACCCATTAACAGTATTCTTGGTTTTTGTTCTCCTGACAAAGGATCCATAGATTCTTCTGTTTCCCCATCGAATAATGCATATCCAAAATCTTGAGGAAACGAACCTACGTCGCAAACACCTTGATATTGATCGTCGTCTTCATCCTACAATAATAAAATCATAATATAACCGTTACTATCTAAATAAATAGAAGTTGTCTAATACGTATTATCAGCTAAACATCGCGTACGTTTATTTTGAAAATATACAACAATAATAGAGACAACAAAATGTCATGAGGCAATTCAAATTGAATAAATTCATTCTAGTTACTAATAGATTGTAAAAAGCATTATATTATTCAGTTGGAAATAGTTCATCAGCATATGACATGGTCAATTTGTATCAGTACAGTCATTTGAGTCATCAGTATACTTACCATATTTGTATTATTTAAGATGCTTTATTTGTTTAAAGTGTCTTTATTATGAAGCAGAAACTTTGTATGTATAAACTCTAACAGTATTAAAATACAATGCACATCGTACGGAATAAGTATATTAACTGCGATTAAAACTTAATATAAATAAAACATTAATTTGGTTTCCATTACGTGGAACAGTAATAAATGATGCATAACAGTTATTTGACACAGTATCAATGTGAATGATGATTATTCTAAAATACGACTAAGTTGACACATAAAAATAAATAATTCACTCTCTATGAGTCAAGCTTCCCAACACACACACGCTCACACACACAATTGTAAATGAAAACCAATGAAAACTATACGTCACGGAAAAATGCCATTCATCGATTAAAAATTGTTTATTTTTTCAAAGTATTCAAGTATTCAAAGTTTTTTCAAAATATTTTTAAATGGATGAAATTATTTAAATATATGTAGCAATGTCACTGATATATATACTAGTATATACGGGGTGTCCCAAAATTCCTGCACATCCCGGAAATGGGAGGTCGCTTAGACCATTTGAAGCAACATTTTCCTTTGCAAAAATGTTATCCGCGGCTTTGTTTAGGAGTTATTAACAAAAAACACGGACCAATCAGAGCCCGAGCTAGACGCGAGTTGGCACAGTCGGCCCGGCGCGCCAACTGTCTATTGGCTCCTAAACAAAGCCGCGGATAACATTTTTGCATTTCTGCAAATGGAAATGTCGCTTCAAATGACGTCAGGAACTTCCCATTTCCGGCTGTTGAAGGAATTTTGGGACACCCTGTATATCAGAGAGGATATGAGCAGGAGAGTGCTCACGCATGGCTCACGCCCGGGTCTAAGTTGCTAGTGGCAACTTGCCACCACTTTTTGCAGTGCTTCGATTGTGCACACCTTTTCTCACGCATGCGCGGCGATTTCAGCTTCAGTAACGTAAGCTTCTCGATAAAATGTGGTTCCTTGAGCACCCCGCAGAATTTTAAAAAATTTATATGATTTGATTCTGAAAAATGAATGTATAACAAGTGTATATTTGTGTATATTTTGTAACTCGTAGGACGCGTCCTGGATTCTTTTTGTCGGGTAAGATTATTTCGGTACATTCCCGCCAATATAACTGCCTCAGGGCTCTGGCCGCTCTGCTACTCAATAGCAGATACGTTACTGTTTTCTCGCGCATGCGCGAGGAAAGGTGTGCACAATCGAAGCACTGACTTTTTGGCACGCTCATGCCACAGATCAGTACAGACCACAGTGTACTATAGAGGTGTTACGACTAAGCACCTCTGTAAGGTTGACGTTTTGTGATAGATAGGGCTTAGTTCTCTGGTCGCCGCCAGATGGCATATTGGACAGGATCCCAGTTTTCGTGTACGTGTATAAATGAGATTGTGTGTAGCAGCCAGATACATATATTGTATATATATATATATATATCAGTGTAGCAGCGTGTAACAGGGCGCAACGATCGGAAACTAACTACAACGTATATGTGTATGGTGATCACTACACGCTGCTACTGCTATGCTACTGCTATGCTACACACAATCTCATTTACACGTACACGGACACTGGGATCCTGTCCAATTTGCCATCTGGTGGCGACCGGAGAACTAGACCCTATCTATCACACTTTTCTGAGGGAAGTCCGAACACCTTTATAATACACCGTGGTACAGACATTGCAGACAATGCATTTTTCTGTCACTGGTTCTGAATTACCAACTCTGTAGAAAATGCCCTAGTACGAAAGCGGACTCTATCGAAATGGAACGGTCACCTAGTGAACTACATGACGTTACAACCAAGGATATCTATGGTTGATACCCCTTCCGGCTCCGTCCTTTAGGTCCATGATTCATGCACGAGACACGAGTAATATCGCAATGACGTTGCCGCCATTTTCTGTTCCGTATTTGCAGCAAACTTCGCGTCCCTTGTGTGTTTCTGTTTGCGCGGAAAACGTGCGTAGAGCAATGGAGTAAACGCATATTGTAAAGTGATTTTACAAGAACGTAATCTTGCAAAACGTTATTGTGAAACATGCGAGTGATCGTTATTACTTTGTAATTACATTTCATAAACCGAGAAGCCAGAAAAATATAAGGATATGGCAGAAATTTCGAATTCCACTGTGTTTACAAACGATGCATCTACAGGAGCTTCCGACCTTCTTCAACAAGCGTTCCAGCAAGTTGTTGATGATGACGATCACGACAACGAGTTTGTTGCGTTTTTACAAAATGACGACAATGATTCCGAAACTATTCATTTGACTCCGGAACAAGCGGCAGCCTTGGGTCTAACCTTCGAGGTGAACTCGAGCGAAGAGGTTATGTATCAGCAAGATCAAGATAATGTTGGTTCAAACACACAAGAAAATGTTCCTACAAATGATAACATTAACGTAACGGACCAAACAGTGTTACATTCTCAGGATTCTATAACGATCGATCAGCTAAATTATCAGTCCGAGGAAGTACAAAAATCCAACGATGACGATTTGATTAAAACAGAATGCATTGATTTCCAAGAGTGGCAAATACAAAAAATTTCTGAGAATGGACAGCTTCAAGATCAAGTAGTTGAAAATGATTTATCATTAGACGAAATGAATTTAAGTAGTCAGAGTCAAGAATCTCAACGGATAATCGAACATCAAAATAATCTGCTTCAACAGAACTCGGGTACGCAGACAATAGTTTTAGAGCAACCCAAGGTGCACACGATAAAAGCAGATCTATCTCATATTAAGAATATTCATGAAAATGATGTGCAATATACAATCGATGATAGAATAGCACACAATCAGCTTAATACTATACCGAGTTCTCAAGCGCAAATACTGCAGAAACTACCTGTCATTTTACCATCGTCACAATTTATTATAAAACCAGCACAAACTATATTAAAGGCAACTAAAAGTGTTAGACTACTTCAAGGTTCGAACAAACTTACTAATGCAACGGTGAATCAAATTAATGCAGTTCATTCGCTAGGTGCTGCGTCAAATTCTAATTCTGTGCTACTATCGAAAGCTACGATATTGAACAATTTACCATCGCAAATAATAAAAGCTACACCCATAACAGCTCAGTTATTAAATACCACTGGAATATCGGCACAGTTATTGAATACTTCCCAGATTATAACTGGCGCTTGTGAAATACAGAGTCAATCGGTTACCGCACCTCATATTTCTAATGCGATAGTAAATACTACTTCCGGAGGAACACAGAACCTTGTTACTTCGCAAATACGTTTGTCACCGATTGTGAAAACATCGCAGTCTCTTCAAAGAGGCAGCGTACAACAATTTTTTACTCCGGTGCTAAAAGGTGCATCTACTGTGCTTCCAAAGTCTAACCAAATTATAAATAATACAAGCGTAGCAGCAGCTATTCCTGCACAACTATTGAAATCGGTTCAAATTCCTTCTCAGTTACTTAAACAAAAAGCTACAATTGGCAAGAAAACAACTGTATCAGGTGGAATACCAAAAACAACAATTAACTCCAATACTCCAGTAGTTCTTAGAACTGCATCTATTGTGAAGACTCAAGATTTAAAGGCAACACCAAGTTCCATGTCTATTTTAAAACCAACTCAAATTACTTCAACACCTATATCTATTTTGAAACCTCAAGCAAAAATTGCATTTAACAATTCCACTAAACAAAATATAACTATTTCTTCACAAAATATTGGTAACATCTCTAATAATTTACAAAATGTGTTGCACAAGACACCCGTAACACAACAAAGTGGTACTTTCGAACCTACCAAATCGATACAGAACGATGCTGTTAAACAGAAACTTAGTTTCGTAGTAAATGGAGCAAATTTAAAAGTAAATAAAAAAGCTAAAACTACTCCAATTAAGCCTGTGACAGTCGTAAATGACTCCACAGATGTAACTAAACCATTAGGTTCCAGTGAAAATCCAATACAAATAGTTCAACAAGGCCAAACGTTTCATAGGTAAATAGGATATATCCGTGTACAATATTTCTAGTACTTTTTCCATGCTATGATGTTTGTATTTATACTTCAGTATGCAACGCCTGACACCAACACAATTGAAACAAATCGCACATGTTTTGCAACAGCGTAGTCAAGAAACAACTGCTTCAAATGAAAGAGTTGTATACAGGTGAGTGTATATCATATCTCTTGGTCACCTATAAATTATTCAATATTACAACTGAGTGATTTGTGTATGAATTCAGGGTTGTATTCCCTGAAGAACTTGATCTGAGAATCAAGACTCCAGGAAATTTACTGAAAAATCGTGGTGGGAAAAGAGGTAGACCGAAAAAGAGTGCTATTAGACCTTCTTTGCTTCCTCCTAAACCACCACCAATTCCTGATGAAGAACAAGAAGAGCCAAAGGTAGATCTAATTTACTAAATTGAAAATATCTTGTACTAATGCTTTAACATTTTCTCTAGGATGAAAGGAAAAAGGTTGTCGCGAGAACACGGTCTGGTAGATTGTCTCGACCACCTAGACATATGGTGCGAGATTACAAACATTTACATCATTTAGACTTCTTACAACCAGACTTGGATGATTCGGATGGTGGTTATAGCGATTATAATACAAATAATGACAAGCTCGAAGAAGAAGAATCACCGAAAGAATTACTAACAGGACTAGAAGTACCAAAAAGAAAAATATCAGATCACTTTAGGTGTCCTACATGTAATAAAATATATTTGGGACGCACTCGAATGGCAAGGCATTTTGAAATGCATCCTGACCATGGCAGTCCTGAGCAATTACCTCCCCCGACACCTGAGCCTGAATTAAAACAAAATGGCGGTCAAGATCCTTTAAAACGTAAAGGAAAGAAGCGTGGTCCGTGGGCTTACGTCACACCGGAAGCAAAATCAGAAAGGCGACAAATAAAATTGAGAGAAGCAATTTCCGTGTGCGAGGATCTTGAAATAATAAAAATAGCTGCGAAGCCAGTACTTAACGCACAATCATTATTTGATTTATTAATACTAAAATCCGAGAGTAATGTAAGAAATTTCTTAGACGAATTAAAAATATTAATGGGTAAAATACGAGAAAAGGCTGGAGTTATGTTAACACTCGCAAACAACGATAAAGAATCAAACGAAGATCTGATTGATATCAGTGAAGAATCACTTTGTGATGTTTTAGGATTGAATCCTGGTTTGTATACAATTAATAACGATGCTCTGAAAAAGGTTGACACACCTGTCTGTAACACTTATGACAGTTCAGAACCTCCGCTTAAACTTCAGAAAACAGAAAATTCTGAGGACACTAAAGAAAACATGGAGGAACGAATGTCTAGTGGATTTTCGGAGAGTTCAGATCTTAGTGTTTCAGACTTCTTGAACGACAGGAGAAGTGAACCTGTAACAAATCCTACTTGTCCAGAAGTGTTATCAGCCTTAACATTGATGAGAAGAAATCCCAGTCCTGTGAATTGCATGGAAAATAATAAGTCCAACAATGTGTCGAAACTGTTAATTTCGAATCCGGAGATTCAGAGTCAAATTTCTGATACTCCTGGATTTCAGAAGGTTGATATCACTTCACCGAAAATTTCAAATTATCAAAAAACGGAATCTCATAAAGAAAATTTTACGAAAATTGGAAACGGTCTAGGATCAACGTTCTGTAAGGTAGAAGATAACTTCGAACAGTCCAAGTTAGACCACATAGAAGAAGCGTTAATAAAACTAGAATCAACCGAGGAGAGTTTCGTTAAATTGGAAAATAATACTATGAGAACTTACCCAAAGCAAGATACTCAAAATTTTGAGAAAATGCAAAATGGATTAAGTAACATGGAAAATGGATCTCAAAATTTTGCTAAAGGTTTTCAAAAACTAGTATCTAAAATAATTCCTATTACATCGGCAGATATAGATTGTGTTAAAAGTCAATCAGCATCATTAGATACAAGTTCTTGTAAAATAATGCCTACTACTTCTGGCTGTAAGATTTCAGACAGTATAACAATTCTACAAGATACAGTACCAATAATTTCCAATAATTGTGATACTAGTATATTTGGTAGCGCAGAAAATTTAGATATGTCTAAAATAGCTCAATACGATCATATTGCACATTTAGATATTTTAAATACGAGTGGAGTGATAGACAAAAACTTATTAATCGATGAAAAGTTGGTTGAACAATTGCATTTAGTTGATCAATCGAATTTAGTTGACGAACTCGTGTCCGAACGGTTGAAGAATATAATGCCGGACAATATATTGGAAAATAATTTGATACCTAACAATTCAAATTTAGATACAGAACTCGATTTTGAAGCATTAAGTGAAGAGTTTAATAGGAATACTAGAAGTTGATTCTTGGATAATTGTGTGCAACATGTTCCTAAACAAATTGAAATAATGTGTATAGTGTATAAAGATACTGAACTTATACAATTATTCGGAATTGTATATGTATGCATATAATTACACAATGGTGTAGATATTTTTTTATAGAATTTTTGACAGTATCACAATCAATATATTATAACTTCCATATTTGAATGAACGATATCAATATTGAAGTAATATAATATCTTATATTCTGGTGCATGTATGTAAATAAGACTGTTTCTGTTATATTTATTATCTATAATATACATATATGTCTCATGCTAAAAAATGATAATAACTCTAGAAAAAAAAAGAAAGAGTAAAAACGTTTTCAAAAAACCTTTGTTTTATTGAACAAATTTTTTACTTGAACACGTCGGTATTTTTCATTATTTGGTAAGTGAGTTCCATAATTGTATTTACAATATTATTAATAGTTTCTTGCGAAAAGAACATACAGTCATACGTAAATGAACCAGGAAATAAGAAGCTAGAATTTTTAGAATTATACATTAAATATAAAAAAAAAACATAAATATAGGAGTTTTTTGTAATTGTAACTTTGTGTAGGTATTAGTCATACTGTAAGTTACAAGTATGTTAACGTGACTTTGGTTACAGTGCTACAAAGATGATCATGCACAAATTATTTTACAATACATTTTTGACTTTCTAAATCTGCAATTGCTAAATAATCCTTTTTTTTTAATAGGACAATATCTGTCAATTACAGTGATTTTACGGGTCAATGAATAAGAAAAAATTTATTTATATTGTATCAATAATTTCGTTACAGATGTAAACGAAAATGCCAAGAAATAAAAATGCGGTAATATTGAAAGTTATAGTTTAAAAACTATCATTTCAGCTTTTATACAAGTATCACAGCATTGAAAATATGTTAAACGTCAATAAGATAATTCCATCCACGTTGTTAAAGCATTTATGTACAGTGGACAGTGGATATTACATATTAATTTTGTATTTATCTGTAAATATGTATTATACGTGTATAAGAAGTTATTGATATGATTAAATGTTAATGGCACTAGTAACTATTAGATTAATTATGACTAATCACAAAATATATACTAACTTTGCAGGTTTGGTTCCTTGTATCTAGGATACATTCTTTAGAATCTGCATTTGCAAAGAAAATATAGCACATTTGTACTTGTCTATATTTGTATTTCTTTGTGATCTCAGGTACCAATTGTAAACAATTTCATAGTGTGCTTTGGATTCTGAGTATATGTATAACGATTCCATATTTTTTTTTCTTTGTGAAACTATACAGATGGTATTTCAAAAGCCACAAATAAACGAACATTCTATTAATTTTTTGTTTTATTTCAATAGTTGTAAGTTATTGCGTACAAAAAGTTAATTATAAAATTCAAATTTTAAAATTACAAAAATACTCACCACAACATGTATCAACAATAACTACAACTATCTATGCCCAGTTTCTATCAATAATGATTCCAAAAATATCGTTAGGCTTCCCGGTAATAATGGTTGATGAACCCACGTTGCCAGGCACAACATTTTCCAAGACTCTGTGTACCGATGAGCTACATTTTCGAAAATTTTACGTTTTATTTTGGCTTCTTCAGAATATGCGCTAAGTATTAACTTTGCAACGTGATCTGTCAACACAATTCAAAGCGATTTTAATTTAGTTTGTTCAAAGTATAATAGATGGATTACTTGATTTTGAAATATGATATATACACTACTGTGCAAAAGAAAGAAGCACCCAGTATAATTAGAAGATATAATAACAAACAATATCTTTATGTAGAAATTGTATTGCACAATGATTGATTTATTGCATTTAAAGTATTAGATAATCCGCAATGGCAATAACACATATTCTCAGAACTATTCAATTAAACAGCGGAATCCTTTTCCAAAACTTGCTGTGTTCTTATTTGATTTTTTACGCTTTTCTATTAAATATGGCCGGTTGCTTATTTCTTTTGCACAGTAGCGTATTTTGCTATTTGAGTATAAAAAATAATTTATATGTACCAAATTTAGTAGTAGGCCATGTAGTAAATAATTTATCTGCATCTTTCCCTAAGGATGTTGTTGACTTTATTTGATATGCAATTTGAGTAAGATTACTTACGACATCATCCTAAAATAAAATAATCGTATAAAGTATATATGACATGCTTGAGTAATGGACAGAAGACAAAAAAAGAGAAATTCCCACATGTTATGGTACAGTACATATATAATGTAGTCATTACCAATGCTTCGCAAACATGCTCTAACTTGTCACACAATTCTTGTAGATGCTGAGAATAGGATGTACTCTGTTTTTCCTGCGTTATATCCTTCAGTAATTCTACTCCTTGTAAATGCGCTGCATTCCACTGTTGTATAAATGCATGGACATCTGCAGCTAAATCACGTATGTGTCGAGCTGAACCTACCAAGTTCTTTCCTTGCGTTGGTTTTCCTGATTGAATTTCTACAATGTATACAAATTGAAATATATGAATATACTTTCATTTTTCATGAATTTTTGCTACTCAATTAATTAAATGAATAATTTGTATTTATTCCAGTATGCTTTATATAATACAGAATGAGTATAGTAAACATATTCCAAAAAGTTTGTATTACTTACTGCTGACTGGAGAAAATTGTTCTTTCATCATTTCAGGGTTTCTAATAGAATTGAAATTTTTAATATGCAAACACGTTATTGGTAAATAAAAAGAACTATTAACATTTAACAATTACATAATGGAGATATGAAATATATTTAGAAGTACCCATGTGTAATCAAAGCTACAATAGAATGATAAATGTCGGATTCGTATAATCTCAAATACATGAATGCGAATTTCTATAGTAGTACAAGATGTGAATATATACAAACTATTTACTTTTTTTTTGTTTTACCTGTATCTTTAGGATACAGAAAAAATAATAATGGAATTTATATTTAAAGCAATAAATTCATACTTGGCTCAAATGCTCTATTATTGATGATTAAATAATGTGAAGTGAAATAATATTTTAAACAGGAGACAACCAATGACAATAGTGCTTCTGCTGAGAAGTTCGACCTGTACAAAAAGTATAAATGGTAGGTATAGCATAAGATGTAACGATATTATTATTCGTATGTTGATTTGGTTGGGTTAGGTAAACCGAATATTGTAGATTTTTTATTACAGAACGAGAATCTCATTTACAAAATTCTCTGCGCATAAAATGTACATATGTAACATTTAATAGGATACAGATGGCGTGTGTGTAAAATACGAATGGCGGTTCTTATCACATTCTAATCGTATGTCGTATATATACATATATATATATATATATAGATCCTTAGACGCGCATGGTCTGAAAAAGTTTATTTGAATTGAATAAACTGTTTTCTTTTTTTATTATAGTAACATTATCTATTTTTTTCAATTTTGAAACATAATTTTAAAAAGTGGAACCATTTATATTATATTAAAATATATAAATATAATCAAGCTGCAAAGTTGCAATGGAAATATCAATTAATTTTTAAAAATTAGAGATGTTCGCTTGGTTTTAAATAACTTAACAATTTATTCATTATTGGGAAAAGAACATGTTCATATTTTGGTGAATCTAAAGACGATAGAAAAGATATTCGTTCCATCGATCGGATTGATATATTTATTGGTCCATTTATAAAAAAGTTATTCTGACTTAAAAGTGTGTGCCATCAATGATAATACGAGATTGACTGAAGTCTTTTATTAATACTAAACCTACCACTGCCGGTCAAATGACCGGTTTTATATTTTCCGATTTTCTTTATCCAAGCACATACAGTGGCCGGGTGTACAGATGAGTAGTCGTACACCTTTTAAAAACGAATAATTTTCTCAAAATTGGACCCGACAGCTTGAGTTTTTTGTGACGTTTGTTTCAAATAATCTTTTTTCGTAATATTTCGTAATATATATTACGAAAGAAAAAGCAAAGGCCACAATTTAAACATTTTTTATCTGTGCCTGTAATGAAAATTTAGAAAGTGCCTTTGGTAGGTTTTAACTAATAAGTTATACATATATACATGTACAAACTTTCATCGAAATCAATCAAAGTTATTATGAAAAATATAAAATTGATTGAAAATAGCAAAAATTGTAAGAATCTGGGATTTAAATGAATTGCAAATCCTATATAAATTCAAAGATTTTTACATCTTACAATTTTTATAGCTTTTTTATGCGTCAACCGATTTCAATAAAACTTCTTACATTAACTTACTTATATAGATTTAGAAAGTACATATATGCACAGATGATAAATTCAAAAGTCGTGGCCTTTACTTTTTTCTTCGCAATTGCGATCAGTAACAATTAAAAAACGAATCTTTCTATCGTCTTAAAAAAGCTCAAGCTATCGGGTCCATTTGTGAAAAAATTATTCGTTTTTAAAAGGTGTATAAATACTTTATACACCCACTGTATTGTAATAAAATTTGTATAAAATATAAATAAATAGAACCTTGTCATTTTTCTAAGCTAAAACATTTGAATCGTTTTTGGTGCTCGGTAGGATTTCGATGTGGCCGGATAGGATGGTATAGCGAAGGTTGTCGCATGGGTCGCGGTGTCGTCGGCCCGTAGCTTTTGTTCGGAGAATGGCCAGGGGACAACAAGGTTACGCAGGCAAAATGGCAGTCGTGGAACGGGGCCCAGCCGCGACTTGATTATAAGCGTTCTCGGCCCTGTTGAAAATTACAGGAACGCGAACGGCAACTGGTGGCGACACGGGGGAAGACCGTGGTTGGCGGCGGTTCGTCGGCTTTCGAGGTTCATCCGAGTCAAGTTTCGAAAGAGTGTCCTGGTCGCGGTGTCCGCTTCCATCGCGTGTAACGCGTCTATCTTCTGTCCTGGGAAGACGAGTGTCTCCGTCAATCTGGTTTTAGGTGTGATCCGTAGCAGAGAGTCTGGTGATCAACGGTGAACGCGATTCCACGGTCGACTTCGTACGCTCGTAGATCGTAGATCACGCGCCAGCCGGCGTTGAAATCACCTGAGCAGGAACGGCGCAGCGCGGTGCGGCGCGGCGCAGCGGTCCCGGGTTTGTGCGCGTAACGGAATCCGTTGGATATTTCTTCAGCGACTTGGAAAAAGAGAGGAACCATTCGGGGAACCTTTTTCGGGCCGGAGAACGAATTTCCCGTGACACTGGTTTCGAGCGAGGAATCGCAAAATCAGGGTCGTACACGCAGCCGTCGCTCGAAGAACCGAGAACCAGACTTATTCAGCCCAGTGACGTAACTATACGCGGGCATGATAATAGATACGGACGTTAGCCGGCTGCGTTCACGATCAGATAAGACGATCGAAATTCTGCCCGGTATTCGGGGACCCGAGTCGGAAGCAGCGCTCGATAAAACGTCTAGTCACCGACCGGCTGTGTGTGCGAAATCCCGGTGGCAACGATGAAAATGGAGGTAAGTGCGTGCGCGAGAAATCACGGATCAAAGACGGAGAAGAATCTTGTTCAACAGGTATTTGATTTACTGCCGTTCACGGCCCCGATGCGGCGAGATACCGACGCGACGATTCGCGTACGATACGACCAGTGCCAGAGTCAGTTCATTTCGACAGTGTAACACCTGCCGGCTCTCTGTCAATATTTATCCATGACCCGCTATAAATTACGGTGCCAATGCCAAAGCACCTTTCGGACGGCCAACGGAAGACGTCAACGGGATTTATAGTTGCCGCAGTATAGTCGATTATCGGACCGGTCCCATCTAATTATCAGCAACCGTAAATCGTTTGCGAAACCGCGTGCTTGAAAAAGATGTCACGGCTCCCTCGCCTGCGATGCTCGACGGAATTGTTCGATCTCTAATTGCCCGCCCGTCGCGCCGCACAGTGGTCCGTGAGCCCGCTTTTTTTGTGGCCAAAACTATTGTAGCGTTATTTCAAGGCTTAATGTTGTATTATTATGGGTAATATTATTATTACAATATTATGGAGTAAAATGTATATGTTAATATTTTAAAAATTGAGGTGACCTTCATTTTTTATATTGACATTTGTAGAAAAGTGAATACGGATCAACTTCTGTTCGAAACATTGTTTTGTCGGATCATCGGAAATATTTGAAAAATCGTGTTAACAATGCTCATACTGCATACTATGGTTCAGAAACCGCGAAAACTGAAATATACCTGCTCATGCATATGAAAATATAGCACAGATTTGCATTTCAGCATTGTCTAAGGAATAATTAAACTATTATTTAATTGTGACTCGAATTTCATAGTTTTTCACTTCAAACGTTATATCTGCTCGTAAAAAGTTATGTGGAAGATCTAATATTTTGAATTTCGAGGTTTCAAAAGGGTCTTATTTGAAAAAAATTTGTTGTAATTTGAAAGTCGATAAATTGAATTTTGGCCACAAAAAGCGGACTCCTGGATCACTGTGCGCCGCGCCGCGCCGATGGATCGCTGAAATCAGATGTAGCACGGGTCCAAGTGTATTCGCCCGTTGATCCTGACAAACTGGTCGAATATTTAAATGGCACACATCTCTTTTTCCATTGACAACATCGCATACTCTTCGTTGCCTTTCGGGGACAACCGAATTTCCTTTTTGCTGTAGTCGGAGCGCTTATAAAAAGTTATAAAGACTTTGAACTTTTAGGATTTGCTAATATCGCATATTATCGTTTAGTATGGCGTGCATATCGCGATTTATAAGATGCACGTTCCGACACAAACCTATCTGTATAGATTAGATATTACTTGTGTATACCTACTCTAGATTAAATGCCGGTTCGCACATGCGAACGTGACAGTTGTCGTCTGTCAGCATTTTTAATGCAGGATTTCAGTTCTGTCAAATGAAGCGAAGCAGTGGGAATTTTCTTTTATTTTCGGATTAATGAAATCGAAATAAGCTTCCGTCGGAAATCCGTTTGTTTATTCGCATATCATTATAAAATACGAATCTTCGCGTGAAATCTGAGATGGAGGGAGAAATTTTAAACTAGTCATTTTAGTTAGATGATAATGTTATACTGCATCAATTATGTCGGCTAAGCTTCGACATGTGGACAAACGTAATCCGAATGCAAACTCGTGACTGGCTGAGCAGCAACCGTACTCGTTCATAATGAAACCGGTATCACAGATTTTTCAAAGGATATACACTACCTCTCAAAAGTATCTGATCACTTGTTCGATGATTAATGAACTTGGCTGTATCTGCGAAATGTAATGCAATTCGATATGCTGCTGCAATGAAGGGGCAGCTTCACTTTCGGGTAATTCGAACAAGCCAACAGAAAGCAATTAAAAATCGTGTACCGTCTCCAACTTTAAAGTGCAAATGATCAAGGGCAATAAAATTTTTTTCTTGTAAATTGCAACGCGTTGCTGAATGTTGAAATATTTTTTGAATGGTACTGCGAGCTACGTAGCTCACGATCGAACCTAGGACCGTAACTCCGTTCGGTGTTGCCATAAATTGTGGCAGGGTTTGAATATTTATTAAATTCCAGTCAATTATAATACCCGAAGCACCACACACATAGTGTACACACACAAACACACACACACACACACACTCGCGTCGTGTTTCTTAACACTGCGTTCGATGCTGTTCAAACTTAATTACGTATATGGTATGTGGGTCGTCGCTGTTGCCTTTGGGATGGTTAGTCTCATTTCTAAAGCTACTTGACAGGTGTTTCGATGCCGGCTATAACAAAGCGACATCAGCTGTTACGTTTTCTATCTGATGACGACGGCGATCGCGGTATTGGCTTCGCTCAGGAAATATTTTACGCGGTTGCACACGGACCGGTTCGTTGACCCTCGATCGCCGAAATCAATTTGACCCGTAAATCTTTGTATTTTTTGCATCGTTTGTTACAAGCAGACTACAGATATTTATGCGAACAATTTTCTTTCACACTCATGTTTACTGCAAATACATAAAATCCGCAGTAATAGACTGCGAATGTTTATGCAATTTTTAAGTTTTGTAGGCAAATTTTAAGAAAGTGGGAACGAATAAAATCTTATTTCCAGTGGTAGTAGCCTTTGTAGATCTGAAATAAATAAAAATCGTATTAAATTCTGTGGAATTTTATATTTTAGCATCTTTCGAAAATTTTTAGAAGCCATAGTTATAAACAATGTGTATTCGCTCCAGTGCACTGTTACGGGCAATCTGATCCTACATATAGATATCCTACAAATATTTCTTTGTTACGATGCTGACACGTTGCATAGATGCTAGATATAAATTATCAGATTTAATTGATTTATTTACATTTAGACGCAGTTTCGCAGCCAGTAAATTCAACGATTACGTGAAAGACGCAGAGAAGATTAACGGCTTATGTACACATCGCAAAATAATTAACACGTTTCACATCAAACATTGTTATTCGAAACATTTTACTCGGACAACAGATTCGCCTATTCTGACTGTCACTGACTCTCTAAATCTCGAACTACTCTTTCTCTGTCACTCTCTCCACAGCTAATTTGTTAAACGATCGGTATCATCGCTATTAGTAGTGCTTCTAACGGAGACGTAGATTCGAAAATGTCGCCGGAATCTCTAGAAATGGATGGACCGCGAATCGGCGTTTAAAACGGTCATAAACACGATCCATTAGCGTTCGCCTAATCGAGCATGCGATCATCCTGCTGGCGGTAATGTTCGCCAAAATGGGAATCGGAGGCGAACGGATCGAGAACAACTCTCCCTGCGCAGCCTCGAAATTCGTCGATTTATCCTCCGTCGAAATCGAGTGTATCATCGCGGTGGAATTTTAAGTCGGTCATCGTCGCCTCGCGGTTGGAAACCTGGGGGTTCACGAAAGGAAGGAGAGGCAGGAAGATCCGTGGCCCATTTTTTTTTGAAAGGAAACAGGCACGGGTTACAGTTAAGCAGCCGGTGCTAGACGGTTGCTCAGTTTTCAATGAGCAGCATTCCGGACTGTCGGACGACCGCAGCTTCGCAGCTCGCCAGTGAATCCCTTCGAGGACTGGTTTCAATAATATTCGGTTCCTACGCGGAAGTGCGGACGAAACACCTGACTGAACCAGCCCCCTTCTGTCAGCTGCGGAACAGCCAGGTTTCTATTCCTCCTTCGAAGAATCGTCGAGAAACACGCGGCTACGCGAGTGCTACAATAGTGCACGTTTAAATTCGCAAAATTTCGGAACCGGAAGTCGAATTCCTGCGGGGTAGCGTTTCCAATCGAGGAGTTGATTCGAGCTCGACTAACGTAAGTAAGGGAATACATGGTGAACCACGAATCGTGATCAGTAGAGATTACTCTGTTATTAGCAGTCCAATCGAAAATGTTTTTATCGGGTACAACATGGTTTCAAGAGAGCTTTCACGTGATTATTGCAAATTTTATGTCGACTCTTTTTCTTCATGATTTTTCTTCAATTTTTTGTAAATACAGCTATAATTTTTTACGCCTATTTTTTGGAGGATTTCAAGGCGCATTCGGTAAGAGTATCATAACATAAAAAAATTGCAAAAAAATTACAGAAAATTGCTTTTGAAACATTTTCGATCGGACCGCTAATAACAGAGTGATCTTTACTAGTCACATTTATAAAATGAACGGCAAAGAAAAGAATTTTTCTCGAACAAATCAGGCTTTCGTTGTTAGTTCATTTTTCGTTAAGATACACCTAACAGATTCGTTCTTTACTGGCCGATCAGCCGATGAATCATCGAATCATCGATAAAATTTCATCAATGAACTAATACCCGTGAGTTGTGCCACCGAGTTCATTAATCATCGTACGATGCTACTGTTATCTATGTAAACATCATTCAAAGGATGGATCTTTTCGAGAATCCGTAGATCAGCAACAAAATTAACCTTGGCCTGTATTTCATCTATGGAACTTGATCTGTAGTGGTATGATGCTTCGACGTTAGTATTAAAATCGATCGTGGAACATTATCACCGTACCTGTCAGCGACGCGGTTATGAAATGAAGAAAGTTTATCGTCCCACGATAATATCGATCGATAGCAATTGATTGGGAACAGTCAATGGAGAGAAATAGACCGGTTATCTGTGGTAACAAAGTTTTATGCGGAGCCATTTACATTGTTGTGTAACGTTAACTTTGATCTAGATTAGTAAATCGAATAATTTATCACGAAAAAATTTTTTGAGCGTCAATACTGTACATACGTATAAGGAGATCAAGATTGTATTATTGCGATCGCATATCGGTCGTTTCAACTGATAAAAAAAGTGTAGTTTCTGTAGTTTTAGAAGTGAAAGAAAAATTCAGTTCTCTAAATCAGTCTATCAAATTTACATTTGCATAAGCATTTGGACTTGACAGTGTTAGCAGGGAAAGTTACACGCCTGCCATGAAGTTAATAAATAAAAGCGACTCGTTCTTCCAGATCGCTTCAGCTTATCTAAATGGCGAGCTAAATCGTCCACTGGTACGCGAACGGAAGCCTAATTAACATTGCAAATTAACTGTAAAATTTCTGATAGATCACTATATCCAGTCTAGAACAGGTTAATAGTATGGCGGTCGCGTTCAGCCGGCTTTCTGGAATTTGCTTCCCGTTAGAGGGGCAGTCGACGCTATGCATTATCGAGTTTGATTTGAATACGATTCGTCTCGTGGCTCATATTTTGCTTTTTCGTTTTCGTCTTCGTGGGACGCATACCGAAAAAGGGAACCGGCACGGCATCGCATCACGTGCAACGAGGCGACTTCGTAGACCGCTGTTGCATTCAGAAAACCAGTGTTTAGGTTGGTCGCACGGCTCGCGTTGATGTTAGAATCGAGGTTCAGGGGTCGGGTTGCACCATCATTAGTTCAACATTCTGAAACAGTGGCTTCTCTAATTACGCGGAGCTGCGTATAGCAGGATTGGGAAACGATTCTCCGATGGAAAAACGAAGAAACTTGGTTCATTCATCCATAAAGCTTCCCTTCTGCTTTGATCTTCTTTCCGCAGAAAACCAATTTTAATCGATAGTATCACTAGTTGAATGCTTCCGTGTAACATTGCTCTCACTTCTGGCAGCATTTACAGAGCTGTTGGAAAACAAAAACATTCTTGCTACCGTCGTCAGCTTCTGTTTTGCTTTCCGGCATCAAGGGGTCACAGTAATTCCCATTCGCGTAATTGTTTCTTTCCTTGTAGACCCTACTGAGAGTCCATGATTATGTTATTTATTTATTTGTTTTACGTCGCATCAACTGCTATGGTCATTAGTAGACTGCGGATCTTTATACAAATAGAAACTAAATTGAATGTTATTTCTTTCCGTAATGATTTTAATAGAGATATATATTGACATCTTCAATGATTTAAATTATCAACAATTTTGAATTTCATATACTTAATTTTGCAATAAATGCATAAAGATCTACTCATCACAGTCTACTAATTAGCGATGGAATCTACAGTTCATTAAGGTGGGTTCCGAACCACCTTGGGCACCACAGTTTCAGATATCATATTGAATCTTTTTCCAATGAGAAAACTGCATTGGAAATATTTTCAGAGGTGCCGACTGGATTCGGAACCCGCGACCACGGTATTCGTACAGTCACGAGCTCTATCCACTGAGCCACTTCGCGCCCACCCTATGATTATATTGTTTAGAAAACTGTCGCCTCGATAATCATAATTATCAAAACATGACGCGAGACGCTGGTGTCCAAAACTGGTTGAATTGCTTGTACAAGCTTGTCGAACTTTGTAAATGTTCATAAATAATATAAAATTAAGCCGACAGAGACCGGTTTCTTTTGCGATCACACCTCGCATTTGAAATCGGCCTCCGTCTTTTCGGTAACCGACTACTAAGCCGTTAACATGATATAATTTCGTTGCACACGCAGGCGGATCACAGGTTGGAGCAGCTGAAGAAGGCAACGGACAGAATACAGAAGGAGATCGAAGAGGTCACGGAGAGGGAGCACGAGCTACGAAACGTGGGCAGCATTAAGACCACGTCCCACGAGACGGTAGATTCCAAGGTACGCTTGAACCAAGAATAAGGTATACGTGCAGGTAAACACGTATATGTCCCATGGCTCGGCCGAGCTCAAGGTCGTTGAACGAAAGAAAGAAAGAGTAAACCGGCCGACGTAGTCCTTATAGGGACCAAATGCATCGGACGGCGTACGTACATGTCCATGAGTGACGAGGACGATTATACACGGTCGTCGATTTAATGATTCGCGACTTGAGCGAGCGCGCGCGCAAGTCCATGGTCCCCCCCCCTGCACGTGACAAGAATTTGTAGGCGAAAAGTTGAATTCGACGAGATGCCATTTTTTTCTTTGGTATTTTCATGTTTATGTAGGACGATGTATGCTACAAGTGAGACGTTAGTCACTTTTCCCAGCGAGGTGGACGTTGACTAAGGGAAACCGGCGGCCATATTGAAAGTCACATACGCTGATCCCTTTTACCGTTTGCAGAGAAGCGTTTCGTTTAATTATGTATGCGTTTCCCAGGCTGCGATCATTCTTTAGAGGATAAACTGTACAGGCGAAACGAAAGTTCGTAAAGAGATTCTGAACGGACAAACTTAGGAAATCGAAATTCCGTGATCGTCATCAGCTCGTTGAAATAGAAATAGTGGATTACTTCGTGGTATAACGCAGTTAATAACGTGGGTCTTTGTTCGAAACTGTCATGGGGATGGGTTTATTGATGCAGAAGCCTACTTTACGTTTGCGTTCGATGTATTTAAACAGAACGGAACTAATGAGCACCATGGGACAAGCGTAAAGTTACATATCCACTAAAGGAAACGACAGAAACTTTCTAATGGACATTAACCGTTTTCGTACAAAATTCCCGTAGGTTTCTCAATGTTTTGTGCCGTGAGTACAAATAAAAACAGTATGTTAGCAGAACTTTGTTCCTGTGAATGAGCGGTGAGATGAAAAGAAATTCTAGAAACGACAGGAAGCAGTTTAAGTACACAGGTGGCGTGGAAACGATTGTAACGTTCGATCCTAATGTTTAGTGCGAAATGAAATTGTCGAGAAGGGGTAATAAATAAACGAACTGATTAAAAAGTTAAAATGAAACGAAACTGCTCACCAGAACGCGTTCTTTGGTGTTAATAGACTGTAGCCGAGCGAGTTCCTGGATATTCTTTCCACGAATCAGTCGCTCTATGGCAATCAGTTTCGTAATCGCGGTCTCGGTGAAACAAGAAAACGTAAAAGCATAACTCTATCATGGTACATACAGATAGTGATCGCGACATGATCGCATGTTACATTTTTACGCCGTTTGATTAGCCCGGACGCGCGAAGTAGTTATTACAAGGCGAACATGCGAATTCGTTTCTCGTACAGGCGTGTTCCGTATGCTTCTCGTAACGCGGCTGTATTTCAATGCGAATATCTTATCTGTTGATAAATTTAAGCAAACACGATGCCGTTTTTACCCGGAATAGCCTTCTTTGTCCGTGACGCATCCAGTGACGCTGATAATGTTCGTTAAAAACTACAGTCCACGCTGTTCTATGTCCACTGAACGATAACGTACAGTTCGAAAAACTGTTTCAGCCTCTGAGCGACCGATAACTTTGGTCAAGTTTCTTCTGAACCGTTCACTCGGACGCTGAAGCCACAGTGCTCGAAATAATTTCGAGCAGAGAATAACGCGGGTGTTTCTGCTCTACAGGTACGCCGAATGCCTCAAGCTCTGGCTTCCGGTAAACTGAAAAGGACAACGTCGACTCCGCAAATTCTGGAGGCTGTCAATTTGACGCAATCAACGCCACCCTTCACGCCAAAGATGACGAACGGAGTGATATCCAGTCGCACCACCCCGACACCATTGCGTTTTGCCACTGCACCCAGTCAAAAAGGATTGATGCACAGGTTTCTCGCGACACGAGGGAAAATTTACAAACCAAAATCAGCAGCGAACGACTCCCTGTCGCCCCCTAACACACCCACAATCGCCCTCAATCCGATGAGCATCAAAGCGTTCAACAGGAGCTTGAATATTCAACTGGAACCGGATGACGAGCCCAAAAAACCTCCTGTTCGAAAGGGTTACGTTCCAGTGGAAGAGAAAATCCAGAAAGAATTGCACGAAATGAAAGAACGGGAAAACGAACTGAGGTGTGAATCTTGCTGGTTCACTTGTACAATGGTCATCCGTTCTAGGGGTGAATCTACACGTCTGGATCGGTGGACATTTTTAAGAGACTCTTGCCACGAAATTGTTTATAACAAAGAAAATTGTTGTTAAAGTTTTTTGTTTACATCTTGCTTGTTTGAGAGAGTTTATATAATTTTTCTGTAACAACTTTTGGTTTTACAAAACTATCAGTCTATTGAATTTTAAAGAGGCATTTTAGCTATTTCAAAGTATGTATTCAAGTTCGTATTACCGATATTTGCAAGTTAATTTTATTCCACACTTGCGAAGCTGAATGTCCTTCAGATAAATTGTTATATTAATAACGATGCTTGTGCAAACTACAATTGATGGCTTACGTGAATGTGAGTAAGCAATAAAGTTTAACAATTCGTATTTTTAGATTAATGCGGTCGCAGATGCTGGCGAAATCTCAGCCAAATCTGTTGGACATCGGAAATGACAATGATTCTGATATTTACGATGGATCGAGCTCGTTGAGAAGCGGTACCTCGTCAAACACTTTGAACGAGGATGACGTCGAAAAGGAAAGCAAAGGAAAACACAAGGTAAAAACTTTTCTCCGGGATGAACCCGTTCAACATGGATAAAACATCGTTCGCTGTTTTTATAACGCACCGACGAGATTATCGAAAGAAACATTAATCAATTATTGATGTTTTTATCCATTCGTCTCATTTCAATGCTAATAAAAATGTAATTATACAAATGGGTGACTCACTTAATTTGATCATAATCTCTAAGTTTTAAATTGTGTAAAATGAATCATGCACGAAGTTTTAGCCAGTGTTTTACGTTATCTGGCTGATAACGTTTCATATATTTTTGTTTTAAATCAACTCTACGTTTTGTAACGTGAAGACGATTTAAAAACTGATAACGCTTTACTTCAAACAATCATTTCGAATAGCAAAGATCGTTTAATTTCTTTCTTTTCGATTATTTTAAAACTTCTTGAAAAGAGAAGTAGTCTTATATTTTATTGCCTAATGTACTTGTACTAATCTAATAGGAAAATTAAATCGTTTGTAGGCGAATCCAAGACGTCGGAGCACCCTTATAGCGCAATGGGAAAATCTGATAGCTGCGAAGCGGCAAACTAATGATAATGGCAATGAAAATGATGTAAACTTCTGATTGATTTTCACGTGCAGCGGAAAAGTGAGAAACCAACTCGATCCTCGCTTCTATTACTCTCTTCCGTGTTTCAAGTGAATTTTAAAATGGCTGAGATAAATGGCAAAAATTCTTGAAACACGCATTTTCTTTATGGTGTGATGCCGATATGCATTGATTCCACTCATGTTCTCGATTCGCAAAATAATTTATTTAAGATTATAATGAATATTTATTCAATAATGAAAGAATTACCTGATTCATTGTATGTTGTATTTAATATTTTCTTTTAAAAGCTTTCAGTATTAAAAAAAATAATAAATACAAGAAAACACTAATTATACATATTCAAACATAGGTAAAAATATTGTACTTAAGTATTACAAGCATATATATTTGATATATTTTTATATTTGATATATTATTATATGCATATACACATGGAAGCGACTGATAAATTTCATAGGTCCTATATATTGTAACATGTGGCATGTAATATTAAGTATTACGATTTATATATGAAAACAATTATGTTATGTACTTAATTAATTGTAAAGAATAAGTATATTTGATTTACTTGTATATGTGATAGTATATAGGTCCAGTAATAATGAACAAATTTGTGCAATTTTTATGGAATTAATAAGATACATATGTGTCTCGAACACTGTCGTCTCCTTTTTGTCTCCTAAATGAATTTAGTCGAAAAATATTTTCATTTAGTTTTATTCTTATGTACATTTCATGTATATTTGAATGATTTGTAAGCATTTGTTTCCGAAATCCTTATGCAGCTGTTTGAATTTGAATTTAAAAAGTTGATATATCCGCTACGATATGTCCCCAGAATAGTGCTGCCCCCTAGTCTTATTAATCAACGTAATATAAAAACAATTAGGTGTTTACGATTTTTGTCAAATTTTTTACTGTGTTTGTATCAAAACATCTCCATTTTTTATTTCGATGAAAGATGCGTACCGGAAAGTTCGCTGCATTTCGCTAAAAGAATAGGTATATTCTCCGGCAAAGAATCGATTCTCCCAAAAAATCGATGTGTGAAGAATCGATTCAAGAGATCGATCTCTTCACTCAACAAAGCGATTTTCTGGAGAATCGAATCGAAACATGCCTATATAAATTCGAACTGACATTTTCGCACCGACATTTTCCACGTGGGTTCTAGTAGTACCTTCGCAATGGATTATTCAAATTTGGAATATATACCGAGAGAGGAATTTGAATATCTTCTATTAACAAATTCAGCTGGTAATGAAGGTAAGTAGGAAATTTTAAATTATACGGATATAATAATTTAAAATGTTAGGTTATACTCCATTATTTGAAAAAACGAAAGATTTTTCTATTACAAATTCCTCTTATTTCAGACTATAGGATACCACAGAATGTAGTGGATGTATTAGACGGCCAATTTAGAAAAGTAATAGACAACGAATTGTTATCAAATTACATAAAATCATCTAATGACAATGATTTTCATGAAACGATACACAATGGAATAGAAAATGAAGTTATTTCACTTGATGCTTGGCTTTGTATGGGTATAGCTTCTTTGTTCCATTTTATTCAATGTAATTGGACAGGACCAAAAGATGACGACGATGTTGAATGGTTGAAAACTCAAGAAGGCGATGCTCTGAAACATTTATCTTTGCACGACGAGTGTAACTCGAATATAAAAAAGCCAGAGCTGCTTTACTTTTCCAAGATTATATTTTCCAATAAATCCATAACAGAATGTTACAACAGTTGTAATTGGTGGTTATTTAGAGCAACTTTTATACATCAAGTTGTTTTAAATGAAGCCTCTGCTGTACTATTTAATGAGATACAAGAATTAATTGAAAAAATCCAGGAATCATACTTATTACAGGATGAGTACTTCAACACGTTATTTTCTACAGAAGCTGCACAATTTTATTTTTATTATAGAAGAATAAAAGATTCGGAAAAGTACGTTGAATCTGCTCAGAAAGTAACAAAATTGGATTTAAACTTGGAAGGTGTTTTAGGTAAACGTACAAAACATCAACAAGAAGAGAAAGCTCAGCTATATTTAAAAATAGACGCAGGGAAAAGTCCATTTCCCTTTAGACATTGTAAAAATCTACCAAAATCGCTTGACTTAAATGATGATGTTCGATTAGAACAGATTGACTATTCGAAGAATATAGAACATCCTGAAATTGGAGCGATGGAGGAAGCTGTCATACTAGCAAAACTGTAAGATTGTATTTTTTTATTTTATCAGATCATATTTATACAAGATACATATGCTTTGTAAATCTTACTTTGAACAGTGTTCAATTGCAGTTGTCGCAACCGAAGGATAAGTTAACAGATGAAGAAATTAAACCCTATTTAACAGTAAGTACTATTAGCGTATGTGCCGGTAATCTTAAATTATGAACATCTAAAATTTCTTATTTAACAGGCTGTAATAAATAGTACAAAGAATTGGTCCTTAAAAGTGGTGTCTCTCTATCGTCGTTGTATGTTAGAATCTGCTGACCACAGAGCTGTTGAACGATCCATGATGCAATTAGAATATTTACTACAGGAAATAAAGGACACAAAAGTTCCTGTTACGTATAGAATTGATTTATTCTTTGCAAGTGGCCTCAAACCTATTTGGACCTTGGAAGAAAGATGGGCACGTGTTATGATCAGTCTTGGATTGGTAAAAGGGGCTCTAGATGTTTTCTTAAAGCTAGAATTGTGGGAAGATGTCATCAACTGTCACAATATGTTAGAATTGAAACACAAAGTATATTTTTGAATTTACGTTATACATTCATACACTGCTTCAATAAATATTGTCTAAATATTTATCTAACAATTCTAGGCAGCGGAGATCATCCGTCAGGAAATATCTAAGAAACCTACAGTCCACTTATGGTGTTTGTTAGGTGATGCGACTCAAGATAGCAGTCATTATGAAACAGCATGGGAATTATCAAACAAAAGAAGCAGTCGTGCTCAAAGACATTGGGGAATGTTTTATTTTGCAAAAAAAAATGTTTGTGCACATTTAATTACTAAGAAAACTCCTTTTAATACATATGTGCCATAATAAAACCATTAAATGCATAGAATAATTTTTATCTTTTAGTACAGAGAAGCTATACCACATTTAAAATTGTCAGGTGAATTAAATAATATCCAAGAAACCGTTTGGATAAGACTCGGATACGCTGCTTTACAAATTGAAGATTGGAAATTGGCAGCTACCGCATATAGGCGTTACTGTGCTTTAGAACAGTCGGTTTGTATAATTTTATTGTATTTGTAAACTGCTATACATATGTATAGTATATTTATAGTTATATATTCACATATTACACATATAAATTACAGACATTTGAGGCCTGGAACAATTTAGCAAAAGCTTATATAAAGTTAGGCGATAAAGAAAGAGCATGGAAGTCTCTCCATGATGCTATAAAATGCAGTTATGACCATTGGCAAGTTTGGGATAATTTAATGGTTGTTAGCATAGACTTAGGACATTTCTCAGAGGTACATCCAGAATATATAAAGGGTTTTTCAATAAGACCTACCTAATGGTTTCTATTCGATAAAACACATTTAGATTCGCCATTTTAGATTGCCACCAAAAACATTCGGCAGCTCTTATTAGGAAACCTTTTATAATGATAATGACTAGACTGCGGATATTTATGCAAAATAAAAATTATCTGCATCGATTACAAGAAATAGAAACTAAATTGAATGATATTTCTTCTCTTAATGATTTTAATAGAGCAGAAAATCATATATTGACATCTTCAATTTTTTTAATTTTCCAACAATTTTGAATTTAATCTACTCAATTTTGCTATAAATGCATAAAAGTCTCTGCAGTCCAATAACGACATTTATTACTTTAAAACTTTAAGGTATAAATATGTCAACGCTAATGTTTTATTTTTATAGGTGATACATTGTTATCATCGTATTTTGGATCTCCAGAAAAATCATTTAGACGTTCAAGTCCTTGACATATTAACTCGCGCCATATTGAACAATGTTAACGATTCCGATGGGAATCCGGCGCAAAGACTACTTTCAAAAGCTTTAGAGTTGTTTGGAAGGATTAGTTCTGTTGTACTTAATAATTCCGACATTTGGAGAATGTACGGACAGCTTACAGCTCTTAAGAAAACAGATACTGACTATGAGAAAGCGGCACAGTATTTACAGCAAGCTCACCGTGCTGCTGTCTCAAATACTAAATGGTTTCAGGAAGAAGAGTCAACTAATAATGTACTACAATTGTGCTGTCTATTAACAGAAATGTATTTACAATGCGCTACCAACTGTGACGCCAAGAAAAAGCGAACGTTATTGGCAAGTGCAAAATTATCTCTTCAAGGAGTTGTGAAGAAAGTGAAAGATCAGCAATGGAATAATGAGAAAATATTAACACTTTCGCAAAAGGTTGACGAATGTTTAAGTACAGTGGTAAATGATCTAGAAAAACTAAAATTAACAATGTAAATATTTTTCGGACACACGATATTTCATAAAAATAATTTATACTATTGTCATTGAATGTAACATATTGTATATACATCTATAATTAAAAAATATTCCACAACTACAAATGCATCTATGAAGAAAATAACTTTGAAATTTACAAAATGAAGTACAATATATCTACGCACATAATTCCTCATCCAATCCCGTAATTTAAACTAACCGCCACGTGACCGGCCGTTATACTGCCATCTGCCATCTATTGTAAAAGGGGTCGTCTCTTACAAACATGTTGCCTGCATTTGTAGTGGTGGAACGCTATTTCTGAGCTATTTTTCCATTTTTGCGAAAATGGAAGTGGTACGGCAAAAACGTGCCGCAATAAAAGGCCAAATAATTGGCCTTTATAAAGCTGGGTTTCCCAGCACGAACATTGCGACTATAATGAAGTGCAGTGAAAGAACTGTCAGAAAATACATAAAAAGTTATCGTGAAAGAGGGGAAGAAGGTCTCGTAGATAGACGGCTTTATAATGCAGGAAGAGCGCGTAAAACAACGACACAGGAAGACCATGCTATAATTAGAGAAATGAATCAAAATCCTTCTCAAAGTGCGTCGAGCGTTGCAGCGAATCTCGATTTGCAAGTGTGTCCCAGTACCGTACGTAGTCGATTACGGGAAGCTGGATACCCTTTTGGTCGACCTCCACGTAAAATACGTATACAGGTAGGTTCAAGAAAACTTATCCTTACCACCACAGATACACGGAGCTCGCTTAGGCATGTTCTGATCGTTGATTGGGTGAATATAGTTGATGATGTGTCTAGAAATTTCCATGTGTCCGTGGTAGCCGGCCGAAGTTTTTTTGAATTGATGTATATTGTATATCGTCGATGAAGATTACCAAATGAGCGACACACGTGTTAGTCGTGTTACCAGCGGTGAGATATTGTGCAAGATTTCTTGCGCATGCTCGACGATTTTAGCCTCAATAAAGTAAAATTCTCGATAAAATGGGGTATCTTGAACACCCCGTAACGTAAAATATTGATAGGTACTTACTTTCCTGCCAATATACACTACCGCTCAAAAGTATCCGGACACTTGCGAAATGTGTAATAGCAACGCATAAAAGTTACTTCCAGGATTGCAAAGGTGCGGGATGCGCATTCTCATTCTCATTTCTCGATAATACAAAAATTACCGCTTCACCTCAGGTGAATCACCTGCGCTGGGTCGAATACATATATGACTTTCACACGAACACATTTCAAGTTTCGCGAAGGCACAGGGGAAAGAGAAATCTGATTGGTTCACATCATTTTGCTACTGGCCGAAGTAACATGTCAGCGAATCAAATTATGAAAAAGTAGTTCCAGTAACGTTTCCAGTAACGTGCACGGTACAATTCTTGTACTTGTAGTGGTGGAACGTGGACAGTATATTTAGGTTCTAGGCAGACAAAAGATAAATTATTATTTGCACGGTTGTTGTATATTGACATTCTGATAAATTTATCGTTAGATAATAGAATCTGTATTTATCGCAAACAACTGTCTCTTTTTTTCAATTCGTGCAATCGTGCAAATTCGTACTTTGCAGTCAACACCCTTGAATTTAAAATTGACATTATCTGACTGCTTATGTAAGCTACAATCTACAATATTTCCATAACCTATTCGCAATAGAAAATAAATAATATCCTCTACAGTTGAAATTTCGCCAGTTAGAGCTAAGCAGGTTTGAGTAAACGAAGCAGATACGGTATCAGTTGCAAAGAACGGAAGAACTCGGAAAGTTGTACAGATTAATGGTATTCTCTCTAAATATTATAAAATAGCAATACATGATCGGTACACTATATACAGCATTAATTATGCTGAAAACTATAATTTAATGTTCAGTTTTGTTCTTTCTGAATTAACATCAGTTCATAACTAATATGTTCCTTTTTGCTAAAAGTTAGTGTATTTCTTTCAGATGGCTTTTTCAGGAAAAGTTGTATTAATAACAGGAGCTAGCTCTGGTATCGGAGCAGCTACAGCTGTGCATTTATCTCAACTTGGTGCGTCTCTGTTGCTGACGGGTCGTAATTTAGAAAATTTAAATGCGGTTGCTGAAAAATGTAAACCTAATAAACCGCTTATCGTAACTGGAGAATTAACAAACGAAGACGATGCGAAAAACATCATTGAAGCTACTATCAAGCATTATGGTAGATTAGATGTTTTGGTTAATAATGCTGGTATATTAGAATCTGGAAGCATAGAAAATACATCAATGGAGCAATATGATAGGTATAAATCAAATATTCTTATACATTCAATTATTTAAAGACAACATTAAAATGTCCAAATGTGTTACAGGATATTTAATATAAATGTACGGGCGATATACAATTTAACGATGTTAGCTGTTCCTCATATAGTCAAAACTAAGGGTAACATTGTAAATATTTCAAGTGTTTGTGGACTAAGAGCATTTCCAGGTGTTTTATCATATTGCATGACGAAAGCAGCAATCGATCAGTTTACAAAATGCGTTGCCCTCGAGCTTGCAGGAAAACAGGTGTGTATTCTACATATATATACATATATATATGAGTGTGAAAGATATCATTTATTTCAGTAGCTTTTATGTAAATTTCATAATTTTTGGTATTTAAATTTGCAGGTACGAGTGAATGCTGTGAATCCTGGAGTAATAAAAACAAATCTTCATAAAACTAGTGGAATGAAAGAAGAACAGTTAGAAACATTTTTCGAAAAAAGCAAAAAGACTCATGCGCTTGGTAGACCAGGAGACGTTACCGAAGTTGCAAAAACAATAGCATTTCTGGCAAGCGATGACGCCAGTTATATCACAGGTGCAACTTTGCCTGTAGACGGTGGCAGACATGCCATGTGCCCTCGTTAATTTGCATTCCTATAAGATCTATTTTAAACACATTTATTCCAATATTAATACATTTATAAAGTTTCTGAGATACTATATTTTTATTAAAGAAGATTGTTATACATGGCAAGGATAATGTGTGTCAATAAATCTATAAATTGTCAACGTAGCTCGTCTTCTATTTATTGAATTTGTATAATGTACTAATACAACCAATCGATTGTAAAATGTTTATATATATTTTTATTAAAATTAGGCAAATATAAAAATTTGTAACGAACACCAAAACCTTTTTCTTTTTTAACTGAAAGAGAAAATCGATAAATAAAAATTTATTAAATCGAAGATTATTATATTCATCTAAGTGTAATGGAAATTACGTTAAAAGTTAGAAAAGTAACATTTTACATTGAATAAAAGGCATATTAAAATCATGTTCATTCCAAAGCAAAGAAATCTAACAATAATAACCTCTAATATAAGTATGTAAAGTTATCAGCAATGCAACGATTTTATGCTTAGGAACAAATTTTCACTTGCTGTATTAGAAAATCGGTTACACAGTAACCGTAAGTATCATTTTCCTTCCAGACACACTATTTGGTGCATACAAACCATATATTACATTTTGCATGAACAGTATTTTACATTTTGAGTTGCATGTATTCAAGAGATGAATTTATGTCATGTCATATTATCAATGTTTTATCTATCTCCTTGAAACATTAGGTCATTAAGTATACGTATAAAATGAAGTAAGAGTCTTCTTCAATTTACTTCAACTTCTTACGTCGACACTCGACAGTTGTGAGTCAGATTGTTAGATCGTCAGACGTCAGACGTGACACTGTAGCTACTGTAGCACATTATGTGTACTAAAAGTTTACCATATTTTTTAACCGGTTCCGTGGTAGAAGGTTTTGGCAGAGGTTCCAAAGCTTTAGGCATACCGACAGGTAAATTTTTAAATTTTCATTATACTAAATAAATTATAAAATACATTGATCAATGAAGAAAAACTTAAAAATTGATTTGACATTCTAAAGTGTTCTAAACGATCATATGCCAGTTTACTAGCATAAATAATCGTCTTAAATACTGGCGGGAAAAAATAAAAACCAGTATTACTTTTAAATATCATATACTTATTTAGAATGATGTAATAATACTTTTTTCTAGCGAATTTAGATGAGAAGGTCGTTGAATCTTTACCTAGCGATTTTGATACTGGAGTTTATTACGGATGGTCTTCCATAAACGGGGAAGTTTACAAAATGGTTGCAAGTATCGGTTGGAATCCATTTTACAAAAATGAAAAAAAGACAGTGGTAGGTATTTCGAAAAAAAAAATATTAAAAACAAATTATTATTTAGCATTATATCATTTCAAACGCGTGGATCATTTTTATAGGAAATTCATATGCTACATAAATTTGAAAACGATTTATACAAAAAACAAATTAAAGCAATTTTCGTGGGCTACATACGACCGGAACAAGATTTTTCTTCCATAGGTGAAATTATTATTTATTTTGCATTTTAGTGAATATTATTTATAATACTTGAATTGCAACAAAGTATGTTTTTATTGTTTCAGAGGAATTGATTAAAGCAATAAATAACGATATCAGAATAGCTGAGAAACAACTACAACAGCCAGATTTGGATGCATATAAAGATAATAAATTCTTCAAGGAATGATAATAAACATCTATAATTAAATATGTTTAATATACAAAATACTGTATAGCTGCTTGTGACGTGCCTACGGCACACCCTCGCAACCAGGCCCTCCGGGCGGATTGCCTTGGCGGGCGGCGCACAGTGGGCAATTTCGATAAAATCTCGCTTATACGCAATTTTCTGAGTTATTTTCGTTATTTTCTCTATGTTAGTGATTTTTTTTTTATCAATATCCTTGTGTCCGTGCCACCATCTAGCATTTCTGCTCGGTAATCGGCGCGCGATCGTCAAACCGAATCGTATCGATCGGAACATATACAGACATACTTTTCTACTTTATATATTAGAAGAAGAAGATGATGACATATCGATTTTGATATAGGTGTAATTCTTTAAAATTGTATTTATAATACAACATTTGTACATTAAAATAATGTTACAGTAAGATTAGAATAATAACATTAGAAGTCTTCAACTTGTGCCTAGCGATGAAGGGGCTGATGAAGATGGAGGGGGTGGAGGTGGGGGTGGCGGTGGTAAAGATATCCATGGTGTATTCATTCTTGTCAGCATCTGTGGTTCCCAAGATGCATGAGCATTTCGAAATCTTACACTTGAAGGTGAATTTGGTCGATTTTGATAGAGCAAATGTTCTGGATTAACTCTTGGGCCCATATTGTACGAAATTCTAGGATTTAAAGGTGTTGTTGCTCCATCTTCAGTATAATAGTCGCGCGAATTATAGAAGTTTTGATTCATAGTATTTACAGTAGGGTTTGCATATTGCATTGACTGTAATGCAGGCGGATAAATTCCATATCCATATAATTCAGTGCCATCTGAATGTAAACCTCCTAGAGTGCTTGACCAATTATTTTGATATGGATGTACCCACGGATTCTGTAATTGACTTCCAGCTTGCATGGAAGGCAATTGTCTCTGATCTGCTCGCGAATAATATCCTTTTCTATTCTTTTGTTTATTTTTGTTCCACGGATGACTCGATTGCCATCCAGAATTGGGACCTAAAAGTGTGAATATTACTTTGCATCGAATATTTAATAGAATCTTTTGGACGTGTACTCAAAGGACACGTGAAATAGGAACCTCTAGTATTTAAAAAAACTTACTCGAAGTACGTTTTCGTTTAAAAGGTACATCTCCTTCGTTCGTTTTAGACGATTGTTTTGCTTGTTTTAATTTCTCATAATAAGCACGTTCTTCCTCATCGTCGGAAAATTCTGGGGGTTCATCTGCGCTTGCATCTATACCTTTAATTCTGAGGAAGTACAAATCATGAAATGTTATATACAATGGTATCAAATGAAATTCCATATGAAATATTAAAGAGGAAGAATATTATTGTACATGGACTTACTTCATTAACTCGTGCAAAAATACTAAAGATGTATACTCCGTATTTGGACAATAATAAACAGTCATGCCTACTTTAATGTCGCATTCCTGGATATGCTCTGAACTGTTGAACCTGACACAGTAATAGGGTTCTTTCACTTGTCCGAAAACATCGAATATTTTGCCTAATGCCCTTTTTCCTTTATCAACGAATAAAATGGTATCCAAATTTAAAGTAGGTTTATCTGGTTTTGGCTGGACTACTACTAATTGTTCAACCATCCACGAAACCTAAAATTTTGCATTCAATGTGTACTGTATTAATTTACATATTATTAAAATATACAGTTATAATTAGACTGCGGATGTTCATGCAATTTTCAATTTTTGTAAACGAGAATTGTAAGAAAGTGGTACCAAATAATATTCTATTTTCATTGGTAATAGCATTTGTAGATCCCAAATAAATAAAAATCGTACTAAATGCTGTTGAATTTAGTACTCCAGCATTTTTTGAAAATTTTTATAAGCCATAACTGCAAAAACATCCACAGTCTAGTTATAATTAATCAATACCTGTCCTAACGGATCACATAGTACTTCAGGCACGCTAATTTTTAAATCTTCAATAGGCGGCAAGTCGTCTAATTCACTTTTTAATTCATCATGTCTTTGTCCATTCGTTTTGTTCTTTCCGTTTGGTCTAAAACATAAGATTATTGCTGTAAAACATAACAAGTATAAAATTGAAGAAAAACGATGTTGCTTATGAACTTACTTATTTGTACTATCATTATCCGAATCATCTGATTCGATTAATACCGAAGAATCGCTAATACTACTAGAATCATCTTCGCTATCGCTTTCTTCGCTCGATGACTCGTTATTAATTCTATACGATTGCATTTGCACCTCTTTCACAACAGTAGGATGGTCATTGTTTTGTGTAATAAGATTTGAAGAACTTTCTGGTTCTGAATCTGAATTTCCATATTCTAAGGCTATAGATGTGAGAGAAGATAGTTTATTTCCTGCCGAAAAGTATAATAAACCTTAGATTTTTTTTACGTTAAATACACTACAGATATAATATTTATACTTAAAAAGTTGTATACCATTGCTTTTTTCATGTATAATACAAACATCGTTTATTTCTTTCGAGTCTCCGACTACCGAATGACTTGTAACTCTTTTATCATTGTCATCATTAATAATTGTTTCATTATGATTTATGCTCGTGTTAGTACATGATTTTTTTTTGCCATTTACGTCGTTTGCAGTATTACAACTTTGTTTATCGATTGCATTATTCTCAATTAAAGATTTATCACAGTTAATACCGACTTGATTTACTTCAAAATCATTATTTCTGTCATTTTCATTCTGCACCATTGACGTACTTTCAATGATAGCTGATTTGCCATCGTTTTCTTTATCATTTGACACTTGTTCATTAGGTTTTGCGTTTGAAACACTTTCCATAACATTCTCTACTACTATAACCTCGTCTGTTTCCATTGTAATTCTTATATTATTTTGTTTCAATGGAAATTTTCAACATTGATAGTTTTTACATATAATTTTCAATTTAAGACAAATAACAATAACCGAAAAAAATATATTTTACATGCAATTCTACTATGAATAAATAACCATGTTTCAATGCAACCACGTGTATTACCGGATTTCAGACAATTTCAGATCTATGGATCCACTACGCATGCGTGTAGCATGTATAATGATAATCCCACTAATACATGCATACTCAGCCCAGCCATACTCCCCTAAATGCTACTTTTGAACGTTCTCAGAGAGGAACTGACAATACTGACATTATCTTTAATTAGTTATTGATCTCAAATATTTTAGGATTATTATTGAACGTAACAAAACAAAATTAATATTTATCTAAATATTGTATACTTACGATACATGACAATCTCGCTATATGCATACTTCCCTAAATTATTATCAGACAGGAATTGACATCTTTGATTAAAATTGCAAATACAAAATTTATATTTATCTAAATATTCAGTTAAAAAATATTTTTTCTTATTATACAAGCAAATACAATTACTTCCTGCCGATCTATAAAATTATAAATGAATTACCTAATTTAATATTAAGGTGAAACAATTGAAAAACGTATGGGTAACGGAACGATGACACGTGTAATGAATGATTAATTTATTTACAAAACACTATATTACAGTATGTAGATTATAAACGAGTTTTGGCTACTCGACGTCTCGAACAGCAACACGCATGCACACTTCAAACATGCACTTTACGCACTCACGCACGTACACACTCCGGCAACAGGAGCTTTGGTCTCTAAAAACTGTTCTAATCTTTTGTTACTACGTTCACAATTGTTTGTATAATTTTTTTTCCATTTTGATGATTTAGAAGATTTAAAAGTGGATCCTTCATTTTTTCTTCCAATAATTGGACCAATTCTTTCCTCATTCGTTGTAATAGTTGACCAATCTAAAAAATATTCGTATAAATTCACAAACAAATAAACAATGTTCATATAAGTATATCATAATACATATTTAAAAAATATTATTGACTTTACCCTATGAGATTCGACACTGAGTAAAATCCAACCATCTTCTAATGATACAATAGATAGCCCGTTATGTAGTTCTATGTTCAAGTCATAGCCGGAAAATAAAATCAGCAGTAAGATTGGTACCATTGTGATTTCTTTGATAAATACTTTACTCGTCTTAATTTTTTCTTGAAATACTAAGTACGGACTAGGGAAGTGACCAATGTGGAAATTAACGGATGATGGATGGATACTGACAAAACCATCACTCTTTGTTTGAAATTTAAGTTCTTCTGGCTTTGGTTGCACCGGAACTGCTCCAGCAGATTGTAGTTGGAAGGATTTTTCTGGTGTGAGAACTTTCACAACATTAGGATAAAGAGCAGCGCAAAGTAAACCTTGGAGAAGTTTGTAATTATCATTATTGACATTTAGTTCGCACCCAGTTATGTCTAAGACTTTGTCAACATTTGGTTGTCGTTTGGGTAAATTAATAGGAACAAAACCAATAGAGACCAATAACTCTAAAAACTGATACTTTATGTCTGCTAAAGTGTACAACGTGCGTACGGATAAATAGTTCTCATTAGCAAAAGCTTGGCCTGCATAATTACTGCGTGTACATGCTTCCAACCATTTCTATAAAACATATTGTAAAGAAACCTGTAAATCTGTTTTATATTAGTAGACTGTGGATGTTTATGCATTTATGAAGAAATTGGTTGGGTAGAATATAAAAACAGTAAAAGATTTTAAAAATTCAAGAATGTTGTAATGTTGCTTTTAACGTAACAAAGTCATCAAGGGGTGAAATCAATTTTTATGTTATTCCTGCTTTCCACAATCAATGCAAAACATTTTTATTTTGCATAAAGATCTGCAGTCTATATATTAGTATACACTAATATTAAACATTTACCTTATACGCTTTAAGTACAGTTAAGTGATCAGAATTGGCTGTGAAAAATTCCTTTTTGGCATCTATTTCGTGTCGCTTCTCAAATGGTATGGTAAATGGAGTTTTGTGCGACAAACATGCTGCAATGGTTAGGGCGGAATCAAGGCAGCAAAAAATGGCTCCAAACAGTATTAATTTTCCAATTCGCACGTCTACAGGCAGCGCAGCAAGATGATGGCCTAACGGAGTTAATGTGCATTCAGAATTGAATGCTCCGACATCTTGTAAACGTTTAATGGCGCTTTGAATATTTGCAGTTGTTGGCGGTTCTAACAGTTTGCCTAAAAAATATTTTATATTTTAAATCTTTACACAATAGAAACACGAAATAGATAAAAGTAATAAGTGTTATTACCTAAAATTTGATGCGAGTCTACCTCCATTCCTTTATGTATCAGTTGAATACGTAAAAGTAAGGGTTCCAAAGGAATTCGTAATATTTCAGGTACCGGTTGTGCTGAAAAATGATATTTAAATCTGGAAAATAAAATATTACAAATTTTTATAATTATAGGTCGTTAAACATCAATTAATATTAAACAACTACACATACTTATATGAGGTGTACAAATGAATGCATACTCCAGGCATTACACGTCCAGCACGACCTTTTCTTTGCAATGCATTTGCCTGCGATACCCAACATGTTTCCAAACTCTCCATATTTTGGCTAGCATTGAATCTAGTTTCCTTCATTTTCCCACTATCAATTACAAAAACACAATCATCTATAGTGATAGACGTTTCAGCTAAGTTTGTGCTCAGTACGATTTTTCGAACATCTCCAACTTTTTTGAACACCAAATTCTGTTCTTCGTTGGATAAACTTGAATGCAATGGCACAATAATAAACTTTCCAGACTTTGGTGAAAGATTTTTATTGTCATTTAACTGATTTTTCAAGAAAATGATTTCAGCAAATCCTGGTAAAAATACCTGAAATGTAAATGTTAAATACAGTATATAATTTGACTATTCTTTTTAAAGAATAGTAAAATGTGCTTACTAAGATAGAACCTGTTTTAGGATAATCGTGTAATCCAAAAATAATCCATTCTAATATCGCCTCTATAAGCTCAAAATTAATTTTGTCGTGGTCCATAATGTACAAGTTTTTATGCGTTTGTCTACTATAATTGTGATATCTACCAACGATTTGCATTAACGACAAATTCTCGTCTTGAATCGATTCTTTAACTGCAGCATTGGAAACGCCTTCAACTTCAGCAGTTTCTAACTCTATTTGCAACTGTTCCCAATCACCTTTAATTCTGCGCGTGTATTTTGAATTCTCTTCAAACACAAAATTCATCCATTCAAATATATCTTCCAAAAAGATGTGCTCCACAGGAAACGTTTTTCCTGGAATATGTAAAACAGGAGCTTCTCGAAAGTAAGAGGAAAAGGCTTCTGCTTTAAGCGTTGCGCTCATAAGTATTATTTTCAGGTTTGATCTTTTACGTAACAATTCCTTTAGGAGCATCAATAGGAAGTCACTAAATGAAAAATTGTAATGTTTAAGTGCACAGGAACAAGTTAGCAGAATAAATAACTGACCTCTCTGCACTTCTTTCATGAACTTCATCGACAATAACATGAGTTACATCAGTTAAGTCTGGATTCATGGATAATCTTTGTAATAAAATTCCAGTAGTGCAAAATGTTAATCGGGTTTTATTAGACATTTTGCTTTCCAATCTTATTTGGTATCCTACTGTGTCGCCTATCCGTTCATCTCTTTCCGATGCAACTCTTTCTGCCACTCCCACTGCACTTATTCTTCGAGGTTGCGTACATATTACATTAACATGCTCTTTTGAGTTAGGTCTATTTATAATCCAATCGTCTAACAAAAATTGTGGCACCTAAAATATATCAAATATGTTAAGACGTTTTCAAGTTCGAATTAAAACACAACATAAATAATTTTAATTACCTGTGTACTTTTACCGCATCCTGTTTCACCTGAGATTATGGTAACTTGATGTTCCTGTACCGTTTCTAAAATATTGTCCATTTTAGACCATGCTGGCAGTTTTCTTCTAATTTCTTTCATTTTTTTATATTTGGGACTATCTTGTTTTTCCATGAAATTTTCATGTATCAAATCATCCGTTTTTATTATCTCTTCAGATGTAATGTTATTTCTATTCCTTCTATTGGTAGAGCCTAGTTCATGATGCGTAGCAAGGTCACCATCGATCTCTAATGGTTTTGGGAAAAGTATATCATTTTGATCTAGAAATTGTTCTTTATTTTCTTCTAAATATGTTTTCATTTCGTATTCATTTTCCAAAAGAGATATTATAGAAAAAATAGATGGAGTGCCGTCCTCGGCTAACGATAATGCTTCATTATATAATCTTCTTCCTACTCTTAAACAATGTATACTCGAAAACGTACCATCATTTTTATAAAAGTAGAAAAATGGCGGTTCGTATGGATATTTACAACCTAATGAAATATAAAAATACAGTGCCTTTTAATAGCGGAAAATTAACATAAATTTTACATTTCAGTCACATGATTTATTTGATTTCATGTAATACCTTCAGGAAATCTTATTTCTAATGTAAATTGTGGATCCTCTCTCTCAGGCATTTTTAATACCTGCGGTTGTTGATGCAAAAATCTACACTTCTTCCCAAATTTACATTTTTTATTGATAAATAATTTGCAAACTTCTTTCTTCTCCTTTTCCTTTTCGTGTTGTAACTTAATCTGTCTTATTTCTTGCTCGATTTCATCGTTCCTCACTAAATAATCTAATCTAACTTGCACAGTCCAAATTTGGTTCTTTATTTTCTCTGTAAACATTTCTTCGTAAATAGATTCAAGTGCCTCTTTTTCATCTTGCCGTATTTCTAGGAAGTCCGTTGTATCAGCATTGTTAGATGCTTTATTTTCTACAGTATTTTCAACCAGATAATATTTAGAAAATAATATTTCTAGCGCTTTTCCCATATCACCTTTTGTATATATTAATGCTTCTATGCAATGCGATTGATGAAAACTAAAAGCAATATAATTGATTGTAATGTATATTCATTTCTTGATTGTATCATATTGTTTGTATTGGTTTGTATTTACCCATAACTTTCCAACTTAACTATTGCAAATTGCCTAGTAATTTGTTCCTCAGTTTTAGGTGTAAGATCCTTAGAAGAATAATCCACTATTCCTTTAATAACCAAATTACCCCTTTCTACCCAGTATTGTTTCTCCAAATTTGATTTCTTATTTTCAAATTCTGATGCATCAGAAAGTTTAAAACTCTGTTGAGAATCTATGTTATTTTCTAATCGTTTAGTTTAACATATAAAGTACAATACAATAGATTAATAAAAATGTTTATATTACATACAGAGCCATAAATATGTTTCAATGTATCATAGAGTTGTCGCTCTGATTCTTCCGATATCCTTAATGTTTGTAGCTCGACTTTAAGCTTGCTTGGAATACGAGGACTATCAGATTTAGACTTATTCTTACTCGATGTACTCCTGTTCAGAAAAATATCAATTTATTATATAACATAATTATTTAAACACAATAAATGTTAATAAAACAATTGTTTCATATAGTATAGATATCTATATATACTACGTACATGAAACAATTGTTTTATTAACACTGATTCTATTATTAAGGTTTTTTATTATTTAGAAATGGAATAGATGAATAGAATTTACAATTCAGAAATGGTTATATGTATATCCAACTTACGTGACACTTTTGCCAACATTTTTTCCTTCGAACGTAAGGTCTTTCATCAATTCAATACTATTATGGTCCATTGTGTTCAAATAATAATTAAGCTTGTATATAAACTAGTTCAAAAAATATTATTACTTATATTCTGAAACATTTACAAAAGACAGGTTATGATTCTCATACATGTAACGTGCATGCATCTCGCAGTGTCTCGCAGTGACAGTTGCAAATCATGAACTAAGTATATACTAGAACTCTACATAGATTCTAAATAGAGTCTAGATATATATAGAAGGTGTAAATTACATATATAAATATATATAAATAGTTCTAATTTTTGACTTATATATAGATTCTCAAACTGTCTCAAACTTTTTCATTGCCAAAAGGTTTTTATAAGAATTTTCTACTGACATAAATGCAGTGATACCATATGGGGTACGAAACGGTACCCAAATTCTCGGAAATCTCTCCTCCTTTTCCCCTTCCACTATTCACCTTCCCTATTCCACCGACACGTTGCGTATTGCCCCGTCGCTCTCCGGTTGGCTCCGGTCATCGGAGAGGGGGTACACCATATATCGTTGCTTTCCCCCCATCTAGCAACACTGCATAAATGATACAATTTACATTTCAAATTTCGCTTTTATACTTCCATTGATCGATCAAGAAAGCACAAAATTGGGATATCAATTATATATAGGGACATCAATAACTGTAATCAGAGAGGATATTCAAGGATATTCTCTCCAAATAATTGGGACATCAATTATTTTTGCATAATACAAATACGGAGAATTATGATAAACAATCTCATAATAAAGAAAAGAATTCTTATTTCCATCGAATCATGATTTATTTTCATTTTGATAAATAATTGCTTTGTTGTAACCACAAAGTAGTAAAAGATTCCCTCGTGGATGGCATCGAGCGTCTAATACTGTTATATTCCGCGGAGTGGGCAGACATGTTGCCTTCTGGGGAGTCCATTCAAACATATGAACGCACTCACAAAATGCAAAAAGTTGAGCACGCGTAGGATTCCATTTAACAGCTGAAAATCGTTTCAAACAAAACTGAGTTGTAAAAGAAATAAAGTCTTTATGATCGTAAAAAACAGTGGTGAGCAACCCGCGGCGTATTGTAGGCCAAAAGTGGAAACATAAGACTACGCGCGGGCCACAACCGGCAACGAACGCAATAGTTGCGTCGCGCCGCGCCGGATTCTGGCGAGCCGCAGTGGCCGCTGGCCGCAGGCAGTTTGCTAGCGGGCCATGGGGATGGGATTGCTCATCACTGGTAAAAACTGGTAAAAAACGATACTGACCTACGATTTTATTTTCAAGAAGTAAATAATCAAGATAATCATCAACAATATTCCATATCCATAATGCTGTAGGATAAAGTTGATGTTTTATGGCCAAATATTGTCCACAAAAACTGAACTCTACAATATCGAATTTGGCAATTGAAAATCTGTCGATATCATCATTTTTGCCGATCTTTATATTGATTGGACGTTCACATTTTTCTTCCACTGCAAATAGTTGTTATAATTTTACTTGTAGCATTTGTATAAATTTGTGATTCCCGTAATATTACTTACAAATACGTTTATTTTGTGAACTTGTAATCTTGTTCGACAACTTCGTTTGAATTACGCGTTCCTCGTATACTTTATGTAAATAATTTTCTTTGATAATTGGATCAAGATGCAATTGCAAAAGTGGCTTCCATGTTACATGATTTAACAAAACAATCTGTATAAAAATTCACGCAAAGAAAGTTAATTTATCTGCATGAAAAATCAAGACGATAATATACAAAATATGTAATTCAAATACACGTAATGAGGTTTGTACCATTTCGTTATATCCGGTTACAGCCAATAATTGCCCACTAGGCATCCATTTTACACTTTCAATTCCTCTTAATTCTTTATGATGCTCATATCCTATTTCAGATGAACTAATAGTTTGTGTGGGACAGAAAACTCCTATATCACTCTCCAATACATTTGAATAAATAATCAACTTTGGTTCGTTGCTGAATGAACACCATATGCATATTAGTTCACTATTTGGTGACCAACATATTCCATCGATAGTGTTTAAACGTTCACATATTAATTTCTATAAATTATAATTTAAATGAGATTATTATTAGATTGTGGATCTTCATGCAAAATAAAAATTGTCTGCACCGATTGTAAGGATCGAATTGATTGAATGTTATTTCTTCCAGAGAAATCATATATTGACATCTTTAATTTAAAAAATTTTCCAACAATTTTGAATTTCATCTATTCAATTTTGCTATAAATGCATAAAGATCCGCAGTCTAATTATTATACTAAATAGTACGCAAATATTCGTTCGCGCCATAAGCAATATGAACATCTAGTGACTTTGATTCTGATTGTTGAAAGATCCTGAACGCCGACCGCGTGTGCCACTGTATATTTATCTAACGAAGAACCTCCTTTTTGAGGTTAGATTATTAGTTTGACAATTGATTGTGAATTTGTTACAAATTCATAACGAATATGACATCATATATATCGTGTGCTTGTAATCGAGTTCCACACTCGGCAGACTGGGGAAGAAATGGACTTATTTGTTATGCGTCATGTCATGCCGTTGTAATTTACAATCCATGTGTTTCGAAAATAGGAAAAGTAACAAATACACTTCATCGGCATAAAGGACGTATCAATACGGTACGATGGATTAAACACAGAAATATAGAATACGAATGGGAACTACTGTCAAGTTCCACAGACGGAACTGCAATTATTTGGAGCAAAGTAAATGAATGCTTTGAATGTACCTATATTATTGAAGTTGGCGATACTATCACAATTAGTAATTCTTTATATCTTTGTTCTGGTGATTCTCCAAATGACAAAACTCTTGCTAAATTGTTAATATGCACTGGTTCAGTTAAAGGAGATTTAAAAATATGGTTAAGAAACGAATCTAATAAAGTACAATGTCTTCAGACACTTACATTCGGAAAGAAATTACCGATAGAGGCATGCTTTTCTTATTTACCAAATACAGATCTACCATTTTTGGCTGTCGCAACAGAAATCTCAACAATCGAATTGTATGTGACAAGTTCTCGCATTATAGAGGAATCAAATTTTCTCAGGGTACAAGTTTTAACTGGTCACGAAGATTGGATACGGTGCATGGATTTCCAGCATATTACAGGCGATAGCATTTTGCTGGCGAGTGGTTCTCAAGATGCTCTGATACGATTATGGAAAATTTCTGTGAATATCACAGAACCCTTGAACGATGATTTACGTCTTAAAGAACAAGTGTTCGTGGCTAATGATATTAAATATAATGTCACTTTAGAGTCTGTTCTGCATGGGCATGAAGCCTGGATCTATGGAGTACACTGGTATCCACAGCAAACAAGTAACAAAAGTAGAATTTTAAGATTATTATCTTGCTCAATAGATAAATCTATGATTATTTGGGAGCCAGATGAAATAACTGGCATATGGTCAGAAAAAGTAAGAGTGGGAGAAGTTGGTGGTAATACATTGGGTTTCTATGGCTGTAAATTTAGTAATAATGGATTGAATATATTAGCACATGGGTATCAAGGATCGTTTCATATTTGGGAATACTCTGATAAAGTAAAAAATTGGATTCCAAAACCTGTACCAGGTGGTCATTTTGCTGAAGTCGTAGATCTTTGCTGGGATCCAAAAGGAAGGTTTGTGTGTAAAATTGTAACAATGATTTTCAGTGAACACTTCTACAATTGTTATTCTATTGTAGGTTTCTTATTACCGCAAGCGCAGATCAAACAACAAGAATCCATGCTCCATGGAAAGATAAAGAGAAAGAATTTTGGCATGAAATCGGACGTCCACAAGTTCATGGATATGATATGTCTTGTTTAGCTATGCTAACTCCTTACATGTTTGCTTCGGGTGCAGAAGAAAAAGTGATACGAATTTTTACAGCTCCTTCGGCATTTAAAAATTCTTTAAAAAAGATTGCCAATGTTGACGACTTTGAAAATATGGTAGGAGATAGCGCATCTGTGCCAGCTCTTGGATTAACAAATAAAGCAACGTTCACTGAGAATATTAGCGATATAGAAACCGATGCAAGTGGTCGTGAAGATGAGGATTATATGCCTCCAACAGAAGAAGAGTTAATGCAGTACACATTATGGCCAGAATTACAAAAGCTTTACGGCCATGGGTATGAAATTTTTTCTATAGCTGTTAGACACGATGGAAAAACTTTAGCGACCGCATGTAAATCAACCTTGCCAGAGCATTCTGCAATACTCTTGTGGAACACGAGTACTTGGACACAAATTCAGAAACTCATGGCTCACCAATTGACTGTTACACAAATGGAATTTTCGCCTAATGACAAGTATTTATTATCTGTATCTAGAGATCGAAGATGGTCATTATTTGAATACAATGGTAATGCATATAATTTAATTATGACCAGTTCAAAAAAGGATAATTTCCATACTCGTATAATATGGTGCTGTTCATGGACACATGATTCATCTTATTTTGCAACTGGATCTAGAGATGGAAATATTTTAATTTGGAGCCCAATAATTAGAAATAATACAATTGCTCCGATCACACGCTTTAGTGTAAAAGATTCTGTTACAGCACTTTCATTTTCTACTCAAAGTATTGCTGAACATATTTATGTTCTAGCAATTGGATTTGAAACAGGTTGTATAGAGATTCAGAAATTGAAAATTAATGACAACAATGTTACTTGGTCAAAGTATATGGTATATAGTACTTCTGACGGGCATCATTTAACTGTAAGAAGACTTAAATTCCGACCATGCAAAGGAGAATCAAACATTTTGCAACTAGCGAGCTGTGGATCTGATCATACCGTTAAAATATATGATATAGATGTTATAGAATTATTAAACTCGTAAAATACATATATTTTTGTATAATAAATGAAATTCTTTATTCTATCTTTAATAATAATTTGTAATTACTCACTTTGTATAATTTCCATGTATCAGTCTTATAAATTTCTATAGTATCATCACCCTCGTTTGAAACTACTATTGCCAATTTTTTGCCATTCGGACTAAGATATAAATTATGAAAAGAAGACTTCATGTTTTGTATATGATTTACATTTCGATTTTCCAAAGACCATACAGATATCTGAATCTGTTAATTTCAATAAAATTAAAATATTGAAATGTTAATTTAAATGGTATCACAATGAAATTAAACAATTACTTACATTAAAGTTTGACAATATTAAAATGTGTTTACTATCAGGTGACCAAGTAACACTTTCTAAACCTGCACTACCTTCGACAAGTTTATATTGCCATTCAGGGTAATGAATGGAGTACACTTGAACAATGGTTTTTTTTATGTTAGCACATAAAATATATTCGCTATTTCTAGACCACTCTAAATACTGTGATAAAATGAAAGACAAATAGGTTATGTGAAAAAATTTTATTCGTTGCAGAGTAATTAGTTAACACTTTAATAGTTAATTTTATACTATTCAGTAATTGTAAAAGCTATATAAGAATACTTCTGGTTGATTTAATCATACACTAACCTCGATTATGTCTGTAAACACAAATGAGTGAATAGACTCGGTAGTTTTGCTACTTTTTACAATTAAATTTGCTTGATACACGATTGCAAAAAATCTGCCATCCGGAGAAAATTCACACAATTGATTATTAATACGAAATACATTTTTTTCTACTTCTAAAGTCATAGCGTCGCCGTTATATACATACAATTATATACAATAACAGTGTAAATAAATACTAAATCAAACATTTGTATGGTACTATTGGTACTATTGGTGCCGCAATCCTGCCGATGTGTAAATACCCAGGCAACTAAAAAAGTGCGACAGTGCTGCCACAAAGGCAGATTCAGCGTCCAGCGGCCGATTTCATGCCGACCTCATGCCCATGTCCAAACCCTGGTCCTACGGACGACCCTGGCGCGGCATATGCGCGCACAGGAGGTCGACCGAATTTGGATTTTTGGTTGCCTGGATATATATATAATATATGTTAATGTTTTGGCTGCATATAATCACATATAATGCACACAATACACGATAAAAATATTAATACATGAAACAGTTATATACTTACCACTTGGATTTTGTAAATTATTTCCATCTGTTTATGAAATATACTGATTTGAATTTATACTTGAGACCACTTCCCTGATCCTCTTTCGCGCATGTCGTTGCGCATACCAGCTTGGAATGTGCTTGGTATACAGTTATTGGCAGCAGTCATATGCATATGCGCAAATCGTCATTTGTAATTATTATTTTGTTGGTATCAGTGAATTCAAAAATTTAACTTTCATTGCACGTTACATTTCGTACAATTTCGTATCATTCGTATCGTCCTGTATCGTCCACTTGGTATCAGGTGGTATCTTCTAAGTGATTTAAGGTATCATAGTGGATAAACGTTTTGAAATTTTGAATACAAAAAGAAGAGATTTGGAAAAGACTCTTTAGATATTACCAAACTAATCGAAATGATTAAGGAATTCATCATTCCTATAAGTAAAGATGATCTGTTGGATTCGAATCGGAGTGGGTACTCCGTTAAATCAATTATCCGAATTGGGATGATCCCAGAAGCTTTAAATGGTATCTAATGAGTACTATTTCTTATTACATGTAATAATATTCCTTCTGTTCCTAATACAAACAGTAAACTATGTATTTAAATATCTCCCTTAGTTATGTTACCTTATTTATTTATGTGAAGAAAAATACTTGTAGTATTTACTAATGAACTTAAAACTTCCTTGCAGAAGCAAAATCAGCGCTCCAAGAAAATGGAATTGACTTTATTCTAGAACACTTTGATACATTCTTTTCTGTAACTGTTCACGGCAATAAAGTTGAGTTACCAATTGTACTAAGAACTTTTACTAGAATTCAGAAAGGTGAAAAGAATTATGTTTTACTTATATAATTTTTATGGCTTTTTATAAAAATTTATACGAATTTCTGTCCATTTTAAATATTGTTTTATGAAGCCGTTCAAATGTTGGTCCTTAACATGGAAAAAGTATTCGAGAACACAAACGAATTGGACCAAGAAAATAAAGAAAGGTACTTAAATATTACTAAAATGCTTATATACCTTTTCTCTTGGTTTATTTGTCATTTGAATGAAGAAGTCTGTAAAGAAGCAGGCAACAAACTAAATGATAAGGTTCGTTTGTTTATGATTTATATCATTTAATTTTATCGCAGAAAGAAATTATTTTTTATCAACATATGATTGTTTTAGAAGAAAAAATCTACTAAGACTGATATGGAAGAAGAATGGGAAGATGCTAAAGAAAAGGCATTAGAATATATCTACAGATTATTACATTTACCATTACAAGTGCTCTGGCAGCCTTTGATGGTTGAGGAACCATTTGTCCTGTAAGTTTACAGATCGTGCTAAATATAATGTAGTTACTATACAAGCTAGAAATTAATTAACTGTCATTTTATATTGCAGATTACTGACTAAAGTGTGCTATAAAATTTTGGAACAGAGCAAAGAAGGAAAACAAAAAAATATAAGGCAAACAATTTTTGAGGTAAGTCTTTTTAATTCTTGGCATTCAGATATTACTCGACTGAAACTCTTCATTTTTTTGGAAAGATTTTAGGACTTGCGGTTAAAAAATACAATCACGGTATAAGCTGTGTAGTAAGAATTATCCAGGTGTGTACTGAATAATTACAACGTACAGTAATGTCTCATCCTAAGTTAATTCTCGGTTCCGTGTTGTGACCTGTGATCTAGCTCGGAAAAGGACACTAGTTTTTTGAAGTGAGAAGAAGTGTAAGAGAAGTGTAAACATAACTAATCCAATAACAAAATTTGTCGCGGCGCGCCGACACAGTTCAATATATTTCCCATACGCTGTTTTTTTTTAATTTAATTTGGTTTCTGTCGCATCAACTGCTAAGTGCAAAATGCATCAAATGCATCATTAGCAACGGAACGTACAGTTTATTAAGGTGGGTTCAGAACCACCTTGAGTACCACAGTTTTAGATAGTTTCCCATAAAAATATAATGAAAAATAAAATAGTTTTGCAATTGGATTAGTAATGTGGTTCACACCGACATACCCGACCCGGTATCGGATTACGCTGCATGTTTACACTGCTCGGCGACTGAGGCTGCTCGAGCTTCTTGGTAGGCGAAGGGACATAGAGCTGTGTCGACCGCCGGTCTTAGAATGGCACATTACTGTAGATGTATACTCGATAATTACAAGTTAATCTAGAAACATAAATTAAATACTATTATGAATTATTATTATTTTAGATGGTTAAATTATATGATGTATTAGCAGCACATTTAGCTATTGGTGTTATTCACATGGTTACCGAATGTGGATGTAACGGCTTCATAAAAGAAATAATGAAGGATGTCGATCAATCTGAACCATCTGAAGCTGATAGTCGCAATTTATCTGTATTTCTTGAAACTATTGCTACCACTAAACCGGACATTATAATTCCCATTCTTGATGAACTGATGAATTACTTAGCTAGCGAAGTGAGCATCTTCATATTAATCAGATTACAAATATGTTTTCATATTTATTTCATATCCATTAAATACTTTTTACAGCATTACGCTATGAGAAATTGTATAGTTTCTGTTTTGGGAATTGTTGTACAAAATGCCCTGACTGGGGATGATCTTACACCAGAACAAAAAGATCAACGCGACGAATGTCTTAATAATTTAGAAGTACACATTTTAGATTGTAATGCTTATGTAAGATCAAAAGTTCTACAAGTTTGGCAACGTTTATCTTCTGGTCAAGCAATTCCTTTGGCAAGACAAAGGAAACTTCTAGTTGCTATAACATTACGATTACAAGATAAAAGTGCAAATGTACGAAAGCAAGCACTGCAACTGTTACGTGCATTACTTCAAAGCAATCCTTATGCTGCTAAGGTAAGTAAAAATAATATGCTTTCTTGATTTCGTTTTATTAATTGAGTAAAATTACTAAATGAACAAAACGTTTACAGTTAAACAAAGTAGAGATTTGTGAATCGCTGAAAAAGGCAGAAATAGAACTTAAACGATACTTAACTAAAAGTGTTGGGAAAAGTGCTTCTGGTGATGAGCACAGATTGCAATTATGGAACGGTCTACTTCCAAAAATAAGGAAAGCATTGGAGGACATTATTAATGGAAGCAAGGAAGACAATAAAAATCAAGGTATACGTATTGAATATATATACATATATAAGATACAACAAATCCAGAGCCATATTTATAACATCATTTTACGAATTTAGATAATGCAGATGATAAAGATAGTGAAGACGAGGCTGAAGATGCAGAAAATATCAATCATGATGAAGCATTTGAACGCGTCCGGCAACTTATGTTAAAAGAAAAAATTCACGAAGCAGTGACGTTATTATGGAATACTTGTATTAAATTGAATCAAAATGCAGAACTGAAAACATCATCTTTCGAAGAAAAAGAAAAATTTCTACTCGTGCTTTTACTAAAAACATTTATGGAATCAGAAGATAATGAAAATAGCACAAACGAGACCACGGGTAATTCAGAATCAACGGATAAAGGTATAGGAAAAAAGAAAATAGAAGCGCAAAAACGAATTGTAGACTATTGGAGAGTATGTGGTTTAAATTTCTTATTTGTTTTATTAAAAAAAGCTTCTCATGGTATTTCTTAGTTACACAATTTTGATTTTAGAATTGTTTGGAATTTGTCACCGAAATAGAAACTGCTATTCCTATGGCAGAAAAACTACTTTTTTCTACAACAGCTGGTGATGCTGTTGAATCTTCTGCTTTGCTTGGAACTGCATGTCAGTTTGGAGTAATTGGAGCTGCAACTGCTGTGCGCAATGCTCTGTTTCAAATATTTCACCAAGATGAGTCAGTACGTAATAACTTAGCTGATGTCTACAAGCAGATATATTTGAAAGACAGTCGAAATAAGAAGTCCAGTCGCCAAACTACTGTTATGTGCGTAAAAGCTTTAATTGGCTTATTAAAATCACTTAAACCTGGTGAAAGTCAAGCTTTAAGTCAGCTTATTATAACATGGTGCAATAATAAAGATCTGGGTAACGAGGAATTACAAGTAATATATTTAATATTATATATAATTCTATGGTACAAAACGAGTTGAACTGTGTATGTCGTAGTCTACATTGTAATCAATTTAATTTAGGTCCTATGGGAAAATTTTTCAATGAAAACACCAGATATTGATCCTTTAGATAGCAGAGCGTCTTTAATGTTAATAACAATGATAGCTCAAGTTCAAAATAATATTATGGAGGATAATTTAGAAGTATTGATCAAAATAGGTTTAGGACCACGAGCGAAAACGGACCTTCTTTTGGCCAGAGACACATGCAGATCATTGTTAACGATTAACAATAAGAGTGATGATATTAAGAAACCCGCGAATAGGTAAACCGGAGTGAGAAATAATACAAGTAATTGTAAAAAGACATAATAACTGATTATTCAAATCTGTAGGTATCCCAATGATCATAAAATGTTTAAAGAAATTTTTACACTACTGATTGAAAACTTTGCTAATAAAGAAGAAGACGGATATATATCATTTGCGACGGATGCAATCAACGCTATTTATCACGTAAATTAATGATTTAATTGACATAATTAACATTTCATTGTTGAAGTATTGAAATTTTATAGAAAATATTTTGAATTTCTAGTTAGCAAATCAACCTGACCATTTAATGCAACAATTGATACTATTTATATATAACCAACAACAATTTAACAATAATAATCTAACGGAAATCATTGTTCCATATCATATACTGTCTAAATTGTTTTATATAATTGGACATATTGCCATCAAACAAATGGTACATTTGGACACATCGATCTATAAAGAATTAAAGCGAAGAGATGCTCTACGGAAATTAAAGAAAGGAAAGTGTCCAGATAAAGGACCAAGCAGTGCAAGACAACAACTTCGCATTAAAGAAGTACAATATTTCTGTTTAGTTATTGGATAAAGTATTCGTGTTACCATTTTTAATTTAAAACCAAATTACTGTTTAACTTTCGCGTTTAGACAAGTGTAATTATGGAAGATAACGGAGAGGAAGCTGTTGATGGGGCAGTAGACGACGCAGATGCAGAACTTATAAATGATATTCTTGAAAATCATGTTGTAACTGGAGATGGACTGCTAGCACAATTTGTGTATGTAAATAATCGTTTCAAACTCGACTCGTCCTGACCATTTGTAATGTATACTTTTTATTGTACAAAATAATACGAAATCTATTTTACAGTCCGTTACTATTACACGTGTGTCAAAATCCTGAAAAATACAATAGCGAGGATTTACAAGCTGCTGGGACTCTGGCACTTACTAAGATGATGACCGTGAGTTCTAAACTTTGCGAAGAATTATTACAACTGTTAATCACAATACTAGAGTGTTCACCTCATCCTGCCATTCGCTCGAATATCCTTATTGGGATAAGTGATTTTACAACGAGATTTCCTAACTTGATAGAGCCATGGATGAAACATATATATGGCAGGTAATTACGGACTTGAAATATTCCATTGCTATAAACTAATATACCATTATCTTTCAGGCTACGAGACGAAAATTTACAAGTACGCAGTACTTGCGTTCGTATTTTATCGAGACTTGTAATGACAGACATGGTACGCGTAAGGGGTCAAATATCGGAATTAGCTCTTTGTATTATTGACAACGATACCGATATTCGCGATGGAGCGAGACAATTCTTCAAAGATTTCTCACAAAAACCTAATGCTTTGTATAATGTGGTGCCTGATATTTTGTCTCGGCTAACAGATTCAGATTTAGATCTAAAGGAATCTGATTTCCAAGAAATTATGAAGTTTGTATCATTACTCAAAATTGAAAGATAAACTATACGACCATATTTAGAATAACATTTCTTTTAAATTACAGATACATATTAGGCTTGTTGCAAAAAGAAGCACATATCGATTCTATAATCACTAAAGTTTGTGCTAGATTTAAATTTGCTACTACAGAACGAAAGTGGCGGGACTTTTCATATTGTCTCTCACTTTTGCCATTTAGTCGAAAAAGTGAGTAAAACATGATTGCCCTTGAAATAAAAGCATCATGTCATATTATTATTTTTTTAAATGTTTGTTAGGTCTACGACATTTTACCGATAGTTTACCTATGCTGAAAGAAAAGATTCATAACAAGCAAGTTTTGAAAACTCTGCAAACTATAATAGAACAGACAAAGAAGAAACCAAATATGAAAGCTGCTAGCATAGAGTTGGAGGAAAAAATGAAAGAACTGCTTAAGAGCACAGAGAATACAGAGAATACAGAGAACTTACAACGAAACGATAGCGAAGAAATGCCACCACCTTCTGTACGAAAGTTAAGAAAACACGGAAAGCATACAACACGAAACAAGAATTCTAGCAATGAAGAGGATGATAGCAGTGATGTTGAAACACCTGTAAGAGGTGTGTTTTCCTTATTTATTAATTCTATTCAATCAGAATATTTCAAATTTCTGTGTATAAGCTATACATTATTTCCATCCACTTATTTCTACTTTCATATTAGTCAGGACAAGACAATCAAGCACTCGAGGAAAAAATGAGAATTCTTCAGCCGATACATCTACATTGTCATCAGTAAAAAAAAATAGACTGAAATCTGCTGAGTCTACAGATACTCCACAAAGAACTTCAGCACGTTTATCTCAGTCGAAACGGAGATATTAATATATTTGAGAATTTAGTAAAACTAGTGTATATATTGGTCTATAATGAAATAGTAAGATGAATGGATCTACTGGAAACAGTCTGTTATATTATTTTCTCCCTGTTATGTTATTTTTGTTCAATGGAAGGTATTTACTGAACTGGCTGAAACATATATATTTATATGCATTCATTTTTCATCTCGAAGCTCAAAATGCACTGAAGATAAATTTGACAACTAAACGTGTATAACAATTATTTATTAATTATTGAAAAGTATCTGATTTAAATAGAACTATAATTTATATTTTATATTCTTCCTTTAAATACTGAGTTATAAAAACGGAGTTACAGCTGTTTACGTAAAATTAAAATTATAGAAATATTTATTTCAATGCAAACTTTGAACACTTAATGTGACATTTAATGTAATAATTATAACATTGCACAGGATATTTACATATGAAACTTTGACATATTTATGCTACTGTAAATTATGTTCCAACACACAGGCGCGCGCGCGCGCTCGCACACATACAGGTTCTCTTCTGAGAAAGTACTCAAAATTATATTTAATATTAAGTTATATGATAGGAACTTAACGGTTAAATTTCATAGTAGTAGAAAGAATTAATTACACGAGTTTCATACATTAACTATTCATAATTATACCAGTCAGTTGTTAGTATCCAATTCTCAAGTTTGTTTTGTACATTATTTGTTATGACTAGCTGGACATCATATAATTATTGAAATTAAGATTATTAGGAAAGATGTATCAGAAAATTCTTATTGAATCAAATAAAATTCAAGAGTAATTATATCACAAAAGTAAAGAATCGGCTAGAAACGTAATATACAATATGTCCGCGCTTCAGTGTGAACTGTAAACAGACCATTACTTTTGAAAATATTGAAAGTACGAAAACTGTTTACATAGTAATACATCTTACTAGAATGCAATTATTTTTGGCGATACTTTTACATTATTAAAACATACAATGAACGTGAATTTATGAAGTGCGTGAATTTATATAAGTACAAATTCATGTGAACATTTTGATTGTACCTTCAATATTTTAGAGGGGTATTCAAGTTTAAAACGCGATATTTTAAGCAAGCTATTTTGTCCTAAAACTTTCACTAGAAAACTTTTGTGTACGGGTTTATTTATACTTCAACAAAGATAAAATTCTTAAACTAAGGAGTAATATGAAAATTGAGGTCAAGTGTTCTTAAAACTAGTATTACAATTAAAAAAAAAAACGGAAATAGAAAACATGGCGACATTTCGAAAATCGAGTATATATCTTTGTTCTTTTCATTAATTTTTGTGGTATTTAGAATTGAAAAATAAAATTTGAATGCTAGAATATGCTATCTAAATTTCATATTTAGAAATAGAATAAAGAAAAATTCTAATCACCCCAAGTGGCACTCGAATGGTCAAGAGATAACATGCATTTAAGCGTCGGCAAATTTCATATTGACACCGAATTATTTCAAGTAAATGAATTCAAATATTATGAACAATGTTTGTGATCCCATACGTGCATATGTTTATTCAATTTGTGATTGTATGAGTTTTTCGACTATAAGTAGGACACTGTATTTTATTATGCATTTGTGTACAATAGATACACTGTGTGATACTGTATGTCGCAAGAGAGACTAGTGTAAAAATCTTTTATATTAACACAGGTTTTCACAGAGATGTATCGCTAATATTTAATGAAATTTATAAAATTCAGTATCTGTTATACCAAATCACGACTAACACTACGCTTAAATGTCATAGAACGTACTTCTGTCCCAGATTTTCCTGGTTTCGAAAGGTTGGATGGGTTGAGATTTGGAGTTGGACTTTGTGAAAGAGACGCTCTTTCGTCGTTAGTTGATTTTTCTCGTTCTAATCTTTGTTTACTAAATTTTCCCATTCCCGGGCGATAAATCTCCATAGCAGGACGATCCTTTAAATATTCAGAGAAAAATTATATATTAGTTTCACTCGGTTGTCGAATAAATTATTTTTAAATAATAAAAGTTACAAAACTATAATATATACCTTATTTCTAATTCTACGCTCTAATCGTGGATCTTTTTTATCTTTCTCTTTCTCTTCATTTTCAGCCTTTTGTAAATTATTTTGATCTCCCCCATCTAATGACTTGTGTCGTCTTAAACAACTTCCGTCGCCTGTACCTCCATCACCTCCACTTTCAAGCGAACTGCGTCTCTTTGTAACCTTTGAATCTTGCTTCTCATTAGAATCCTCATTATCGTTATCTCCTTTATTGATATGTTCGGTAGATTTAGACTTTTCAATATCTTTATTAGTATCATCAATGGCTGATTTTTTTTCTGTAAACATTTAAAAATGTTTATCTTAGCAGTGCTACAGAATTTTTCATCAACAGATGTTAAAAAGCTCTTACCTATTTTTTGCTGGTCTTTCGATTGCTCAATATTTTGTATGGTTTCTCCCAATCCTCTTTTTTCGTTGGTTTCACCTTTTTCCATGGTTATACGATTTTCACAATCATCTTTATCACTCACACATTCTTCTTTTTCCCTGATATTTACATAAGAATCAACTTGCAATTCTTTTCTCTGAGAATCATCCTCTTCGCCTCTCAATTTTGCAGTACTTTCATTATCAATATTAAACTCTACATTTTGCTTTTTCGTTTCTGCAAGTCTTTTCTTTTCTTGCCTCATTTTTTCATAACTTTTACCCCGCTTTTCCTCAACCTTTATTTCTCTACAATCCTTAATATCTTCTTTATAATCGCATTTTCTGTCATCTTTTACATCATTTCTTTTATCATCTTTTATAGTGTCTCTCTCATCGCGTCTTCCATAAAGCTTTTTATCGTCATGACGTCTCTGATGTTTTAAATCCCTTTGGTCTTTATTTCTATCCTCAACCCTATCTCTGTATCCTTTTGTTATAGGTTTCGAATCTCGATCTCGATCTCGAGATGTTTTATCACGTAATTTATCATCCTTTTTAATTCGATTTTTTATATCTTTAGGTGAAAGTTTGTCTCTTTCCTCTTTATTTTCTTTGTTATCTCTACATATTTCTTTATCGAGATCTGGATTTTTCAATACCTATAACAGAATGAAATTTTCATATTAAATAATACATTGTCAGCTTGAATGAGAAATTTTAATTGAACTTATTGTAATAAATTTCATCATAAATTACAATAAAGTAACACAAAAGTTTCACTTCGTTTTTCTAAAAACAATTTCTCTTACAAAATTTAATGTATACAAACTAGTCGACAATAAATTATTTATATCTTAATAAATGTATACAAATTTAGCACACAATTATCATACAGAAAAAAGTATGTATAGTATGGATCGAAATCGCATAAATGAGAAATAATCCTTTTCTCCTCAAAGCTACTTTAACATGCAGTAAGTAGGTAACATAAATTTCCATGTCAATCATTTGCAGTTCCAGTTTCATGAATTTTTACGATACGCTGACAATCCTTTTCCACAAAGGGTTTTAAAAGGATAAAGTTTCTGGTAATCGAACACAACATTGCAACTTCTTGATTTTGATACTTCTGCCGGAATTTGCATTTTCCAAGTTTTGTGTAAATTAGTGAACTGTGATTTCGATAACGAAGAAAAATAATGTTTATTGTTGATATATTGTGATGTATATTTGGCATTATTATAAATATAATTGTTTTTCATGTTATTCCAATGATCATAATTATCTTTTCTGCAATTGTGATCTTTATCTTTATAATTTCTTTGATAAAAGTAAAAGAATTTTGGCTGTTTATTGTTATAACGCCATTGCTCATTAATATGAGACACGCTTCTAACACAATTTACATATACTTCTGTGTTTTCACTTCTGTAAGACTGCTGTTGCATGTTCAACGAATTCTTTTTCGATGGTGTTGTACTTAGAATTCCACTACTGGATACTTCTTCTTTATATTTATGGGGTATATTTAGATTTTCAATAGAATGCTCAAGAAACACATCTTCCGACTTGATAGTTGAGGAAGTAGAAAGGAAGAGATACTTGGTCTGGTTATCTTCAATGTTACATATGGACTGCAGTGTGAAAAGATTAGTATCAGCAAATACAGTAGAGAATAATACTTAAAATGTAAACTTAACACCATCGGTAATACTGATTTATCACTTTTATATTCTATACTGTATTTGTCACGCTGAAAGTCAGTTTGAGATGTTTCAATCTATTAATACACAAATAAAGATACAAATTGTAGTATTACCTTAGATATAATGGGATCGTCTTTCGTTCGTCTCCTTTCTAAATCTCTCCGCCGCCTTTCCTCGCGTTTCTCATCTCTAAGACGTTGTTTTTCTTGTTTACGTTGTTTTACATATTCTAAGAGTGGTGTAGTCATAACTTTTTTTGGTGTATCTATATCAGCAATATAAATATGTAAATATGCGTGTACTGTAACATAAATACAGATCTATTTCCTTTACACCACATGGAGAACAACTTACTATCAGGTGGTTGATACGAATACTCTGTTTTTGGCTGAGCAATATTGGATTCAGCCTCTTGATTTTTTAGACTCTCCAAGAAACTTATATAATAAGGATCAGATTCGATAGTACCACATTTCAAATCTTTTTTTTTTCCGACTCTTTTTTTTGGTAACCTTTGAAACGGCGCAAATTCTACCACCGCAGGATATTCTGTGCCTTTAGAGTCGACAAATACATAATTATCAAATTTCTCTCTGAACATAAAAATGTCTTGTTGCTCCATAAAATTAATATATGCACGAGAAAAGGCAAATTGTCCCATAGACATGTCAGCCTTTACAAAACAAAGATAATCGTGCTCCGGCAACGGAGAAACTTGCTCTAAGAATTGATCCTGAGTCATACTCGGGGGTAATCTCCGTATTACTACCTAAAAATATATTTTTCTGATTATCGATTATTTATAAATTACAATATGCTGGAAAATTGTATTTTATATATTTTATGAAACCTTTTCTAAGTTATTACTTCGGTAACAATCAAATACTTCTCTATTCTTATTCAACAAACAAGACATAGAATTGTTTCGAAAAATTAAGTGAAAACTCTTCTCAATGTCAATTGCAATATTATTATTACCATCGTACACCATGAATGCTTTATTTTAAATTGAATACAGTACTTTATTTAATGCTCATTGCATACGAATAACATTCTTTTCAAAATATTGTAAATAGTGTAAATACTTGAAAGTAAACTGTCATTCTTGTTTATCAAGTGTCTAACACGTTACATAGTAGAAAAATATTTTCGCTTGATATTAAATGATTCATGATATTTACGGTTCGACTTTAATCAATAATACCTTTGTCATAGGCCGGCATTTTTCTTTTTTACTGTCTTTAATTTTTCCGACATCTGGAGAACTAGTTTGTGCCTCATTTTGTGCGGCAGTCTCAGATTGTTGTGTTTCTTCGGTCATTGTCATCTACATTTATTTAATTTCTTGACAATCAAAGCTCATTTAATATCAGTTCGAATCACTCTGATTAAAGATATTAATTGGAGCATGCAATTTTCTTCCAGTCATCAAAATAAACGTTTCCGTTTACAAAGTTTTCGCGGCCATCTTGATTCACTCAAACGTAAAAAATACTATTGGACGAAGAGATGAAATGTATATTCCAGTCTTAAACCATATATACATGTATATTCTGTCCAATTCTGTCTGTGATGTATTCAGGTGTGTTGGTGTATGTTCAGTATGTTCTGATCAGTTCTGATTTCTGATTGGTTCTGTTCTGATTATTGACTAGGGGATTTTCAGGAGTTTATACACTTGATATACTGACTGTTGATTGCTGTTGATACATGTTCATTGATGTTCATACATGTTGATACACTATAAATCTGGGGAATTAAGGGGGAATATACACTACTGAAGTAACTAGAAAGGAATTAGAATCTTACTAGATTTTGGGTCGGAACCAGTCGAAACGTTATTTGAGCAGATGCAGTAAAAAATATTACAACTTTATAGGTGTACAATTACACATGAAAAAACAACTGATACAATCTTCTACCAAAAAAACTACCAAAAAAAATTAACCTGATACACATTGTTATAAAGTATGAGAATTTAAATTACTATTTACTAAGAATCGTTTATTGTTTACATTTTATTAGAAATTTTTAATATGCGACGACAATACAAAATTTTTGGTATTTGTATAAATAATGTAATTCATAACGTATAATACTTTTCTAGGATTTGTACTTTCTGTAGAACTAGATAAATATAAACGAGTATGATGAAAAATATCAATGAAATTTTAGTTCCTAGTTGATGTTCACAATCTTCTATAATTATCACGTTGTTGTGTCTGAGATCCTGATGTTAAAGTTGAATATATAAAAGGTAAAATTGATGCCAACGCTAAACAAAGTCCTATCACTGGCCGATACCATACCCAAGCAAAGCCAATTACTAATAAACTAATAGACATAGAAACTGACATTGTTAAAGATTCGATTGCAATAATTCCACATAGGAATGTTGAATTCAAAATTACTGTTCTTAATATATTTGCTAAACACGTTGCTGCTAGAAACAAAACTAGCCAGCCAAGACCTCTGAAATAATCATGAATTCATCAGTAACAAATTTCACAGAAGCTGCAGATAATTAATAGACAGACTGCAGATGTTTATGCATTTTCCAATTTTTGTCGACAAATTTTGAGAAAGTAGAATGAAATAAAATCATATTTTTGTAGATCCAAAGTAAATGAAAATTGTACAAGATTCTATCAAATTTTATATTCTAGCTTTTTTTGAACATTTTCATAAGCTATAAATTCATAAAGATCCTTCAGTCTATTAATAGATTACCTAATACTCCATGTGCGCCAGTAGTTATGTACATGTTCTAAGTGAAACATTTGATCCACTGTCATTTTGTGTTTCCTCTGAAGTAAAATCTCTTCGCCGTGCGATGTAACATATGGTATAATGGTTCCCTTTTCCATCATACCAACTATAGAGAAAATTTCTCCTGCTTTTCCTGCATAGGAGAATTGTATACGTATATCTCCGACCTAGAAATAAATCTATTCATTCTTTTATATCTGTTACCTTGTGTTTTTAGAAGCATAACATATATACCTGAGGGTTCCACAAATCTGCGCTATGATAGTATAAACCAGAATGCATTTTAATATCTTTACGTTCTGGTCTTTCGTCGCTGGTGACCTCTATAAAGTCGTTAAATTTCTTTTTCAATTCTGTTCCTAGAGTAAACGCCCCGATTTTAACTTCATCTGCAATTTGTACTTGACTTTTAATAGGCATTTCTTTTGGATTATGATGACCAGTTCTAATATAAAATTGATCAGAGTCGACCAGTTTGTCTTTCCATTCTGTTGTATAATAATAATGTTTTTGCTCATCTGTTACTTCACCGAAACTGATATGCAGAAATTACTATATTTAATACGGAGTACATAACAGATTATTTTAACAAGTGAAACTTTAACTTACCTTCGTTCTTCTTCTATTTCAACCCACTGATACATCTGGACTCTTCTCTTCAGTTTTACGCTCGACACAATTACTCCGTAATCGGGTTCGGTTAGTGGTTCTGATACTTTTAAGGGACCTGATAAATGTATCAAGCGACCTTCGTATTCAGGCATTAATTTAATGGTATTTGGAAGAACTGCTACATTACGCAAAGCTTCGTCTAAAGAGTGCGCTACTTTTACTGCCCTTCCCTGTAACATTGACAATATACTTTTGTAGTAGAAGTACTTTTACACAATTAACACTAAACCTACCGAGTCTTAAAAGTAACTGGTACATGTTCCCTTATAAAAATGACAAGATTGATTTTATTTAGACTTTGTGCGGCTCCTATTGTAATATGTGCACTACTAAAGATATCTATACAATCGTTTCTTACGAAATCAGTTCTACTATTTTTCTAATTGTAAAAGAAAAAACCTGGAACCGGTCATTTTGACCGGTTTTGGTAGGTTTAGTGTTAAAAAGAATAGTACATTTACAAACCTCGTTCCAAAATAAAAGACACATGCCAGTTGCGAACATAATGAGTCCTATGATAGCAGTGAGCCAGGACTCCCTAAACTGCTCGGATACTGTCATTGGGATATTCATAGGAGCAGGCTGTCGTCCGTTGACTCGATTCTGGTGAAGTGGCTCGGCATTTACCCTCTGCGGTTGTCCATTTTGCTAAGGAAACAATTCACTTTTGATTTTAACTAATTTTACCATTACTTGTGTGTATAAAAGTGTTGATACTTAAATAGTAAACGAAATGTAAGGTATATAATCTGTATTAAACGGTCAAACGTTATGTAATATATGCTATACTGCGTAAAAATTGCAGTTTAAACTTCATTCAGAGAAAACGAGCTATTTAAACGCCGTGGCATGTGATTTTCGTGCTTACATTTGCGCGATACATTTTAATAGATCACATTATACGGTAATGACAACGTTCGACTTGCCCACTGAAATGCTTCATTCAAAATAACATTTTTCAGAGAATTTTAGACCAGTTTAATAAATATGCATCCTGATGAAATTTTATCTCCGAATGACCATGTTCATAATGGGACTATAAATATTGTCCAATCAATTGTTAACACATTCCATGTTTGAAAATTATGTATATATAATTTATATATACATATGAACAAAACGATGTCATAAATATTACTTTTATATTATTTCATTGTTACAACGATGAAATACACAAAAAGTTATCGCTGTTCACATGCGCAATAATCTTATGCATGTCTTGTAACAGTCACGAACATTGGAATAAAAGGATTGATGCATCCAGAGAGTACATTGATGCATCTATTCGAATCGAAATACAATCTTTTTAGATTATCTATATTATATCGTGCATATATATATGAAATGATAGTAATGTACGTGAAAAAGTTTACAATATTCTCCAAACCAATAATTACACTTCAAATTGCAAAAGATCTCTAAGGAAAGGTCTTACAATTAGAAATGAGTATGGATGAGCAACCTAAATTACAACCGCGACCGGTCAAATGACCGCTTTCATATTGTAGATTGTACATAGATGTAGATGTTTCCATTAGAAATTATTCAATAAATTTCTTCATTCATATTATTGTAAAGATTGTGAAGAATCTAAAAAAATCATGTCAAACAATACAGGGCGTCCCAAAATTCCTGTACATCCCGGAAATGTGAGGTTCCTGAGACCATTTGAAGCAACATTTTCCTTTGCAAAAATATTATCCGCGGCTTTGTTTAGGAGTTATTAACAAAAAACACGGACCAATCAGAGCGCGATCTAGACGCGAGTTGGCACAGTCGGCCAATAGACGGTTAGCGCGCCGAGCCGACTATAATACACCGTGCTGTGCTCCAGACCAATCCAGAGCCAGATCTACTGATCCAGTGAATTCACAATTCAGTGAATCCAGCTCAGGATCTGTCATGCCAATGTGTTTGAAGGAATTATGCTGATATTAAATTACTTTTTCATTGCTATTTTTTGGACAGGTCGCTGTGAAGAACAATATTGTTCGATTGACAGTGCAGAACATTGTGACAGCGAAAAAGAAACTAATGTTTATGATAAAGGTATTTCTTTGTAATTTGAAAAAGCTTTCATATTATGTTTCTCATAAATTTTATTCTCAATTAGGATCGAAGAAAGAATATAGGAAATATTACCATGCAATTGAAGAAGCAAAAAAAAATTATCAATTTTGCAATAATACAAACAATGGTTGCTATAAAAATGTTATTGCACAAGACTTGAAACCATTCAAACATCAGGGTATAAGCAAGGATTTAATAAGTGCTGCAAAGAATAGGTACATGAACATGTTAACAGGGTAGACTCTAGTTTCCAGGATTGCAATAATGCAAAGATAAGGTTTTTCAGTAGTCAAAAGTGCTAGATAAAAGATCAGTCTAGGCTGCAGTCACTCTCAAAAGTCCTTTTTTTACGTTTACGAGGCATAATTTGTGTTATTCTGTGTTATGCTTCCGAATAATGCAAATTATGCCTCGTAAACTTAAAAATAGAACTTTTAAGGGCGCTTGCATCCTGAGAAACCCCATCTTTATCTATTATCAAGAAATTAGAAGGTGCATCCTGTACCCTTGCAATCCTAGAAACAAGTCTATCCCCTTAAGTCTCATAATATACTTTCAGAAATGCAATATTTTATTTTTTATAGAGGGACATTTTATCAAATAATACAGGGGAATATATACAGGCAGAAAGATTGCATGTTTCCATCAAGATGTGCTGGAATAGAGCATTTTCTTTTCAAATTGGCTTCTAATTTACCAGATATAGATTTAGTGGTAAATACACGAGATTATCCTCAAACTAGTAAACATTTTGATAGTCCACTGCCAATCTTCTCATTTAGTAAGGTACATCATTCTAAGAATTAATAGATACATGTACAGTACAATTTATTCTTTGAAATAGTCAAAGATTTCAAGTGTTATGCATTTAGACAGCACACTATTATGATATTACATATCCAGCATGGTCATTCTGGGAAGGCGGCCCTGCAATTTCTTTGTATCCTCGTGGCCTTGGTAGATGGGATGAACATCGCGTATCATTAGATAAAGCTAGCGAAGACACACCATGGTCAAAGAAAGAGTCTAAAGGATTTTTTAGGGGATCTAGAACTAGTTCAGAGCGTGATAATTTAGTATTACTGAGTCGTGAAAAACCAGAGTTGGTAGATGCTCAATACACAAAGAATCAAGCATGGAAATCTGATGAAGTAATTATTTTTAGTTCATGCGCTTGTGTACTGTTGTGGGTATAACATAATTTCGTGTTTATTATAGGATACATTACATGCACCTCCAGCTGCTGAAGTCTCTTTAGAATCTCATTGTAAATATAAATACTTACTCAACTTCAAAGGTGTTGCAGCATCGTTCAGACACAAACATTTATTTTTGTGTCGGTCTTTAGTATTTCATGTTGGGGACGAATGGACAGAGTTTTACTATGATGCAATGGTGCCTTGGATTCATTATATACCTGTCTCTAAGAATGCTAATCAATCAGCCTTAGAGTACGATTTTTTAAAAATTTTTAACTACTACACTATTCTTTCATTACATACAATTTTTTAATATGATCTTTTACATGCAGGGAAATAATACAATTTGCAAAAGATAATGATGAATTGTCTAGGGAAATTGCAAATCGAGGAAGGGACTTTGTATGGGATAATTTGAAAATGTCTGATGTTTTACAATATTGGAAGAAACTTTTACAAAGATACTCTAAGCTTTTAACATACAAACCATCTCTGGATAAAACTTTGACAAGAATCAAGAAGAGGGAATCTTAATAATAATAATGCAATTTGCATTTGATATAAATGATTTGACGTCTTTTTATTAAAATTTTAATTTTATGATGTAAAACGTTGATTAATAAAAATAATTTGGTCAGAAACAAATGTCTTTTTAATGTTTCGAATAAGCATTAGTGAAATGAATTTTTCCTTCATTTTCATTGATACTGTACAGTGCCAGGGTATAGCACAGCGTGGCAAGTTTCAATATGAATCAATTTATTGCCTTGACGGAAGATCTAGTGCAGACAAAGGCCTTGTACTTTATATGCTGTTTTCGCGTATTTAATTGTTTATAACGGCGATATATAAAACTTCGATTTCATCGGAATTCTGTTTTCTTTTAAAAAACAATTTATTCAACAATTATTAAAAAACTGTACAAGGCTTTTTGTGCTTGGTTCACGCTTAAAACTAAGTAATTCTTAAGTACTCAACTATTTATCTTATAACCAGTGCCGGATTAAGCCAGCGCGGGGCCCGTAGCAAATGTTATGACGGGGCCTCAGGTTTTGTATCAGGGCCGTTCGTGTGCAAATGTAGCGCACCTTTTCAACAAACACAATGAATGATTTTTTTTTTAGCAAATATATCTGTGCCCCCTGGCATAGATAGGCGCTCATGTATCGGCGCCTCTTCGAAGAAGCGCCCGTGTGGGGCCCGTAGCATTTACTACTTCTGCTACGGGGCTTAATCCGGCCCTGCTTATAACAAAGAGTTATGGAAAAATTTCCTAGAATGTAGAGAAACATATGACACTCCCATCAATGTTTCTATAAAATTATATATGTATGCTACAAATTGTGCACGTTATTCACTCATTAATTTAAAATTGAATCATTATCATGTTTTATTTGAAATCTGAATAGTTAAATAATATCCAACAAATAAATATACATATTTCGAAAGATTCTCATAATTCACAGCATACATATACTCCTGCAGTGTATGCAATACACACTCTATGTTATCGCTTTTAATGTCATTTTGGTTTCAAAGCATAATATAAATGATCATTATTTTAAAAATAATAGACGTATTCTTGTCACATCTTAGGCTAAATCTCACATTTCATAACATGGTCATCAGAGATTATTATTATTAGTAACTATTATTTATCATAATTCTTTTTAACATTATTTATCGTAACATTCTATCATATAAAAGAAACAGATTATAGCAATGAATGAGAACTTACTATGAAGAAAATAGAGAACAATATGTTTGATGTGAAAATTTGCAAGTAAAAAATAGGACTGTTCACAGAAGATGCACAGTAATTGTGATAATAACAATGGAATAACAGAACTTCATACAAAGAGGAAAGAAAATGACATTTTACTATATGTATATGCTGAAACAATTTCAAGGCACTTGTATGGAGAACAATTTTCTGGTATAGCGACTACCATGAGTACTATAGATGTTTCCATATGTTTGAACAAATTATTCTGTATTTTCTTACAATCTGAGGAGCGAAAACTCTATAATACTCATAATACTGTCAGTTCAGAAACCAATTGACCTCCTTCTTTATTCGCTATTTGTCATGTTTTGCACAAACGCGCGAGAGATA
>CM052315.1:27565571-27616533 GCA_028455605.1 Lasioglossum malachurum
CTCGACCCGGTCCGACATGACATTTTCGGGTTCTCGCACACCTCTAATAATTAGGGGACCATAAGATTTTTGTGCTTTAAACATTCTCCCTTATCATTAGGTTGTTTATGTTTTTGAAATCCGCTCTAGTAGCTGAAATGTTATTTTTCTGGACAAAATTGATTGACATACTTATCTTGAAAGCGAATATTTTGAATCTTAGCACTTTAAACACCGGTGACGATTGTTAATCAATTTTTCAATAGCGACAGCAATTTTATTCCAACAGGTTATCTCGAGTCACATAGTCTATCGAGGTCTTATGGGATGGTTATTTAAAGGAGAGATTATCAAAATTATTTGCGGCACAATAATCTTAAACGACGGGAATATTCAAAGTGAAAGTTTCACTGTTTCTCGAAAACTATTAATCGTAACAGCTATTCTTCTGGTATTTCAAGTTCTAATGAAATTTATATTTGAATTTTGCGCGCCAACAATTGCATTTCAAAAATGTCCCGATGTGCCACCGAAATTCGAAAATGTAAAAATCTGTTCTCGTCACTTTTAATTGCTACCGAGGAAACAGTTCATGCGACGTTTTGTGGTCCACCTTGTAAGATAAAGTTCACCGAAAAGGATAATACTACAACAACTAAAATTGTCCGTCGTATCCGAGAATAGAGTTTAGAGGGAAATTTCTAAGTCTCTAACCACTTCCACACAGACCAAAGAACCACCCGAAGTACAGAGTGGATGCACAGTATTGCACAGGGATCTCGAGGATTTAACATGCCCTATTACCAATATGATTCCTGGTGCGACGAAATCATTAGAAACGAAAAATAAAAATAATCGTGCATGTAGATCGTGTGTGAAAGAAAGAAGTAAACAATAATACACGTGCAAATAAAAGTGGAGAATGGGTAAGAACAGAACAGGTAAATATGTCGAACGTAAAAAAAAGAATTAGAGGGCGGGAATGAGCTAAGAGAAATGAATGGATCAATGGATTGTGGAGTTCAAGGCTAATTCTGTTTGTTTTGGTTAGAAGGACAGGACTGGGAAAGATATAGTACTGTCCTACAGCAGATTTAGTTCCAAACAACGAACCGTCCTCCGTATAGTTAACCATGCACCTGTGTTTTGATTCACGTATATGAGTACGTGCGTGCATGTTGCATTCGTGTTTTTGTTTTTATTCGACTCGTGCAGTGAGATGCATCCATTTCGCGTGTATGCAGAAATTCGTGCAGAATTATTAGTGAATTTCAACCAAATTTTATTGGTTGCAGGCCTATCCACAGATGCAGCTCTTAACTTTTTTTTTCTACCCGACATGCACTTCTCTGAACGGGCATGTCAGAAGCTTTGCGTTCGAAATCTCCTAAAGCTCTTGGACAAGCCTGAGTTTGTAAATGTGGAAACACAGTTTTGCCTCGAAGCGTGAAAATACGTTAGTGAAAATACACTATTTGTCGTATTAAAAAGAAGTATGGTAGTTTTAAATTTTAAGGGTTAAAAATTATTACATAGGGAAAAGACAAACATTTCTGGTTACTGGTTAAGTGCCAGACACCGTGTTAGTAAGCAAAGGACACGCAATGGTGCAAGAGACAGTGCAATGATATGTCATTGTAGATGAATGTTAGGACGAGTGACGATCGGGAACCGATTTCGAATCGGAATGAGGATGTACGGCACACGGAACAGCCAGAAGAGTACAGAGAGACAAGAGGCCAGACAGAAAACAATGAAGATAGGAGAGAACACGAAGTACGATAAAAAGTCAAATGCCATTCTCATGGACAAGCGAACACATGAGAAATAATAAAATAAATGGTAGAGATGACAGCTTAACATTATAATATTTACTGTTCTTTTTTCAGCGAACTGGGCTCGGTGACGGTGACTGCGATAGCTCACGGTTATCTCCTTCTCGTGACCGGCATTTCGAAGTAAACTACTTGTTTTTTATTTTTTTCTACATACAGCGTCCTTTTCTATGGGGAACGTAAAGCTTCATATGCCGCCTGGCTAGTAAATACTTTGGGCTTCGAGATAATGGGGAATATAATGTTCGCGAAATGATGTTCTAATTCGGAGGTTTCGCTTGGGATTCTAACCGCGCGGATAGGGTTGTTGGGCACCATTTTGATTTCAGGAGGACTTCCGGTTGTCAAATAACTTATACTAAAATTAATCTATTTTTTGATACATAAGATAACGTTGATATAGTATTATATCACTTCCGGGAATTGTATGAAGCGGAAGTCGTCCTGGTAGTAATAAGTTAATTGGGACAGGTAAAACGATCGTTTTGCATATCGGTAGTAACACAGTATTTCTGTCTGGAGCAATAAAAATTAAAAGAACTCATTAATATTTATAAATATTCAATCTTGAACGCGCTTATTCTTTTTGTATGTATATTACTTCCGATTTGCGGGCGTGGATTATTTACAAATGAACAAAAACAAGGGAACGATGATGCATGAAAGCATGGGTGTTAGTAAATCAATGGAATACTCTGTGCTATGATGTTGAAGATCCTACGACAGGATCCAATAACTCGATCAGTTTGGTTTTAATATTATACCACCACCATTCAACACTGAAGTTATTCTGTTATCGCATTTTGTGATCGTTCTTCATGGAAGAAGTTTGTGCAAACCCCGTCAGATATGATCGTCGTGCAATAATGACCGAAATCTACGCGAAGGAAATTAAAATTCCATTACCCGTTGAATATGATCGTCGAGGTGCAATTTATTTTTATTCTTACAACGCGATGTATTAGCTATTGCGTGGCAGGTTGCGTCACAATTGAAACTGCGATAAAAGTAGACTTTTTGAACGTGGAAGTTGAATAACAACTGTTCCAGTATGTAATGCTGTTCGTCTATTGTATCTTGAATGTAATCGCCGTTCTCTATTCTTTTGATGAGAATTTATTTCACCGCGTGGTTCTTTGCAAATAATATTCGTTTGAAATTGTCGTTTAAGTGCATGCACAAATTTCTTCAATGGATGAGAGCCCTAGGTATGTAGTAGCCAGGTGTTCGAGACACCAAATACTCTATTCCCGCCGTGCGCCACTTATTTTCGCTTCGAGTCTCTTTACAGAGGTAGAGCGACTTTGAAGTTTCAGCTATCCATTTAACTCTAAAACACTGGTTTGTTCATGCGAATCACAAATGTCGATGAATACAAAAATGTATACGATCTTTAAGTATATACAGAGGTAGTCGTTAAGGGGGTACACTTGTTTCCAGGATTGCAAGGGTGCGGGATGCACCTTTCTCATTTCTCGATTATGCAAAGATGGAGTTTTTCAGTAGTCGAAAGCGCTAGATAAAAGATCAATCTAGGCCGCAGTCGCCTTCGAAAGTTCTATTTTTACGTTTACGAGGCATAATTTGCATTATTCGGCATCATGTAGCTGTCGCAGAGGTCTGACTGCGGCCTAGACTGATCTTCTATCTAACGCTTTTGGCTACCGATAAACCCCATTATCGAGAATTGAGAAGGCGCATCCCGCATTCTTGCAATCATGGAAACGAGACTGCCCCTTAATATCCAAATATTGTAAATTAAATATTTTACAAAATTTGCGTTCGTTATGCGATGACGTAGAATGTTTGTATATTCTATCCAGTAGTGAACTTGAAATTCATTTGAGATCATCAAAATGCCGTACGTTTCGGCCAATTATAATTTGCTCGTTTGCCCAATGAAGACTAGATATTTTATTGTTTGCAAACTTAGTTAGTCTTTGTTTTAGCATGGTATGATGGATTGTTGAACACAAAGAGGTGGACTCTGAAACTTCTATGGCGAGGCAAGAATCTGGTCCGGCTCGAATGAAGCTTTAGTACCTGCGTCTAGAATGATGTCTCCCACGTCTCCGTAACCGTCGGAGTCATCGTAGTCACCGCCGGCGGACTCCAGAATGCCGGCATGCGGAAAAGTGTCTTCAGGATGTTCACGCAGCCATTGGACATTACCTAATGTTCCTTTGTTGGCGGACCTGCACCCGAACCACCAGTACGCCGTCGACCTTGGGAACGCTGGGTCAGCAACATCCACCTAAGGTTTCATTGAGTCATTTCAATTCAAATTTGAATTTTATCCAGTTTTTGTGTTGTCTGCTTGAAGACTAAATTCACTGACTAAAAAGACCTAAATTTTTCTCGACTAGATCAAAAAATATTTCACAATTGTAACCGCGTTGAAGAAGTGAACATTTTAATCGGTTAAAGAAGACTCCGAAAACGCAGCAGGATTAATGACTTTTACCTTAAAGTAGACGGTGTATTAAGAGAGATACACTTCATAGAGTAGACTAGTATAATGAACGCGAATGAAATACTAACGCTGAACGACCTGTCCTGGAACCGGTAGTAGGCGTCACCTTTGAAGAAATACGTATAACCGCGATAGACGATCGATGCATCCAGATTATCCGGAAGACCCTCCCAATTCGAGATCAGTTTAGGATAAGTGTTCTTCACTGGTGGTTTTTGTGCTGGGTCGAACCTCCAGAACTTGCTGCCTTTGTAGAAGTAGATCTTGCCGTTTCCGGTCCACACAGTCACGGTGTCGATGTTGTCCGGAATTCCAGTGAAACCCTCGCTGATTTCCTTCGGGTAATCCCCGTCCATTCTCTTGCCCACGTATCTCCAATATTTCGAGCCCTGTGACAAAGAAAATAATTATTCTCATCGGTCACTGAGTCACGATAATCGTTGCGTTTCAAATTTCTGTTTGGTCTCGACCTTCGGCTATTCGTTCTCCATTGTGTCGCAAGGTTGCTGTAGATCAGCAAGAGTAGTAACAGCAAAAGGGTCGGTCTAATTTTACTTTGTTCGAAACACTTTGTTGGCAAACCATTTGACTTTCTCACCTTGAAGAAGTATGTCTTCCCGTTTTTATACGTGAACGCTGCGTCTATGTTTCCTGGCAGACCCTTCCACGAGTTCGAAATCAGCTTAGGGTAGCCGACTGCCACTCCATCCGCTGTCAGTCTCCAGTAACGATCGCCTGCAGTTAGGTAGAACACTTAGAATTGACTATTCAGTTCTGATTCTCGGATTTCATTGTCTTTGCTCGATATTTTGTGTTCCTTTTAACATAATAACAAACAAACAGCGGAGATGTACGCACCCTTGAACACATATATATGTCCCTCCGCGGAATTGAACATGGTGTCCACCTTTGGATCCGTGCAAAGTTCACTATCCTCTTCACTGGGTGGTGCAGAGGTGGTCGTGCCGAATTTAGGTCCATTCGGAATTCCGGCGGAATTTGTGGACTTTTTCCCGTACAATGCCTGAAGCATGATCAGGTTCCAGTTACATGTAAATTCTAACTTCGATCAGACTTCTTCTATCTTATCTTTTTCAGTGTTTACCTGAATGCCCTGGACATCGTCGTCGTCTAACCGGAAGTAGGGCTCGTATCCACGATAGAAAGGTGCCATCAAGGCTGATTTCACATCGCTGTGACTCAAACCGAGGGAATGACCGAACTCGTGGGCTGCCACTTGGAAGAGATTGGTTCCGCGGAAACTGTCGATGGTCCATTGTTCTGCGTCGTCGAAATGGGCGTCACCGCCGTAAACAGGGAAATAAGCGTGGGCCAATGTGCCCCCGGGTCCATCGAAAGGGTCTCCGTCACCGTGCTCGCCCTTTTCGAACCTGATCTCGATGTGGACCTAAAATCCAATAACGAGTGTTCGTGCAGAAAATCTTTTTTATCAGCATGTTAGGAGCAAACAGTCGAATCTGCGATCACAGAATCCATACCGAAGAAACTACGATTCATCACTGGATTTTTAAATATTTTCCGATTTCGTTACCTGTCCAGACTTCTTCTGAATGAAGACGAGGTCGGTATAGTCGGACCACACTTTGAACGCTTTGCTCAGCTCGACGTCGACCTTTTGTTGCGGTAGATTTCGCGGGTACTTGCTGATTTTGTAAGTCAGTTTCTTCACACGCCATCTTGATCCTGTGCAAACACAACGGCGTATTAAAACAGAATTATTCATTACATGCTACAATTATTTCCGATACAAAAAAAATCATCAACTCGTGGCAGAGAATAGACTCGAGAAGATTGCCTCGTCATTGCGACAAGAATCTATTATCCACTGTTGAAACGACAGATCCAGCAAGGTTTCAGTGACCAAGGTCGAGCGTGATTAGCGGTCGCTGTTATTAAAATTGAAAAACGCGTGTAGGCGCCGAAGCCTAGATCCTTTTGAAGCCTGTTTATGTTCACTGAAACGTGTACCGAGCTATTCTGGTCCCATTCATTGTTCTGTTATATAAAAATGTCCCAAAAACCATTTCTCAATAATCGACATTACGCAAAGCCTCTAAATGGGAGTTCCTTTCTCTTGATCGAAATCAGATCATGAAACTTCACAGTTTCTAGTATACGTACGAGAATGTGGTTGTTTTACGCTTATCAGGTCAAAATCGATGACTATGACCAGAAAAAGCAGGAGTTCTTTAAGGCCGTTCTGTATGTACTGCTGGGCAATCTAGTGGGTCACAGTTAGCCCAGTATTCGCATATTATGCGAATAGAATACCGTCGGATTTACGCATCGGCGATCTTGTCGCCGCGGGTTCACTGGGAACGAGGAATGCTCGCGCGAGGTTCAAAGTCACGGTTAGAACCGATCGAACCCGTCGAGGATTCCTTCCCAGTACGATCGGCACCGAATCATCGGTTTCAAGAACGTGCAGCACGCCGATGATTCGTTTTCCAAGAAGTAAAGACGCGTGATTAATTAACCCGCGCTGTTATGGAAAGTTTGCGCGACTCGACGCTAATTGGCGTTACCTGCGGTCGAAGGGTAATTGCTCGATGACTTCAAACGATGAAAGTCCCGGAGGAATTGCTTTCGAGACAATGGAAATAACGTCTCAACATTCCATAACGTTTTTGGACATTTTTTTTGATACTGCAGTTTTTGGACAATTTATGGGTCGTATGGGTCGGTAATAGACATTACAAAAGGATGAAATTTATTGTAATTTTTGTGATTGATCAGCTGAGTTTGTCTAGTAACGTTTTAAACGTGAAACTTTCGTGTACTGGTATATTATATTGGTGTTTTGTAAGCAGTAATGTAATTTAGATAGAAATTTTCAACTGGAGAAATTGTTGCTTGAACGAGGAAAGGTTTCATTAGATTGTAGGGAAATGTATTTGGAGCATTTTCGACGGTTAAAAAATGCATTCGGAGCAACCAGCGAATAGCTGCTATACAGACGCGCATGACCTGTTTAGGGTGACTGGTTCTATACTGACGATAATGAGGCAGGAAGTTAAAAGTAACACCGTGCTGCTAAACATTCTTCCACCGTGAAAACAGTCTGCCGCAATACCGTGTCATTAAACTGTTCACAATTCTTGTGAAGTGACACTTTTTACGGCTGTTAATTTTTGGAAATGCTAAACGGATGATTTCTAATGCAAACAACGGAAGCATTGCAATTTTTTACAGAAATCACAATCTTTATCGTGCCAAATATTTTTCAAAACATTTTCTATTCTCTTCCACTTCAAACATTAATTTTAATTCAATTTCAACTAAACTACATTTTATTTTTTCGTTCATTGACATTATTGAACGTTGTTAAACGCAGATATTTATTGAAAAAACTCTACTTCGAGGAAACTATTATTTTAATCGTTATTGACTTAGTGGGAAATTGAATACTCAAGGAAATCGTTCCTCTTAATTGAATTTCTGTTTCGTAATGGTGGTCATTCCCGAATGATAAGCCATTTCATAATTCTAGAGAGTCTCGACTATTGCATAATTTTGATTATTATTATCGTTGAACACGTTTAAGGAGACACGAAACGAGACTGGTCAAGCAATGATTAGTTCCTAATTCCAGTCTGTGTGAATACGTAACAACGGTGATCGATTAGATAATCGAATAATCGATGAAACGTTATGTCACACGTATTTCGACCGACAAAAACCCATCACAGAAATTCGTTATAACTAGATTGCGAATTTATGTATTTATCCGATGTTGTACAATTTGTACAGGCAATTTTTATTTTGCGTAAAGATTCGCAGTCTAGATGTAACACCGTTCGATCAACGAACATCAGATTCGTTTTATTTTTGATTCTATTTACCTTGAAGAGCGTACCGCTTCGATCGTCCAAATCCGGCGCCAACTTTGTCTTTAACACCACATCTTGGCAGTGCCATCAATTTGAACGTCTCGTTGTCGAAGTCGCCTGAAAAATAAAAAAGTTACGTCACAAATGTCTTCTAATAACTTAAGTATATATTAAATTGTAAAAGTATACATAAAATTGGTAGAAAGTATTGCACAATTATGTAGATGTTTGTATTTTTAAACCACTGGAGCTATTGATGACGCGGAAAATAAAATTCTGATTTCCTGCGGACATTTCCAGTTTGACTAGAATACTGGACATTTGCATAAACACCTGCTACGTCATGGTTTATAGAAACCGTTCCTCTGAGAACGTACTTAATCAAATGCAAGACCATCTTTACGAACGTTCCTCTAACGCCACAATTTTCACACAAACATGTATTAATAAGCGTGCGACTGCCATTCGCGTGACCGTAGTAGAACGCATATACTACACTTGTCTTCACGTGATGTGGCTAAAGCCAGTTATGCACTTCAGCTAGCTCAAATTCCGATTATCTCTAAACATAATTAGAAAGAATCGCAAACGAAAGGGCAAAAAGTTCGACCTAGACTTTCATGGAAAATTCTTCAAGAACTACTTCAGGAATTATCTTCATTTTCTGAACTTACATTTCTCCAAGACTATTCGCTTAAATAGTTCTTAGATTGTAATATTTATTTGATAGGACAGGTCTGTAAAAGTTTCGTACTTTGGAAATTTTGGTGCATTCCGTGTGCAGTGATTCTCAGCATTCCTGTCAGCACTGAACAAAATTCATTCATGGGAGAGTCATCTCCTGCGCTGAAGTGCGCGAACGACTTAAGGTTGTTACACGGTCCGCATATTATGCATATACGCGTTCGAGTTACGTTGATGCATATGCACCGCGATACAAATGCAGCGCGCACGTGCACGGAAGATCGCGGATGGAAAACAGAGCGTGCGGTAAAACTGCGAGATCGATAGATGAGAATCTCAGGATCTAAACTAGCACAATTTGATGCACTTTGCCGTGCTTTGAAATCAAATTACTCGGTCCGAGCATCTTATCCACGAATCAACCTTCAAGATGGATTTCCATATAATGATTTACAAAGATTCGTTACAAAAATTAATTATGTTCTAGGAAATTTTCTGTGTCACTGCTTTTCGGAAATCGTTATTAAGGAAGCAACCGGTAATTTTCAAATAAAATTTCGATTGCGCGCTTTGTGTTTTGCAACGATAGCGAAACTGATTTGTTTGCGACACTCGATTTTAGTCACTGAAAGAGACAGACATTCTTTCTCTCTTGCAACAGGCAATCGTTCGATCACGTGCGATTTCGTTGTGTTTTTTCTTCGTCGGAACGATCTCTCGATCAGGATCTTTCAACACATCTTTTTCTTGCAGATCGCTAGCCATTGTTCCCATGCGGATGACAATGTACCGGGACCAGGGAGCGAACGTGATGATATTCAACGGTACTAGGAAGCGTAGATTGATGATGCCCGCGACACGCGAGAAGATTACTGTCAATAAACGCGTCTCATCTCGAATAATACCGTCACCGGCGGTGTACAATTTCATAGTTAGATCATTCTTCCGTTCACCTTCGTTTTTTATTGGCGACCATCGAATCGCCACTTCCGACCGTGGATGCTCGTTGAAACCGTTTGCTGGTCATTCTGTGAACTGTGAACGCAGCCACACTATTTTAACACTTTGCCCGCCGATAGTCGTTTCGTACAAAATATTCTGGCCGAAAGACGGATGAAGTAATACAATCAGAAAGCAGAGCTCCTTTCTCGGTGAGGTAATTTTCTCGATTTCGCGATAATCGATGTGTTCGATGTTTCTTCTCACGGAGTAAATAGCTCTGGTCCCAGGTCCCATTTTCTATCGTGGGAAAAAAAGTTGCGTAGCTTTCTATCCGCCGATATTAATGGGGAACAGATTGCAGTCACACTCGATGTAAGAAATAGTTACGAGATTTTAATAGATTTAGGAATATGTCGATCGCATCTCTGCCAACAGTAATAACTAGACTGCGGATCTTTATGCAAAATAAAAATTGTCTGCATCGATTGCAAGAAATGGAAACTAAATTGAACGTTATTTCTTCCTTTAATGATTTTAATAGAGGAGAAATCATATATTGACATCTTCAATTTTAAAAATTTTTCAGTTTTGCTATAAATGCATAAAGATCCGCAGTCTAGTCTTTTTCTTTTTTAATGCTCTACCGCGGCTCGTTTTGTCGCTTCTTCGAATGCATTCATTACTTTAATTGTTCTTAATTGGGCTAACTTAACGATGTTTAATAGCACCGGCGCGGCATAATGGTCGGTATTGCAAACAGCTCGTGTTAAAATTTTCATTCAGAGTTTAACCGTTTGAATTTCTCATTGAAATAATTTGAAATTGAAGGTACAGACAAGATTGAATTTCAATCTGAATTGGAATGTTTGAAAGATTTGAATTCGACTATTTCAAAAATTTGGGTACACATTAATGAGCCATTTGACTAAAGAGTTTGCGGCCTTAAATAGAGTCAGAGATTCCACGGCAGGAACGTTCCCCAGTAACAAGGTCGCAGTGTGAGTCACTTTTTAAGCGCCAGTGGTAGATGTGTTGCATTTCACCGAACCCTGACTCATGATGCACGGCCATCATTTCAAATCAAAAAGGGGCTTCCCCTTCCTATTTTACATAATTTCTTCACTGTTATATTCTCCCTGCGAAACAGTTCCACAAATGATAACATATGCACTTCCTCGAGTAACAACGATGACACAGAAAGGAGCAAAATAATGTAGGGATCAAATCAATGTCGTCCAATGAAAAATAATCGAATATCGGAAGAAGAACTTTCCATGATGCCACAAAAACACTCGATGCGCTGTCCGTTCTTCGAATCGCCTATCGCTAATTCGTCTATCAGCCACTCTAACTCGTCTGTCATTCTGATAACGCGTTATCGCCATGTCGTTTACCGTCGAATTTCCGACAAGTCGCGATTCCGCCGGAAACAATATGTAATAATTTGTTTCTTTGTTCGGCCGTGGCGGGGCCTGTTGTTTGCCGTCTCGACGCGACGCCGGTGTGTCAAGGCCTGAGAGCCTTGGCAATGGTTGTCCGGTGACGCTTGTATCAACAGCTTCTACCCGCTAAACGATCCTCGAGGGACACTCAGACGTTTGTTTGCGGATCGTCCATTTTCCATGGTTTTTTGCACACGACGAACATCGCCGTGCGTTTTGATCGCGGACGAAGTTGCGCGTCCGGTCCCTCAAGGTCTAGAAATTGAAAAATCCGCTCTTTATTCAGAGCCGGTTCGTCGACCACCGCGAAGAAGGTGCAAGCGCGTGTTTTTATCCCTCGCGAGCAGATCCCTCGGATTCTTAGAATCCACGGAGTAATTTCCTCTTCGTCGTCCATTCCCTCTCGAATTGCCGAGACGACTTATACAATGTTAGTATGCAAACGTTGGCCTAGTCTTATGTACTGCCCCTTCTTCTTCCAATATGCTCTTAGAATAAAATTATGTTCGATTTATATTTCCATTTTTCTTTTTATTCTGCAAACTACTTCCAAGTGTATCTCTTTAACCCCTTGCAGTAAAACAACTATTAAATCTGTACGTTATTAATTCCCTTGAGACTCAAGTAAAGTTTTATTTCGATACAGAGCCATTGGAGATGTCTTTAAATCTCATTTAACATCATTATAGTAGTTCTACAAGCCATGATATACTTGTGATGATTTTAGTCAGTCATGATGACTATTGTGCGGACTCGACTAGCGATTTACAATTTCGTTACGCGAACTTTGGCCACCCGGTTTCCACGTTTTCCGATCCTTCTGTTTTCGTTACACAATACCAATGAAGCATAGTGATTCGATCTTTTGATCGTTCGGTCTGATCTGCCATTCCTTTCGGACTGATTCCCAGCAGGGTTTTCTCTCGATTCAACCCGGCATGATAATAGTTCCCGTGAAAAGGTATGACGTACGCGTCCTTTGACGTATGGGAAACGACTTTTGGAATCGGACTCTGATACGGTGTGTGACACCTGTCGATATATTCGCTATCTGTAGTAGGACACTTTTATGTTCGACATAAACTCTGTCTGTCGGGTGACGAATTTCTGGTCGAATTTTAGCATTGGAATTAGTCAAACTGTTTCAGATTTTTCGATTCTGTTCAAGATTCTTTCCGTGCTCAAAAACATTTCTTATCAGAGATTTACCAGAATTCGAGTTCGACTGTAATTATGTCGATTCCGTAAATTTGATGTGCCGATGGGAGGTGCAGTGAGTCAGCCATCGGCGGCACACTGAATGAATGTATCCTCCGTAATGATTCATGGACCGAGCACCCACATGAACCATTAAACTCAATTATGGTTAAATATAAGACGGCTAAGCGATCGCAAGGACGCGCGTGAAGTTTAACCGATCACGAACACACCGCGAGATCCGCGAGCTCCGCGCTCTTCGACAGTTATTTATCACTAGACTGCGGATTTTATGCATTTGTGACAAAAATGGGCGCGTACAATTTAGAGCAGTGGACATGTTACAAATATTTAAGGACATTAATGTATTAATTTCAGCTTAATAGGATAATTAACAGAAGAATACAATTTTTATTTGGCTCCCGTGTCCTGCAATCAACGCGAACATTTTTTATTTTGCATAAAGATCCGCAGTCTATTTATTACAGTCATCTATCACGTCAATCCGGCGGTTTTACATAAAAAAATTAAATTTAAAAAAGGAAGAACGTAGAAAACTCTGTCCTCAAGGTAATTGAATTAGAAAATCAATCCTGTGACTCCAAATTGTATTTTTCCTTTCTCGTCTTTCGAAACGATTCAGGATTAACAATTCAATTAGAAAATCAATTCTATGGATGTAGCTCACACCTCCGACAAAACTCGCGTTACAATAAGCGAGTTCTGCAAGCCAGAATTTTTTGTTCAGGAAAAGAGATATGATTTCTACGCTCTTTTTTCTTTCGAAAGCAGAAGAATATGCAGGTTTGAAGCTTTGAATAACGACATTTCGCAGTGGAAAACACGTGACCCATGTTTCGTGTTAGACCCGCAGAATTCCGGATCACGAAGATGGTTGGTTGCAACCTGTGCGCAGGTCGCGTGCTCACCTGTTATATTCAATCCTGCGAAAGCTTGGAATTCGGCGACCGCTTTGGACAGCGCGTCCTTGGATATAATTCCGCCACTCGTTGGATTTATCGGTTGCAAGTAGCCGAATTGAGAGAGGTAGTTCTGTAACAAGAAAATGATTTTCCATGTAAAATACGGTCTGAAAATACGCGAGGCAGGATAAAATAGGTTTATCCTTTCGAATGATCTCAGACAGAACGCTACAGAAATGATAATTGTTTTTCTTGGATGAGCTGTGTTCAAACAACGCTGTTGTTGTAATCCATTAACATTCCTTGTATTCGATTTCCATTAATTGCCATTAACCATCTAGCAAGCTGCAACTTTTGCTCCTTAGGCGATCATCGTTTCGTAACAAAAAGGATCTACTCACTGAATCATGTTCTTTTGTTAAAAAAAAAAAAAACATTGAAATGTGCATTGAGAAAATATTTCGACGATTAGTGACTGTAACACATAAAGTGGAATATATTCCACTCGGTTATAGTAGAGCTAAAGCGCTGACTAATAGTTCAACAAATTATCCATTGGATAGGAGTCAAGGAAAACGGAAACACGTACGTACGCGCCGCGCGTTCGATTCGCCGGAATATTAATTGTCTTCGCTGGATGTGGTTAAATAACAGTATCATACCGCAATTTCGTCATCGGCGGGGTCAATCGCCCCGGAAATCACCATTCGTCCCATTCGTAGTTCAAGAACGCGCGAAATTTACCGGTTTGACGATTCGTCCCGTCCCAAGTAATTCTTTTGTTATTTTACAAATTAAACTGCAAGTTCCTAAGCAAAATAAAAATGGTCTGTACCACTTGCAGGAAAGGTGAATAAAAAATCTCTCGACTCTCAATAATTTTCCTCAATTGAAAATCACATTGTGATACATTTTCTACTTATAATTAGGGATGGGATCAAGTACCTCGCAAACAGGTTCGAACTTTGATTGATTGAATTCGAACTCTCTATAAGTACTTCGAAAAACAGAAATAAGTACTCCTAAGTATACTCGAACCTATGCCAGACAGTTTCGAACCTTTTACGAGTACTTTGGTAAACGGAAATAATACTTGCAAGTATATTCGAATCTTGGTCGAACAGATTCGAAACTTTTATGAATATCGTACCGGAAATTCTCTGATTTTTATAATCGTTATTTTCTTTACTTTTTAAATCAATTATGTTGTCCTCTAATGCATAATTTAATTCAACATGTATAACTATAATTTCATAATCTATCGGAAATATTGTTCTTAAATAGTTATGAATTTAATAAAGAAAGTGCTTAAAACCTACTATGTATGAAGTTCTGATTTCCAAGAATCGAGCACTACTTCTGAATGATTCGATTCTTTTCAACATCGAAGTACTTATAAGTATCTTTTCGCGAAACTTGTAAGTACTCATTTCCAGGTTTGATATCAGTTTGTATAAAATGAATACTTTTCAAATATAATCATTGAAACATTATTGCTTTTAAGTAGTAATCGAAACACATGAAATGAAACTTTGTTATCGTAATTGACTCGGATTCGTGAGTACATATTGAACTTGATCCCATCCCGACTTGTAATGTGTGTGCCTCACTGTCTAATTATCTTTCTGCACACAGGTTTTCTTCGTCGTCTCCATTCACAAGTCATGTAACAATTAGAAATTGCATAACCGACCGGAAGCGACAGAGTTCAAACAGCGTCTAACAGTCATCAATGCACTAAATAGTGTGCTGAAGCGTGGTGCCACCTGATGAATCACTATCCACACATCCGCGTCAGTAGATCATCATGGACCACCGGCAGCGCAGATTGTAACCGTAAGTAAGCCAACGCGAAGTTGCCTGATCTCCATAGTTGTGCGTCGATAAACTATAAAAATCGTCTGAAAAAGTTCTCGCAGCCATCGTTTATTCAGCGGCATAGTAAGTGTGAAGTTATGCCGTGAGTCATCGTGTGAGCTGCCCGACTCGAGTGCAGCGGATAAAGATGCAGCTTGTCGGTGCACTCTCGAGAGTGCACCTTCTCTTGTATTCGAAAAGCTCAAATCCGCGCGGCGAGGCCTTGAATACTGCTGATTCATCGTCGCAAACGGGCTAAATCTATTCGAGATCATTTTTTTCCCATTCATGCCCGAGTACCGTGTAATTGCTCTTGGGACGCGGTTCTTAATTCCGCGTTGTCGCGGGACACGCGATCTTGAGTCGATTTTGGAAAACAACCGTGAAACGGACTGCCGTATCCATACCAGAAAATTGCTTCTACATTGTTCTCGGTATCGTCGTGTTCTTCGACGCGTTCCGACGATGCTGATGTTTTTACGATTTATTTCGTGACTCTACACTCTACATTCATTTTTATATTGTTCTCCGTTATTTGTATACACAGGGTGTTTAGCAAGGCTACTCGCTTTTCGCCTTTTATCCGTTAACTGGAAACGAATCGAACAAATCTTCGACCTTCGAAGGAAAGTAACAGCCCTACTTCAGACTTGTATCTCGTGCAGGCGCTTTGATAAGTGGTTTGCGGGATCAGCAGCGAGTTCCCACGAAAATCGCGGCTAAAACCTGGGATCATGAGTCATCGGCGGGTTTCGTCGAGTAATTCAGTGTCAATGATTCAAGTCGACGCGGTTCCGCGTCTTACGAATCTCGTAATCTCGGAGAGCGACACGCCGACGGCGCGGCTTCCGGGAACGCCGCGATTTTTCTGAATGAACGTAAGCGGGTCTCGTATGTAGTATCCGTGCGCGCGCGTGTGTCACGCGTGAATGGACGCTCCTTCCTTGACGCCCTCGTAACAGGATCGCCACGTGTTCTCGGCCGACACACGCCGCGGTTCGTACGCTCGAAACAACTGTGACACGCTGACTCACCGATGAGTACCTGTTCCTTTCGTTTTTACTCGGGATTTCGATCGTGACGCGGCCGATGCGATCGATTGGCGAAATCGACTCGCGGAACACCGCGGGTCTTCCGAGAACTTCCGGGAACCGATGGCTCATTTCGCGAGCCAACTTTTTTCGTTTCATCACATCTCGATTCATTATCGGACCTTTTAACACTGAACCTATCGAGAACTAAAAGCGATTAAAATGTTTTAGCTTACAAAATCGAGAAAGCTCTATTTATCTAGATTTCGTGCAATTTTTATTATATATGAAGAAATTTATATCGAATCAATTTCGATAATTGTAAGACGAAACATATAAAATCGGTCATCTGACCGCCAGCGGTAGGTTCAGTGTTAAAAATTGCGTGCTGGTTATGAAAATACAAAATAGGTAACGCTGCCGCGATGTTAATAACGGGTATCAAGGTTTCAGTATCATAAATATTCGATTGTGGAAAAGATAGCGATTGTAAGTGGAGATTTTTCCCGCGTCAAATGCATTTATGCACGAAAGGGAACATAAAGGAGGCTTGTGGAACGATCCGATGCAAGCCAGCTCGACTCGCGTGGGCGATCGTAAGAGGATCATCCTGATTGCTGATGAGGCTCCATAGGCAGTTGGAAATCGCGAGGAATCGTGTCCAGTTAATTTTATACGTAGTTAGGGTGTGACGTTACTGATTCTGCTGCTAACCGGTTTGCCCGGAGATCAGAATCATCCGGGTGCTGACCGATTGCACCGTGGAAACACGTTCGCGACATCGGTGCTTGGCTAGAAACTCGTTTTGCTCTGATCAGTTGTATACTCTTCGCCCCGTGGAGATATTATCATCAGCATTATTATTTCCTTTTCGTTCACGTGGGCTTTTAGGCTACGTTGTCGTTAGTGATAGTATTCCTTAATTTATACAGTGAATGCGCGATATTTTTATCAGTTAATGTTCTTGTAGAACGGGATGAGACGGAAGCGTCTTTAATTCTCATGACGAATCACGAATTCTGCGATGACTGCGTGACGAATCGCGTGATCAATCCTTGATCAATTCTCGATCTCGCTTGCGTACGAAGCGGCAAGGAAAATTCTGTTAACGAATTAACGTCTAAAAACAGATTCGACACAGGAAACGCAGCAGTCTCTGGAATTGAAAATTACGGGCGGACGGGCTTGCAATTATGCAGCACGTGCATTGTCGTGGGTTTTTTCGCGACCGAAATTACTACTTTCTTTGATCGGTCTACGGCTTCTGTGAATTTTTTATCGCCGGTTTCTGCTTCGGTTTCCATTGTTCTGTTCGGAGTTCCGCGAATTTTTAACACTAAACCTACCGAGCTTTAAAAGTTGCCTTATAAAAATAACAAAATTAAATTCTATTAAATATATTTATGCAATCATTTATCATGGAAGCATCTTTATAATTACAATAATTGTGAAATAAAAAATCTGGAACCGGTGGTGGTAGGTTTAGTGTTAATCTACTAAATATTTTTCAAAGAAATCTTCACGAATAAATTAGAAGAATTTACGTTTAATATAACCCTTAATTTGCAAAATTTAAATTTTTCTGCTCGTATCTCAATAAATTCGTAGTGACTTTAGAAAATGGTTGACTTTGTATTCAAAGGATATCTTTGGAGCAGAAATTATGGTAAAGTTAGGGTGGCAGTCTCAGGCGGTTTCTCGAGGGTTAATTGCGGTTCGATGCGACGTTCGATTGTTGTTAGGGGTGGCGCGGCGCGGCGTGGGAAGCTCGTGACAAAGGGGTGGCACGCGAACTGCTAGGAAAAATTTTTTTCCTTTTCCCCGGCCAGTAATCCTCGCGAATTTTACGGAATCGATAATCGCCGCCGTTGACGTAATTACTATGCCGCGGGCACGATACGTTTTACGTTCCCGGCTACCTTGAGAGCCGCCTCCGACCGAGAAACGTGCCGCGCTAGCGATAGTGCGATTTCAAATTACGGGGCACGATGCTGTCGGCTTAATATGCCGGCCTTCGGGATTTTCGTAATTTAGACGCCGATAGCGATGGAATTTCAGGCTACCGGGAACCGGACATCGACGATATCCTTGCGGCATTTCACTCCTTTCATTTCCTTTTCGTGAAACGTTAGTTTTACCGACAACTCGAGCTCCACATTTTAAGAACGTACTAAATCAAACAATATTTTTTTTCCACGTGAAACAAGAAAATTTAATTATAAGTTCCTTCCTTGTTTGTCGTATGATGCAGTACTTCGAGCCACAAGTGCAATTTACAATATGATCAAGGTATATTGTACAATATTGCTTTCAATTTATTCGATGAGTCACAATGGTTTGAACAGTTAATGGGTTTTTCATTCGGTTCGAGATAAGAGAAAAATATGAGGAAGAAGAAAAAAAAAAGGTGTTGCGACAATAGAATTCGTCGTGATTTTATCAGTGATGCATTCGTGTCGCGACTATAATTGCTCCTTTCATGCCAATATTGACCACTTGTTCTCGCTCGGAAATTGATTCTACGGCTCATTAGCTACAGAGTATTCGGGTGCACGAGACGTGTGCAATAATCGAAACAATTTTTGTCGCCTTTAACTTTTAATTACTCGCGTGTAATATTTACAATCTCAGAACTGAATATTAGTTTAATTGCTACATCGTCACTCTCTTTGCTTTCGTTACGAACGAAGTTTGTTTAGTTGTCTTTCACGGTTCGATTCGACAAACATTACGAGTCAGCGCGGTCTCTTTAGGAACTTATTACGTCTAAGCAAGCACGTTTATCAGAAGTTTGTATCCGAGCAGGGATAAGTGAATCATGAAGTAGACAAATAGCGAGCTGAAACTATCGCTTCACCGACGCACGGCTGCATAAAATCGACGGGGTCCACCGTATCGCGTTCACCTGTCGAAAAGTTGACATTCTGATTGGAAGAGTTATCGGAACTAACGTACGCCCGGTTTCCATGACCTGAATCCGAACTCGCACGGATTTCGTGCCTCCGACGAACATACGTCGCCTCGCAGTCGTGGTTTTCTGTTTCTCTTTCGTAATGATCTTATCTGTCCCGTTCAGTCGCCCCCGAAACCATTGTTACAGTCGTGCACACGTAACCGTAATAACTACACCGCTGATCATTATGATTGTTCGCTTTTGTGGCGCACGAAAATCCTCGGAGACAATACAATTCAAGAGCGACTGAGATTTAGTGCGATTCCATTTTGTTTCTCGGGGAACCACTACTTGGACAAATCAACTGTTGTTTCTTTGAAATTTCGTCTAATCTAGAAAAACATCTGCGTCGAAGTCTAATAAATCATATAAAATCTCTTCTTCCACAATGAATTTTGCCAGAATATTTTTTCTTTCACGTAATAGCTCCGAGTGCAAAGGGTTAAACAATTTGCTTGCTATCATGTCGCCGTTGTCACGCGACAGCCGAGCAGAAAAATTGCATAATACGCGAATTACGAGCTAAGTGCAAGGTTTAGCCACAGGTAGTTCCAACTGCTGACCCAGAAGAGCACAGAGAGAGAGAGGGAGAGAGAGAGAGAGACGGTCAATAAAAGTAAGAAATTAGCACGAACATTTCCAGCGAGGCGATAACAATGTGCTTTGAATTTCCAAACATCTCTCCGATCTTTCCCCGGATAGAAATATTGCAGGTTCCTGCTGGAACGAGTACAAAGTGGTATGTTAAACTATTCATCGTCGTTATAGCGTGTGTGCCGTGTCTCCGCCGTGAAAGGCTGTTAGACGATTATTATCGAACAGGCCTAAAGGGAATCTGCGAGTCGGACGACTCGATCGATTTTTAGCAGAATTTCTGCGTAGGTATCGCTTGATGAATTCACTGGTGCAGTAACGGGCAGAACCGGGTAACTGGGTCAACCGATGCATCAACCAGCGACCTTTACGATTAGCAGATAGGTACCCGGGACACCTGAAAGGCCAAACGTTCCGGCCGAATGCAAATTCCCGCGCATCCGAAATCCTCATAAGTGGCAAGCCGTTTAAATGTCGCGGGGAATCACCCTGGCGCGCGCCACCATACTGTTTCCTAACACGATCTCCCTCGCGATATCGTGCGATCTCCTCGAAGTGAGACGTTCAACGTTTTATCTATTCGATAATTAAAGTCTAATCTGTATGCAGTCGCAGTGCACGGAAATCTTTCGAGACAAGTACATTTTTACATTTAATAAATTCTGTTCTTTCACAATTGACACGAAGAAATTATTCGAACTAATATTCGAAACTAATGTGTTCGGGGCCAGCTTAGCGAAAAACTTTCCTGCCCGATAAATCCTAAACCGCCCTCGTGTCAACACTCTATTAGTCTGTCACGGCTCCATTAAAGTCGATCGAATACGGCACGCGTAATGCCATCTAATGCGATCGGTTTGATAACGATTCCACGGTTGTGTGCCGCGTGAAATGACTCCTGATAGTCCCGTCTGTTTACCAGAGCGGAGCTTGTTATCTGGCCGCGTTATCGCCGATAACGGGCGAAGCGTGCCTTTCCAGTGAAATGTAACGCGTCCACAGCGGAAAACCAGCGAAAAATGTATCACCTGGAGCGAACGAGAGCCTACCAGGCTTCTGCTCGCGTCTTTCCACATATTAATTCTTAGCCGAGCGGTGTACATACATACTTGTTTCGCGTTTCGTGCGAGCACGGAGCGTGACTCGCGGCCTTAAGGGCCACCGGATGCATAAGGTATGATGCACGGTCATCTGGAATCGCGACACGTTTGCTCGACCGGCTTAGGAACTAGGTCCTCGCCGACATTTTGCTCTGCAACCACCCGTAAATATGCTGCCGGATATTCGACCCGCGAAAAAGCTCCGACTTTAATCGGGTCCCAGCATGATTTTCTATCATCGTACGTTATTAGCAATTTTTTTTTCAACGTATTTTTAGAGTCGTTTATTCTCGATGCGCGTAGTGGCACAGCTGCTGATTTTAATTTGCAGTCACGAGCTGAGTTGCATGGTGCTTCTGAAACGATGGGTCTAATCGGCGTGAAAATGAAATTTCATTTTCCTACGGTTGGCAGTGTGTGCCAGTTGCTTTCTTAGATAGCAATTTTTAGATAGCAGTCACGTGCTATGTTGGACAACGCCTCTAACACATAGGGAGAATAACGCTGATGATGCAAATCGATTAGTTTTCCGGATCTAATTCTCCCTTATCTCCGAGCTGGCGAGCGATATGCATCGTCAAGCGCATTTAACGGTGCAGCAACGAGTGCACGGAAGGATCTGTCAGCCGTGGAAAGGCAAAAGGTGCACAGGTATCGAGTAGCGACCCCGACCTTGAAGAGGTCTTTGTCGACGCACACGGCATCAGTATTCAACGCCCTCGCATCTTCCACCGGCCGCCTCTTGAATACGAATAGCGGTCTCCCGATCGTCCACCGTAGCTTTGTACGGCCGCACAATATATTTTCACGTTAATGGCCCCGCGATTCCCTTTGTACCGATGCTGCTTTTTTCCAACGTAGAACAGCGACAACATCCACGCCGATCGACCATTTTATCGTTCCATCCTTCCACCTGTAATTCTCCACACGATTCTCCCACACCTTGTCCAGGCCGATTCGATACTCTCGATTACGATGGAACACTGATGCGACAGCACTCGAGTTTTCCCGATCATTCGCAGTGGAAACACGAACGTGATAAACAGATTCATACGATTTCTTTCGTTTCTTTCGTCGATTACAGGATTCTTTCACAGCCTAAAAGTGGAAGCAAAATAATATTCATTTTTCTTCGCACGTAATAATTTTTTTCAAACCTTCCGCAAGAAGTCTGTTATCCTCACTTATTTATCTACTGCCGAGCAATTTTGAACAAATTCTTAATAGCACGTCGGTTTGCATGTACTTCCGCTAATTTTGTGCTTTTTTTGGTAAACATAATGTGTTGCAAAATGAATTCTATTCAGGGGCCAAATTAGGGCCTAATTGCAGCATGCTCGTGGAAACGACGGTAACCTTCCGATCAATTATACTAACCAAGATCTTGATTGGACGATGGTTTTTTTTTCGTGCCCGGTTATCTGCAGCGGTCAGGTGCTTGACCCTAACTGACCTTATCCGACCCGGGCCCGGGTAAGAGGCCAATTTAAAATCTTGCGTGCACCTGTTCGTGGAACACCTCCGAGATAACAGATTTCACGAGCGGGGCCGCACTCCTGACTGTGTTTTCGCGCGGAATTAAAATGTATCGCGCGGAAAGTCGCTAGGAATCTCGGCGCGGTGGTGCGATTTCGCGAGGACGTTTATACGAATTCTATGCCGATCCTGTGATAAGGAACGCGCCTAGTTACCTATCGCGGGGATCGAGAAAGCCTCCGCACGCCCGGGTTCTTTGTAATTAATTACTTCCTCGAAACCGAAATAATCCTAGCAAGTTCTAAATGACACGGCAGTTCGTTTCTCTGCCGTTTCAGCTGTTTAATCGTTCATGTTTGTTGCGAGTGCTTAACATGTAGCAGTTACAGCTTAGGAAAAAGATAGCAATTCCTGAAGGCTGCCAATTATGTTAATTTCGTTCGACGGAAAAAGCGAACTTATTTCCGGGACACTGAGCGTTCATAATTGAAATTGCGTGCGTGTAAATTGAACACCAAGATATTCGCAGAAAGACGTAACCAGATTAACAAGCATTCACGATTGAGGTACATTAAATTGCACTAAAATTGAAAAATGGATCGCTCCTTTTGCGAATAAACTTTAGTACAGAGTTCTTCTCGTGATAACTGCGAAGACGTCCACCCCGTTCTTATCATCAACTATGATAACAGTCACCCAATTCCTAGCTGGTCTTTCAATTGTTGATTCTATTTCGAAAGTAGAACATATTTTCTTCGTTGACGGTTTCTGAAGATTCCGTGACTCACCGGTTGTTCGACCACCGAATGGCCATCGGATATCGATAATTATGCATTTAGAATTGCAAAGGATGTCACACAAATGCGATAGAACCGCCTATTCCCGCGAGACTGTGTTCTCCGCTATTGTTCATCTTTTACAAGCGGAAGGTTCGCGACCCGCGACCTCCTGTGCAGAAACGCGTGTCACGATCCGTCACCGAAAGTGAAAAATGAAGAGAATGACTCATTCGCGACCGCGAAAAAAAAATCGACAGTGAGTCAACGTCTCGCGTGCTACAATTGCCGTTGCGATAAGTTGAATTCGTGCAGGAGGCGGATATGCAAGGCTGCACTCCATTATTTGCAAATATGCAAATATGCAGAATACGTTTTTGACGGTAAATAATCAGTAGAATTGCTGATTGACCTGTAATTTCGTTCAGTCTTTGAAAACGAATTGTCTCCCGACGCTAAAACTATCGGAGGCGCTCAAGTGCGAAATTAATTATGAATCTACAGTTGTGCGAACGCTTTTGTTTACAAGCGCGTGACCTCACGAACGTATTTGGACGAAGCGGAGCGATACAAATCCGTATCGAGAGTGTTGTTTCTTTCTCCCGATCAGACGGACACCGCGCCGCGTTCCGCATTGTCCGACAATGTCAACATTCAAATCAGGGTTATCGGAAATGTTAGGGGTGACATCATTAGAGATACATCGTGTTACATCGGTCAAACGAGCTCCGGATCGATCGAGCAGCTTTGAATCGCTGCTGCTCCGAATGGGAATGGACGTGGAGAAGAATGAAGTCATTAGAATCGATAAGAACGGAAACACGACGGCTCTTTAAGTCGATGATCATTGTTCCGCTGGCGATCAGCATGGACAAACATGTGGCTCCATGATTCATCGAAACGATCGAAATTAATTCAACGATATCTAAAATCGTTGGAAATGGAGCAAGTAATTTTTTCAAACAGTCAAAATATATTTCAAGGTTTCCATTAGCACCGGTAAAAATTTATTCAGCGATACCGACCGTGTCTAAAATTGTTGGAAATGAACTGAATATTTTTTCAGAGACAGCAAAAACGTATTTGGTGGCTTCAAGAATTTTTCGAAATGAGGTTTTCAGAACAAGTAAAAATGTTTTTTAGAATAATTTGACCGTATCTAAAACCATTTAGAGATCGAAAAGAATGTATATGGCAGCTTGACCAATTGGTAGAAATGAATTGCGTGTGGTTCTCAGAACCAATAAAAGTAAAAAAGAACCGAGTGGTTTTCAAAATCGATAACAGATCGAGCGTACAATAAAAATAAGCGAGTTTTTCAGAAGAAGGAAAGAGTGCATTTGCGATTCCGACGTTTTACAGAATGGTCGAGAGAGGTGGAGTCGGTAGCCGCCGCGCCGAAGCCGATACAAATATTTGAAGTGGTCGATAAAATCAGCCCTGTGGAATTTGAAACAGTTCGGAACAGTTGGAAATGCACCGGTGCGGCGCGGCGCGGCGCGGCGTGCGTCGGCTGCGTCACACAACCGTATCTTCCGCGTCTTATCAGGCTTCGCGGAAGGCACTTGCCGATGCAAAGATAGCACCACGCTCGGCGAGGGCTTATTACAATTACTAATCGCACTTGATCATTACTGGACGTGCGTCGGGCCACTAACTAGACCCGGAGAACTGTAATCGTTCCGTTGCGCAAATGCGTCTCGCGCCCGGTGAAATGTCGGACCGTGTTTGTCTGACACGATGTTGACACGGGCTGACGTCAGGTAGGAGTCCGAGTTTAGGCGAAGATGCACTTGTCCCGCACACGAGCAAACGTGTTCAAGCCTTTGTTACATCGCCTTTGTTTAGGATTGGAATGTTTATCATATAGAATCCGAGCCACAAACGTCCAGCTGTTTTTATTCAAACGGTCAAACATTTGCAGTATGCTTCGTATTCTTTGTGCTGAAGTTGAAGGAAAGAGATGTCATTCGGACAGCAACCACTTCTTCCATTTTCGAGGGTTCACCTTCGTTTTCTAGTATTGATCATGGTCAACTTTCTTTGCGGAGGGAAACATCGTTCACCGCGATTAATTTATATTTGCGTTTCTTGTTGTATATCGTTTACACCTTTTATTCAGATAATTAAAATTTGTACCGGACAGACAAACAGAGAGACAAGAAAGCGAGCTAATAAAAACGTGGTAAAAAAAAAGGAAGAAGCTATGGAGACATCACGAAAAAGGCAGTAAGGTCTCACTACCTGTTCCACTAGCTTTCGGATCGTAAAAAGATTTCACCTAAAAAATTTGTGACGCTCAATAATAAATTAGATCTACGAAGGATGTATGTATTGGATTTTCTGTGATTGTCAGCGTCGAGACGGCGGAGGCTTGCGAACCCGCGAAAGTGAAGCTGCACGCTTTGTCCCGGCGCGTCCTGGATCGCGAAACGGGGAGGGAAAAATTGAGATGGGCACGGTGCCAAGTCCACCGATTCGCCGTTGTCTCCCTTTCTTTTTCGCCTGGCGGATCATACTAGGACATGGTAAATAATGTATGTGCCTCGACACGGAAATACACGCGTGGCGAGATCGCGAATGTTGGCCTTCGCGAATGTTGATCCCGCAGTCGGGACACGGATCGGCCGTCATCGGAATATTAACGATCGACCAATAGATATTCTCATCGTCGCTCGATCCGGCGCGGCGATCGTTCGCTCCTTTACGTATCCACTGTGTCCTGCTTGGCATTCATCTCCTTCGGGCATGTGTGTGAGAAAGGTATTCTCCCCTCGGACGAGATCTCGTCGGAACGAACGCGGTTTCAATTAGCGACGCCTCTGGACATTCCTCCTTTCGCAGCGATTTCGACTTCGTCCTCGATGAAGATCGAGCGGACGAGATTTGTTGCTGGTTCAATAACATCGAACGGAACACCGAGGAGTTCTACCAGCAGACTGGCAGTATAGTACAGTGGGTGTACAAAGTATTCGTACACCTTTTAAAAAGTAATAACTTTTTATAATTGTACCAAACGACCTGATCTTTTATAATCAATTGGAAGCATTGGTTTACGAAATGTATGCAAAAAATTTTTTGCATACATTTCGTAAACCAATGCTTCCAATTGATTATAAAAGATCAGGTCGTTTGGTACAATTATAAAAAAGTTATTACTTTTTAAAAGGTGTACGAATACTTTGTACACCCACTGTAAGTGCTGGACGTTTTTCTTGTTTCTATTGTGGGCCCATTGTAAGAGTCTCCATTCTGTCTTGTCTTTCTACTTCTTGTACTCTTTCTATTCTCTCTGCTCTTCTCTATTCACTATTTTGCTATTTATAGAATAGTACATAGAACATTAACGAGCCATTATGTTTTTGTATGTCATCTTCGAGAAGCGTAAAATAAAATCGACATTTTCTACGGAATTTGTGAATTCCAATAAAATGGTTTATAAAGGCGCGGAACGAAATTCGTATTGCTTAAGGGACGAGCCAATAATTTTGTCTGCCCTTTGACCACGAGGAATGTTCACCGGTCAGCGCATCGCCTATTTTGCATAATCAACGCCCGTTTGATGAATAATACTGATCGTGTTAAACCCACACCTGTCGTTCCTGAACTTTTATTAGAACACGTAGCCGGGACGTCGAAAGGGTACACCGTCGCGTCGTCCCGCTTGTTGTTTGAGTTGGCAACCAGCCAGGACCATAAATTCCTGTCAATTACGAGCGAGATGGCTTTGACAAAGTATTACGCTACACGCTGAACGGCGTACCACGATTACATTGTCGCCGTACAAGATCATAATAATCGCTGAATAAATTAACAGTTACTGTTTGTGAGTGTCGTCTTTCCGATTAAATTCACGTTTCTCGCGTTGCTGCAACTTTAGGTGTGCTATTCATTGTATTTGGAATGAGTCCCGCAAGTAGCTGGTAATTCAATCTGTAATTGAACATGGAACGTAGATGTAGAAATCCTTTCTTTATGGGAAACTTAATAAATGACCTATCTTCATTATTGGAAAAAATGATTTTACAGTAATGTGTTCAATTTGTTTTCCGTATGACACGATTAAACAATTTATCACCATTGAAGGACCGAAGGATCTCAAAGTATAAAATGTATTCGTTTGCTTGTAAAAAAAGATAAAAAGTATTTACGTAAGCTTGTCCGAAGGAATAAAAGGTGCGACGTTTAATTTGTTTGCTCATTGAAAAGAACAAAAAGTAAAACGTTCAATTTGTTATTTATTTGCGGACACGTCGATGCGTCAAAAGAACCGAACACGCAATTAGTCTCGCCGTGACACAGCTGCGAACACGAGTTCGCAGGAATCTGTCTGATTGAAGTAAGTATAATTCTACTGCCCACGTTCCCGACTTTTACTACTTGCAACGAGCGTTTAGCCTAGTTTCCCCAGCACGCCATAGTTTAACTGCGCCGAGACCATCGGAATTTTACAAAATCTTCCCTCCGAACTGAAAGTTTGAGCTCCATAGTTTCCTCGATTTCGCAATTTCTTGACAGGAACGACACTTTTTAGGGTCAATTCCGAGATGTGAAGTGTAAATGAAGGGTGTGATGCCTGTTACGCTTTCCTCAGGCCTTGGAGATAAAGCTGCTCGCGCTGATGTTTACCTGCGCAGATAATTACTTCGTTATCGTGCGCTGAGATTGCCTAACCGGAGCAGACGAAATCGGTCGTTGCGATCTAGACGATTGTCGCTCGTAATTACTCCGACAAAGTCTGACAATTTTATCCAGGACATCCGCAATTCATTTCAAATACTGTCTCGTGTATCAGCAGAAGATAAAATACAAATTTAAAATTTATGTATAATTTTCCTTAATGATCCTTGCAAATTTCGCTAAAGGAAATCAGCGAAGACTTTTCTAAAACCCTAATCAAAAACACCTGTTACAATGGACGAGTACACAGATGTTAACTTTACGCAAAATTATTAGAGAAAAATATTAGCAGCCAACGAGAGCCATTGTGTGGCACGAGAGAGCAAAGAAAGTCAGTCTTCCCGCGAGGCTGTTATCAATTCGTGCTGAATGAATTATTTGAGCGAGACCGGCACAGTTTCGCTATCAAGATCGAGCCCGTGATCAGACGGTGATCGTCGACGCCAGTTGGAGCAGAAAGAATGCGGCACAGGTAATTTTAAATATTCGACGTAGCGTGTCAAGTATGCCGAGTGTATGCCGCACAAATGCCGAGACCGGTTTCCTACGTAATGACATAAGGCTGGACAATGTGACGTCACTTGGCTGCCTTCGCTGACAAAGTTCAGGTACACGCGGTGACTCGTTCCCGACCTTCGATTCAATGGAACTCGCCCGGCTCTGCTCGAAGGCGAACTTGAAATTGCAGTTGCAGTTTCAAGATTCATTGATCTTGATTTCCGCTATGAGGAAAAGCGACTTTGAACTAACAGTTCCGTGGACAAACAGGGAATTATCCTCTGCTATTCCGCTATCGAGATTAGCAGATCTCGCGACGGATGGAAGCGAGAATTAAATAGAGAATTTATAAAAGGGGAATCAGAAGCGTGTTAGGTTGTAAATAACTTCGTTCAGGCGTAAGAATATATTCCTCTGATATCTTTCCAATATTATTGATATTACAGTGAAAACTCAATGATTGAAATCTGCGGAGGCCCAACTCGTCTGATCACAAACGGTCAATTCTACTGCAGCGACACTCCCACAAACTGAGAAGTATTTCGGGGAGAGATCGCATAAAATGATCATGATCGTGCTTGCAATATTCCTTCAGCTCTCAAGGAAGTCTGACCATGAAGAGCCATTTCTTATTTCGTCTTAAAATAGACACCTGACACGATTCTTTGTGAAACAGCGTTGTTCGTGGAAAAGCCACAGGGAATTTAAGGAATATTTCGTAAGGACTGTGAAGTCACGGCAAGTTTCGGTTGTTGATGAACTGCATGTTCACCGTACAATTTTCGTAATTGTAAAATTTCGACCTCATCACAGAATACGATTACTATAATTCACCTTTAATATTTAATGCGTTCTATGCTTTTACGAAATATGTTTAAAAATCTCTGTGTCCACAATGTTAATCCGAGCTAACACACTGGCACGATGTTCAAGTTCCTCGTTTAATCTGGGATCAACTTGGAAAAATGGCGGACGAAACTTTTGTTACTGCAGACATTCGTCTATTGTTAATGTTTCTATTGCACTGAGATTTTGAAACACCGATTAAAACATCACATCAATTCGGATGAACCACAATCTGCAAAAGGTTCATCTTCGATGAAACTGTTAATATCTGAAAATGTGTTGTATTTTCAAATCGGACAAAATTAATTATTAAAATCGGAATTATATATAGAAGAAGATCCAGAGATATCGATGAACAAAGGAAATAGAGTTTCGAATAATACACAATAAACTGGCGCAAGCCGCACAGCACACAGGGGGAAATGAACAAAACGCCGATATTGAAGTTGAACAAAGGATTTGTTTCTCCATTTCCGGCGAGGCTAGGGAATCAGCGAAATGGGAAAACCGATCGAACGGAATCAATGCGAGCGGTTCGCCGCTCCAAAGATAGCTTGGTATCCATCGTAATCTGTATATCAGTGTCATATAGAGATAAACGTTTCCTTTGGAATGTTATTCGCGCGCTGTCAAAAGACCACGTACAATTAACGCGCGACTATTACTCACGCAGCGCACGCCTATGACACACTGCAGAAACGCTGCGGCGGATGGATTTCGCGCGAATCAATTTTTCCCCGTCGAGATCCGCCGTCTAATGCAGGTATTTTCCTCTCTGCGCAGTCTCTCCGTGGAACTTGTTGCGCTCCCGACGACCGATTTTCTCGGAACCCGCGTGAAAACGCGCCCGAACGATTCGCGGTTGCGCAACGAGGGCCCCGCTCAATGCGCGGCCATTGTCGCTCATTTTATAACGGAAAAATTTCATATGGAAACGGCTTTAATCACTGATCCGCAGAGAAGCTTCTCAACTCTCGTCCAACTCTGCAAAATCTTCGACTTTTTGTATTCTTTACTGTGGTTTAAAATTTTACAAAAATTCATACTTCTTTACTCAGAAAAATTCTCAACCGACATTAATGAAATTATTCATGTATGCTTTACCGAGTCGATTTTTAAGTAGCCCCTAAGTGTATAGATTAGAGTTAGACTGTAACCTCCGGGGTACATGTTTGTTTCACGATAAAGACAGCAGAATTGTCTCGCAAGACTGCTACTAAATATGGAATGTTTAGAGTACACTGGCTTTGTTTTGTTCCTTGAGAACCTGTGGAATATTTGGTTTATTCTACAGGTTGCAAGCAACTAAGACACCTGTTCAAAACTACCGAGAATAGCTCTATCTCTATTTCTGTGAAGCTAAGGATCAGTTTGTTCAAGTTATCCGATTTCTTTGGAACCTTCTTGAGCGCTCGGTGGATGCGTTGCGTGCCTTCTACGAACTTGCAGTGGCTGCCCTGTTTGTACTATTTGTTTTAAAACCGCTGCGCCGCTCGATAGACTTGTTCTACTGCTTCGGAATCCTCGGAGTACTTGTTCGACTTATTCTCCAAATGTTTCTTTCATAAATCAACACTAGAGAGCACGAAGAGTTTTTCAATCGCCATAGCCAATCAAGAATGAGCAAGAATTCTTCTACAAAGACTACTAAAATAAATGAACATTCTGCACCTGCAGCTATACACTCTACTCTATCACACTATCACTTGGTCAACAGACCAAGCCCATCAAACAAATACTTCAACGAGCTCGGACTGCACAGCATTCTTTCCTCAGCAACATCGCCTATCAAACGTCAAGCTTCTACACACAGTTCTCTAAAAAAGATCAGCGGAAGTGAAATTCTAAAACGACACTTACCATCGCAGCGGTCTGCGAGATCTCCGGACCCTCCTCGTCGGCTCTAACTCCGCCGACAGCTAGGATCACCGCAATCAGGACACTCCCGGTACACCTTTCCCAGGTGGGCAGGTTGTTCCACTTGGTCCTCATCTCTTTTCTTTTTGAACAACAGCTACTAACCGAACCGTGATCCTCTGATCGGACTTCGCAGACTAGGTCACCGGTGTGCGATCGACTCTATTGTCACAAGAAGATCGTGCGAGATCGTTCTACCACGAGGACACTGACACACGTGTTTCTGGTTGGACGAGAGGAGCTGAGGATCGCAGGACGCCGCTTGTCCTCTCGATCCTTCGAATCCCGGCGTTGGTCTCGCGAACTGGCAAGAACTTGTGCGCTTCAGCGAGGTCGCTCGCGGCTCCTCAGGTTGTCAGACCCGTTCTCCTCGTGGGTAACGCGGCTCCGACTGACCAGTGGCAGTCGTGGCCAGGTGTAGTCGGCGTTAGGTCAGACTGAGACGTGGTTGCCACGACACTATCGATTCCTGGCCTGCGATTCCTCGGCACGCGTCTTTCCCCGTTCGCTGTCGTCGTCGACGGCCACGCACGGCTCCGTCGAGTCTCCTCGTTTTTCGTCGCGACCACGAGGACTACTGATATCGACGATTCTTCGTCAGCGCAAGGGCTGCAATGGCTCCGGACGCGTCAGGACGAAGCTCAAAGGACAACGGAAAGAAGAGGATGTACGAAAGAGGCGCGCGGCCGCACTGGTACCGGTGTCTACCGCCACTCTGAATTACAATCAGTCTGCCACTGACTTTTATCGAGGCCTCCCACCACGCCGCGACACTGACTACCACCATCAACGCCGAGCGGCGACTACAATGCCAAAGCGAATAACAGCCTCCTCCTGGAACTCTCGCGACTCGCCCGTGAATCTATTCCTCGGATTGCACCGGGATTAGGCCGGGATTAGGGCAATTGGGTGCCGGGCATCGCCACTCATAGATCTAGGAGCTAGCGTTCATGCGACAGGCTGTGAACTCTGCGGATAAGATACAGATTCTGAGATTTTTTCGCTTTTGTCGTGGTTTTACGCGCGCGAAGCCTTTCAATTTATTTGATAGTTCTTTGAATTCTCTGGTCTTCTTCGGGAAGTTGTTCGTTTCGATACAGTCATACACTTTGAGTCATTCTTTGTTGTTTCTGAGGAAGTCGTTCGTTTCGATACTGACACTTTAGCCATAGTATCCGGAGCTTAGAATGATTTTGGGACCTACGAAAGTATAGTGTTAATTCTAAGAATAGAGGATTCTAATCCTCGACGGTTCAAGTCAGGCGCATGCAAGGAACGGAACGATTTAAATCATAAATTAGAATTCGTGAATGCATATTCGATTCGGTTCGACACTGAACGAGCAGGATGACACCGTTTTAAGCGACGGCACAGGACACCTGCGTAACATTGCCAGCACGTGCTTCGACTACCAGTCGCTGGACACTAGGAATATGTAGGAGTGGCTAGGAAATATCCTTGCAGCGGTGTGATTCGATCAGAATAGAGGAAGGATAATAACTCTGTTGAATCGATAGTTCGGCCTGCGAGAGCCAACCGAAGCGAGAATGAAAATTGATCACTGTGAAAATGCATGTTGGCATGGGACGATTGGGACGTCTCTGACACACCCCATGAATTTTTAACCAAATGTCGCTTGGCTATTCCATCGAACACACTGACTCGGCTTAAATCTATCGTCAAAAATGTTGAAAATAGTGGAAATTGTGTATTGGAGAAAAATACAACCAGTTGAGGGTTGCATAGTCTTCCATCCCCTAATCGATGCTGCCAAAAGAACGTGAGATGTATTTTTCGTAATATATGGAAATTTTTCATTGACCTTCTGACCCGCTGTAAATTACCATAGAGAAACAAAACAGGGGACGAAATCGGACACACTCTGCGATCGTAAACAATTTAGTTTACGTCAGAGGTACAAACTATTTTCAGAAACGTTCAACTATTTCGGCCGGCGGTAAATCATTTATTCATGGCCTCGTACGGCCAATGTATTCACTGAATGGTCCGATGCAGCTTACAAAACAAGCTTTTATTACACGGCATTGATACCCTTCAGAACGTCATTACGAGACGGCGGAAGTTGATGCGAATTCATACTTTCGCGGACGAATCTCGCGATGCTGGAATTAAACAATGTATCGTTACCTTCGCGGGGAAGTCGGCAATGAATTACGGCTGCGTGAAACTCTGTTTGAATAAATTTTGTCAAATTCGTATTTCCGAGGAAGGAAGATCAATTTTTGCACAGTTTTTGCTCGATGCAGTACATTTTTGCTAGAACCACGTTCGAGGAAGCTCATCAAGGGCAAACAAACGCGACCACGCGGAAAGAATGAAAAAAAGACCGGCGTTGTCGCGATCCATAAAATCTTCCGTGGCTATTAGTCGGTCTGTCTCGATAAGCGAACGACGATACGATTGTAAACGAAAGAAAAGAACGCGCACAATGGTGTTCGCGTCGCCATTGTGGAACACGGAAACGCGTGTCGATGTGGATAAAAATCGCGATAAACGGGGAAGTTCGTTGGAAAATTATTATATTTCACTAATGTGGTCTCGTTGATCGTCTTTTTACGAGTAGCCGAGAATTTTCTTATCAAGTTTTTATAGGATTTCTTAGAAAGTCTTAGTTTAAGCAACATTTCCTTTTTAATTGTTCGTCTCTGCAGCTTGAATCGAGCTCGAAAAAAGGCTTTGAAAATGTACGTGTCCTTCTTTGCTGGTTTCAAGCGTGTCCAAGAAATTTCGAGGAATCGTCATTGAACAGTGCCATTATCAACGTGCTAGGCTGTTGAACTTCGCGAACAGATTACCGTTTTAGCGATGCAGGAAAGCGGATGGATCTTATCCTTTTATCACGGCCCGTTGAGAAACTTAATTTTGGTGGGGTTTCCATGTCCGGGATTCGTCGATCGTTGATTCACCCGATGCATGAATCAGTCATTTAGTGCATAATTTCATTTTAAAAGCTCTTCCGGTTGCACAAAAAGAAATAGAACGGTCTCTCGGACACTTCAGATAACGATTTAGCAACAATTGTATAAACCCTTCGCATGATACTCAATGCGAGCTAAGGATACTAACGCATCGTTCATTTACGAACTTTTTTACTTTTATGCAAGCCGGTTAAAAAATTTGAGGTTCCTGAAATGAGGTAAGATATAGGAATATCTTTTCAGAAATACGGTATTCCGGTTTTAGGAGAAATCTCCAAGGTTTTACACTTTTTCTCACATTTATATCGTGCAGATAGCCGCGTTGGCATAATTTATACACGGCGAACCGCGAAGAGTTGCTGAAATCCGTCGCGTTGGACACGATGCACAAACGGTTTTGCTTGATCCGCGCAACAGATACGCAAAACACTGTTTCATCGTGGCGAGCACAGTTGCGAAAACCGGTTTTTCGTGGTCATTTACTTTGTTTCAATCCCTGTTGATAATTTGGCCGTCCGAGCGTAGAAATCAGGTGCCATTTTAAGCGTTCATTATTCATCAATCGCGCAAAGAGACGGCCGCTGTACGAAACAAAGAAAATCTCAGGAATAAGTATTATTGAGTTTAAAAATCCTTGTGAAACGACATTTATTGAAATATCTTAATCATATAAATTTCTTATTCCCACATTGAGAATGTGTGGTTCTTGGACCACTCGGATAGTTGATTCGACACGTTCAATTGGTTCCCATGCACACAATGGAATTCTGATTTCCATTTGACTCATTCTGATTTCATTAGATGCATCGTAATGATAAATAACATAGCCCGGACGTAAATCATAAAAAGATCACAGGCCAGCCAAGTTGAATCGGGTTGATAGTTAGTCACCCGTCCGCAGATATTCATTTGCATTCGGGGTGCGTGCAGCGATCCCGATTCAGAACGAAGCTTGCGGTCGTCGGCATCGCAAAAAGAGTTACCGGGAACCGAAGAAGGAGGCTTAGAAACCCGGCTGATTCACAAATTGTTTGGCGATCCTGCACCGCGCCACTATTTCCTTGATCCTTCGTACGAATTCGACTCGCGCGAGTCATTCTCCGACGCTTGCATTGCGAAACTTCCCCATTCTGCTCTGAAACACGATATTTTGCAATTCTATTTTATCGTAAAAGAACAGAACAATTTGGTTTCTGAAGTTCTCTAAATATTATTTGTTTCTGAATTAATAAATTGTTACGGAACTGTTATAGGAAACAAATATCTACATACATTCCGCATCTTGAACTTAATACAATTCTTATGTCACGTAAAATTCCTTAGTTTGTTTGTCAGCAAATTAAAACGACATTGATTACACTATTTTAATTTTTTTCAGCTACTATTTACAAAAGATTCATAGAAATCAGAGAGATACAGATTACTTTGTTACAGGTATTTCGAGTAAAACAAACATCAGCTGACGACATAATCCAGTTCCTAGAAATTTGGATAAAATAATAACAAAACAAAGGAAACTACATCCCCACTTCTTCGCTCAATCAAGTTACATATTGTTGTCGATTGGCTACTGAGAACCAAACAGGACGATATTGTTCGAGCACGAATTAGATTGCGATACATTTTGTTTGTGCCTCTGCGTGTCCGCCGCGAACGTGATTTCTGTTTTATTTACGAAAATGTTTCCGTGAAGCAGTCTTTCTTAGACTTAGTCCAGGAGGAGGTTTCTAAATATCAGGATATCTCCGTTTGAACCAGGAACGGAGTCATTATCAACATCCTTGATAACACCATTGTTTCTGCGAGTCTCAAATGAATTTTTCCACTAATGTATCGAATACTATTTTATTCAGACCTTTTACTAATATCGTTAAAAGCGTTGAACAGTGGTCTTCAAATTTATTCAGAATCCCGGTTAGCGTCGGGTCCAGTTCCGAGAATGAAATTCCTGCGGAATAAAAATGCAATTCTGTGCAGGTCTGATTACGCCCAGTTCCCAAAAATAATCTCCCATCTTTTGGGACTCCCTGGACCATTAGTTGTACGCGAAATCGCGGAATCGTCGCACGTGACTCGAATGCGAACACGTGGCACGTGGAACCGAGCACGCAACGCGTCCGGAAGCTGCGATTATTGCTCCATGCTACATCAACAAGTGGTCGTCGATTTCATTTTTCTTGGAACGCAAGGTTTTCGGGTTTCGAGCAGAAATCTGAGCGAGACGACGCGACGCGCGACAGGGGCGAGCGTCATGAATGAAAGCGTACCCATTCGAAAGGAACGCGACCCACATGGGAACCAAACTCGAGGAACCACTGGTTGATTCTGTAGAATCTTCTCAAACATGCACGACCAAGTATGTTAAAATATGCTAAACTTTTATGCAAAGTAATGAAATGATTTCTATTCGTACCATTAGAAGTAAAAGAAAACGGCGAACAGAATTCCGAAGTTTTTTTTACATTTCTCTGAACAAGCACATCCTGCGAATTGAAAACGAGTTAGGAACGAAAGAGATCTAATAGATTTTTTATTCGAAGGGATTTAATATCATTTGAACGATCTGTATGCACCGCAGTTTTCCATGTGGAAAGGACCGAGCCCTGTTCGCCGAAATTGATTTATCCGCTAATTTTCGTGATCTGCGTTGGCTTTTGTGCTTGTCCTTTCTGCAAGACGGTCCAGATACGATTACAGCCACGGTCCCGCTGCATTCAAATAGGCTTAGGACCGAATTAATGCAAATGCATTCTGAGATGACGATGCTGTCCCCGGGGTCACGTGGGTCAGCTGAAAAACGAAGCCCGCAACCTTTTCCCTTTTCAACCGCGAACAAAACAACGAGAGAGCCATCTTTCTGTCTCTTTGTCTCTCTTTACGCCACGTTCCGCCGATTTTCATTCGACGCGACGCCCAGTGCGTTCAGTCAATGTAATTGTGGGACAAAAATCATAAGTTCGAATGAAAGTAAAAACCTCAGTTTTCCTTTCTTCGTGGTTGCTTGAAAACCATATCTCGAACATAGTAATAGATCCGCTCAGAATCTGAAAAAATTTTTTTTTAATTGTCGGGCAGCTATATAGGGGCAGCTAATTTTTGTGTAATCCTAAGAACCCTCCAGTGTTTTTTTTATTTTTGTCCCATGACAACACACTGTGCGACGTACTGAGTGCTCCACGATCTACGTGGCGGTTTACAATCTCGTCGCTGTATTTCTGTGAAAATGATGTGAAAATCGTTCATTTCAGGATTAATCGAGATGTTTTCTTTCGAAGAAAAGTCGCAGTATTTTCAGTCGAGCCTTTGTTCGACTGTTCGTCGAGGTCCGATTCGACGTCAACCGAGGAATAATTATATTTCCGGAAACGTGCGAAAGAATTAATTCTCAGGCTTTATCATATCTTCGCGACACGTGCCGCGGCGCGGCGCCCCCATTCTCCGTTCCTCTTGGAATCAGTTTCCTTCACGGTTCCCGATCATGTTTCTCGTGAAATCTGTTTACTTCGCTCTCGTTTCTTCTCTGCATTCTTCGTCAGAGGTGTTTCCCATTTATCCCTTTACTTAAGAAAGTCACGATTTATGCGATAAGCATCAGTTGACGTCGATTTTTTTCCGATTACTTCGTTTTTATGGAAGTTTGTACTAGTTCTCAGGCAAGTTGTACGTGTCAGTAAGTGTCTTTGACTGTCTTATGGTGCATCACCTGATGTACCACCTCCTGGTCACTTTCGACTTAATAAAATCACAAAGAACGGGAAGAAAATTTTTCTCCGATTCCTCTGTTAGTTGCAATTGAGGTAGACAATACAAATTTTGTAGTGTTGTGCTAAAGAGAGTCTGGAGACAGACGCGGTCGAGGACGGGCGATAAAGGCGACAAAGAGAAAAGGAGTCTCCTTCCTCCGAGGACTAAAGCTTCCGTTGTTCAACGAGTGCTTATTTATTTATTTAGAGAGAGAGAGAGAGAAAGCGATACTTCGTTACAATATTTACAGGTATCAAATTAACATCTAGATCACTCGATTCCATTAGAAGAGCCATTACAGCCGTGTAACGTCATGGTAACGCGTCACAAATTGGGCAAGATATATTGGCCCTCGTAGAGCGAGATAACATTCTTCGAAAAGGACATTCACTGTGAGCAAAGGGCGTGGGCGTCGAGAAATCGCACAGACAGAAAGAAAAAAAATCGATTTTGGGGTCCAACAAAGACATCAGGCCAGATCTACAGGGCTGGCCACGCCCATATATCATCCCAGAGCCAACCCCCTGTTTTCTCGCCCCTAACTCTAATCGTCTATCGATCTGCAGACTCATTCTCACTCGCTGTCGTTATTTTTTCCCTTCTCCAAGGTAATCGCGTGACAAGGGCTCGTGAAATCGTTTGTATACCCAGTCCTCCTGTGAACAAAATTTTGCGAAATGAAAATTGTCTAAATCAACAAGGAACGGTACATATTAATTCGTCTAACGTTTTTTCATAACGTTTTCATAAATGCACATATACATATATATATATATATAAAGTATTTCTTGAACCTCTGCGAATGTTTCACAGTTCGAATTAGCATAAGAATGAATTGGTGTTCTGACGCACAGGAAACGGGAACAAAAAGGATCACATTTGTGAGACATTGAATTACGGTAATAAGACCTAAGGATTTCTTCCTCTATTGTTTCGTTACTTGTCGAAAAGTGAATTGTTTACGTAATCGAGAAGTAACCTGTTACATGATTCAAGAATTTCCTCGAACGAGGAAAGGTGGTTCTTTTTGTGAATCGTACACGAGGCTGGAATAATCGATGGAATTATCGGTGATTGTTGCCGTGCAACAAGTAACTCAATTATGCATCGAAGGAGGGTCCGTTTCTGTAATATTATTCATGGACGATCCGATCGGTACGGATTTGCCGCGGAAACGAACTGTAATGAGCTCTGGTGTCCATGCATCACTGTCACCAGAGGCATTTTCCCTTAAAAGTGAGTCAACTCGTCGGCAGGGAATCGTAGATAACATTTTTCAATAGTAACGTGTAAACGCTTGATAAGAATGATTCTCTCCGACACTCGTACACCGTGCATGCGTATTTATATTTTTATGGTTGACTGTTGTGTACCTGGAGCAAAGAAGAATTTTATTTTCACTGTTTATAGTTTCAATATGATTTTGAAAAATAATTGATAGTATCTCGGAGTAAAACAAAATTCAATTGTGTCCTATTATCTTAGAGGATGTACAATGTAATTTTTTGGTCCATCACTCAGTCCACAAAAAAAAAATATGCATAAACATTCCCAGCTTTTTAAAATCCGTCTTACGAAAAACAAGACGCTGTTCGTCCTCATTGGAAACTCGATCAAATCTGCATAACTGGTTCTTTCGCTGCTGGGGAAATTTGAACGCGAACAGATTAGGTCATCGGGATACGTCGAACTATCTCACGGATTTCTCGGAAAACTATCCTCTTTACGGCAAAAGTGGTCCCGTGTTATGGAACTGGTCCCCGTCGTCGTTGTAGAACAGGTTTCCAAATGATTCTCATTAAAGATAACGTTGCTGATCCTCGTCTTCGAGTTTCGCACCGGACGCAGTCACCATTTGCGTGACTCTGCTCGCAGTTCGATGAGAATAATCGTACCCTTTCTCCTCAAACTAATAAATCCTGTTAGAAACCTCCGATTAAAAACCTTGTCACGAAACGGGAATGATAATACTATAAATTCTCGTTAGAACTTCGGTGTTATTACTAGACTGTGGACCTTTACGCAAAATAAAATCAGAAAGAAATTTCATTCTTTCTTTAATGATTTTGATAAGCGAACACGTCTCTTTCCCAATTCTTTTAGTCTGAAATTTTAATTTCCCAGGTTCTCGTAGGAAAAGTTTGGCAAAACTACCGCGCTGGGATCAAGATCAGAATGATTTGTCGTCGCTGGAAATCCGCGGTGGGAGATCGTCTTAACTAGGCATGTGCGTTCGGTTCGCGAAAAAAAGAAGCCGTCCGAGACGTTTCCCATCGTCATCATCGGGAAATTACAAGGCGTTCGCACGAGAACGCGCCTGCTTATCATAGCGAGAAATCTAGTCCGCCCGTGCGGTCGCAATTGCGTCGGCAGGAAATCTGTTACAATTAAGTAATTGGTCGCGCGGCAGAAAGCCCGGGCACTGGCAGACGTTCTCCATCAGGCGGTCGTCTAATTTATGGAAATTCCTCGGCATAGCATGAACGAAAGCAACACGAGCACGTGCGTCACATGAACCGCTGCGGAAATACATCTTCCATTCCAAAGTATGTCCATACTTTGCTCGCTAATTATATTAATTTATAGATTTAAAATGAGAATTTGTGCAAATATTGGGTTGGCAAGAAAGTAATTCCGGTATTTTAAGGTGAAGTAAAACCGCATTTCTTTATTCCAGCGATGAACTTTAATCAATAAAACATTTTTTTATTTATTCTTTTTGGCAAAAGACCATCGAACAAAAGGGAAAATATCTTATTCATTAAAGTTCATTGCTCGAACAAAAACATTGGGCTCTATTTCACCATAAAATACCGAAATTACTTTCTTGCCAATCCAATATGTTAAATACAAAAGGTTTTAAATAAACTATACATTTTGATTGGCCACATAAGGGTTAAGCGATTTCGTCACATGGTATTAAAAGCATCGCAGCATCATCGGGACGTGTCCTGTGTTTAATCTGATCGTCTCTTTATCATTGTAGATTTTCACGAACGTCGGACGTCAGTAAATAAATAATTCCCATGCACGGAATTGGCCCGGCCATAATTATGCGCAAGGTTCCCAAGACGCGGTTGCATTTCCCTTTTCCGTTCGATTGAAATGCATAGCGATGATCCGCGAGCAAAGGCCACCGGACGGTGCGCATCTATGACATGCTCCACTAATTTCTCTGCATCCTTCGGCTGCAATGCTGTTGCATCAATCATGATTTGTTTAAAAAACGTCATTTTCCGCTGTCCTCAAAGACTCTCGCCTCTTCAGCCTGTTGGGGAGTCGTTTCAAACAAAAACTTGCATCTTCAATTTTCTTGACGAATAGAGAAAATCGATATAAACTTCGCAATTTATTGGAGAAATTTAAGTAATCGTGACTGAAGCTTCATTCACTGTTTATTTAAAATAACCCTGTAAACAGTTGAGATGAAAAAGAACAGGTTCTTATCAAAGTTGGAATTTTAACGAGTATCTCAGAATTGTTTCTGATGTATCAAAAGCCAAGATTTTGGACTTTCGGTCTGCTAAATAGTTAGGCAGTATGTCTGAAGAATGCGTCACTTTTTAGCGGCTTCAGAAATTGTCCGACAGTCAATGAATGACTCACGCCAGCGTCTCCTAGCTTCTTCTTTTCCTTCTCCGTGGAAGATTTCGTTCTTAATGAGTTGCTGACTCTGTGTGCGTCTCTATCTCTCCTCGATCGGATTGCGTCGATCGTTTAGGAATCTTACACGACGAGGAATTCGTCGTCTGCGGGGAATCGGCGATCAATGACTCAGGCTCGATCGACTATTTAATTAGGATCGCGGAGGAGCGATTCTTATCGACGATGGTCGAGCTTGAATCAGCTCCTGTTTGCGGATCGTTGCTGGACCCGGGAGCCGCGATTTCTACTTAATGATATGGCAGAGTGACTCTTGGAGCAACCATAAATATTCTGTGCCTTTTGTTGTTTGATTAACGACTAATAAGTATTTAATCGTTGATTAAATTTTTGACCAACTCTGGTGTACAACGTAATTCACGATCTTCACAATTAATCAGCTGCAGCTTTACTTTAAAATCGACTCTTTATTCGACAACTTGAAGATTAATTATACCATAGATTACAAATGTTGTTTTCGCAATGCACATTAGTTGTGCTCGCAGCATTTGTCATCTTCAGTTACTAATAGTTAAATATGAATCACTGAAACTTTATTTAGCATTATCACAATCTATATATGACTTCATACTTGAGCTTGCAGTATCAGCACACTATTATAATTATTTGTTGATTAATGTCAGATAAACGTTATCTGTGAAGAGACTGGGGATTTTTATATAAAATAAAAATTTTCTTCACTACTTGTTTCGTTAACTGTAATAATCAGTTCGAAAATATTCACGAATCTTTTAGTAAAATGGAAATGTACAGAGAGATCGAGCAGTCCAGTAACCAATTATGGAAAAAATCGCGTGAATCCATTATGGATGATTTCTATTGTTACATAACCACAGGCGTTACTCGTAACGTGGAATAATACGACACATACAATTTTTCTTTTATTCTTTTCAAAAGGGAATCGGAAGTAAGTGAAATGATTGGAAGTAAATGACTGGATGGAGAAAGGGAATGAAAGAACGAGAGTGAATCACGTACAATAGGAAAAGTGGATGTAAAGTGGGAGAGAATTGTATGCAATTTACTGAAATCCTCCCAGGATATCATTTTTATGTTACACACAGTGCCACACACACAGACACACAGCTACGTATCATAAAATATAATTATTATATTGTGGATTTTAATGCACAATAAAAATTGTCTACATCATAATTGCTAAGTACAGGAATTCCACAAACATTTTATGAGGAATCTTATACGCCCTCATGCTTATGCGTGTGTACTCCTCATGGATGGGTCCTGATAACTTTTTAAAAATGCATGTACGAAGTTCTGTAATCGTTAGAAACTTCGCTAAAAGGTCACATTAGAGACAAGCCGCACCGATTTAATAATAAAATAATTCCCGATTAATCAGCAGCACGTGTTCCACATGTTTCGCGAGTGCTCGGTGGCGGCGATATGGAAAAGCCAGGTGGAAACACGTTTCCGAGTATTTGGTTGATCGTTCGATAAATACGATCACGTAGGCACGTGCCTGCGTTCACTTGCATCGCGGATTTGTGCGATCGAATGACGGAAGCGGCTGGAAACGGGTGCCAGTAGGAAGTCGCTCGACTCGCCTCGATCATGTGCATGCTCTCAATGCGACCGGCCACTCTAAATTCAATCTGCGGATACCCAGAACGAATTAATGACTCCGTCACCCTGAAGTCCGATCGATCTCGAGATCAGATAGCGCATTTTTTTCGAAAAGCCTCGAGGACTCCTGAATCTGTCCTCTCAACATGGACGACGGAAGACGCGAAATTAATTTCGATCGTGATCTGCAAAATGAAGGTATTACACGTCTTAAATTTTCAACTTTTACTTCAGCAAATAAAGTACTTTAATTTCATGAGATTTTTTAGGTTGCTCGCAAACTGTTAAATATGGTCTGTCTGAATTGCATTGAAGAAATTTGCGTAATTATTTTACAAGTTTAAAGCCGTATACGTAAATATTAAATATTCGATTTAAGAAAATTGCCTATCCCCTCCACTGCGGGGCATACCTCACGAGGGGCCGCAAAGCTTGAGCTGCCTCGGTCGCCGACAACACGGTATAATTTGAACTGTATTTAGTGATGTAATTCTGACGTTTTTATTTTTATGCTTAGGAAGCTGACAGTGTTTTCATTTCGGTAGTGTTCTGGAACGGGGGTGAACGGTAAAATTCGTTGGTATTCCGCGAGATCGAGCAGCAGTTTCGATTAGTATTCACTCCTCGATGGGAACGGTGTTTACAAGGCGATCAAGTGTAAAGCAATTGCATCGGGATCACGCTTTCACAGACGATCGTTGCCGCAACCTGTCCCGCGATGTCTTTTCTGTCTTTTCTTAGGTCCGAATTTCTAATTTCACGGTCCAGTTCGGTCCCGTGATGTAACTTGCGCTTCGCTATCGCTGTGACTTTAATCGAATAAGCTCTGTTACATAATTTACATTGCTAGCAGTTTGTAAATGTTCGATTGCTTAAGAAATTCATAGGAAAAACAACAGCGTATAATTCGGGATGCTAAAACTGATCTAAGAATCAACAAACCAAAATTCACTTCACAATTATCGTTTTTTCATTGAACAATATGCACTGATCTCTCGTTACGTGCATGATTGAATTATCTGGCTGCAGCTTCGGGAATTAGATGAATAGTCTTAGTGTCGCCATTCGTCCTTAAATGATCAAAATTTTATAGTCGTACATATCGTTTCGTTGAAACCAGGATTTTCAGGTTGGATTGTTTCTAGAAAAAGTGTGCTGAGACTATTGTTACAAAAGGATGTGTTGCAATTGTATTCGCAGCAGTACGTTAATGTGACGAAATCCTTGACGAAAGAAATCAACAAAGTTTTACAAAGTTTTACAAAGTTTATTGCATTATGGAAAATAGACATTTCGATCCCAACCTTGAGTCTCTTAATAATTGAATTAATCTTGTTAATTTACTGTTCCTGTCGAGTCTCAGATGATCCACTTTTGGCATTCAAGAAACTGTTGAAGCCTTTTCAACCAAATTCGCTAAAAGGGAAACGGTGTCTACAAGAGAGCGAGTCTGTTAATGAATACGTTCCTTGCGACTTTCCTTGGTCTCGAACCATCGCAAATGAACGAGACTCAACATAGTTCTACAGAGATCTGTCCGTCCATTCTGGACGAAGGTTTTTCGAGCGTGCCTGCGGCATTTCGAAAAGCACGAAGGGATTCCAGTAACGCGACGAACCGCGATCCCGACCTTGCGGACCGGGAAATCGCTTGAATAATTCAACGTTTCATTCAGAAATCGTCTATGGCATATCTAATTTTTATATGCAAACGGTAGGTACAGTCCCCGAGGCACATGTACCCGAACCCGCGCCGCGGCCGGATCGGGAACGTTTCCTATTCTCAGCGTCCCTATCGTGATCGCAATATCAAACCACCCACACTGCTCGGGAAACTTAAAAATAACGTTACCTGTACCCGAACCTTTCTTCCAGAGTAAAGAACCGTGTCGTTAACTCTTTATGCGCGCATAAAGATCTAACCTTGTTATTTCTGGCAGTTTCAGCCCTCGTAAGCTTGCCAAAACACGCGAAAGATCCTACTAGATATTTTATCCATTTCCACTTCACACTAACTTCGAGAATGGACATTTTTCGCAATTATTAACGGAAGTATCTTGTGACGCACTGAAGTCACGGTCCAATATTGCACAACGTGAAAGTTTTAATCCAAGAAGTCCTCTGGGAGTATTATAAGGGTGTTTCGTTTATCTGATAAACATACGAGTACGAAGGGTACAATCATAAAGTCTAATTTTTTTGAGGACTAGAATGGTGGGAAGGGGGGATTTCCTCACAAATTAGATTTTAACATTAGATTTTAATGTTGGACTGTTTTATTCACAATTCCACAAAGCGAAACACAGCGCCCAATCGTTCGGCAACGGGGTTCACAGTGAAATAACGCGAAAAAAGTCAGCAACCGCGTTGTTTTTGCGGTGTTGGCATACCGCCGTTGGAACAACAACATCGTACACGTGCGCTGGTCATGTCAACGTGCCACGCCCGCTGCAAAACAACGAGGCTCCGGCTCGTTTCACGTTTTCCCGAGAGCACGTTCGTCGTCTCCGGCGTTTCGCGAGTGAGTCGCCCGATTGTACGTCGCATCGACAAGATTTGTATTTAACGCGGTGCTGAGAGGCTCGACAATAACAATAAAAAAACATGGTAAAAAGAGGAACGCCGGGAGGATTCGTGTCCGACACGCGCGTGGCTGGCGATAAACCAGCGAAAAATAAAGGACAGGGCGCGTCGCGGCGTGCACAACGCATAAAATGGCATAAATTCATTCGTGGCATTAGAATGCACCGTGGGGTTGGCGCCCGCGGACATTTTTCTTTCATCTGGCCCGGTGTCTTTACGAGGAAACGCGACGTCGATTCCTGGAAACCATCCGTATTGTGATACCAGAAGGACTTGCTCGGCGAACCTCGGTTTAGGCTACTGTTGCTGCACTTTTGCTTGTAGTTCTGTTTGCAATACATGTACACCCGAGGAAAACTCATTTACAGTAGCACATATAGAATCTAATACTGTCTTTTGCACGAGTATTTCCTCACGATTCTGCTAAATAAGTGAGAAAGTTGAAACCGATTGTGTCAAACAGAGAGCACTAAAAAGTATGAAATAATTTCCATTTGGTATTCCAATTATTAACAGTTGGTGTGTATTCATACAAAAGGTTTCGTTCCGATTGGTCCATCCATCTCGGCGTAATCGGTGAACATACATAGAAAAAAAAAAGGCACGTACAGATCGAATTGAGTAACCTCCTCCTTTTTCGAAGTCGGTCAAAAAATTAAGAACCGCGTAAATTTCCGTAACAATGGGCAATTGCGGTGTGTTTACTGGAGCCCCGCGGTGTCATCGCACCCGAAAACCGGCGCGTTCCTTGTATGGGCCACCGAGTAGAAGCGATCGAATACCGATCAGCAGCGGATTCTGAATCACCGTTGCTGAACATCGGTCGGATAGTCATCCCCGGTGATTTATGCATCCTGTGGCCGGGCCACGTCGTTGCATCGGTATGGTGACAAAGTGCGAATGGGTCCCCGAGACCCTTTTTCTTCCCCGGGGCGTTCTCCTCTTCCTCTTTTGTCGCGTGCGCGGACAAACGATCCACCCAGAGATCGGCATCGCTATGGTGGCTCGAAGGGTATGAGTATATGGTTCACGGATGATTTACAAAGGGAAGCACGAACGATTCGGGCCGTGCTGGCCATGGGGAAGTTCACTGATCCCATAGCGTTCGGAACGGGTCTCCCGCTGGGCGCCCAGAGACACGCACGACGCGTGTGTACACGCTCTCGTGTCGGCAGAAACATCGAAAGAAATGAAAAAGGGGAATGGCAGAGAGAGAGAGAGAGAGGTCTTACGCCCCGCGTGCACGGCCATGACGTGAAAGCAAACGAAGGCATGCGTTACATCCGAGCAATGGTCCCGCGGCTGCTGAATGTCAATGGCTGGGCCGATTCTCAGAATTCTGGCGAAAATCGATGATCCCCGCACCCGGCCGCGATCTACGAAACCTCTTGGGTCGCGTGCGTTCACCTCTCGCCCTCGCCTGCTCGGATTTTTGCCGTTCGCTACCGGTTGAGCTCCGCGACAATTTGCTATAGTTAGACTGCGGATCTTTATGCAAATAAAATACGTTTGCGTCGTTTGCGAGACACAGGTGCCAAATAAAAATTTCTTTCATCATTCAATTATCTTACTAAACTGACACACTGGTGTCCTTAAATATTTTTAATATGACCACTGCTTTAAATTGTGCCTATCCATTTTGATCATAAATGCATAAAATCCCCAGTCTAGCTATAACAAATTTGTCCCTATCTACCGCACAAAAACAGGTTTGACTGCATACAATACGTAAAAATATCAAATATATCAAAGATAAGTGTTTCTAGGAAAGTTTTGATAATATTCCATCCGCCAACTTTTCACTTCCGTTTCTGTTAGTCTCGGGTGCATTTGCAACCCGTACGCAGAGGGAAGGCGAAATCCGTGCTCGAATCTCTCCAATCAAATTCGAGTCTTGCTAACAATATGTCTCAGCCGTCCTCTATTGTCTAGCGCCGCAATTAATTGTGGAACCTCGGCGAACACGTAACCCGACGACAGACTGTATTTATTATGTAGCCGGCGATTTACGTGCACCAAGGTAAAGCGCAGCGACGATTACGGGGATCCACGGACCGGCGACGGTGCGGTGTCCGCGAAGCAAACAACGACTGAAAGGGTCGTTGAAGTGGCGTATTAATCACAGACATCTTGTCCCGGCGATATGTCGGTCTGCCGCGCGAATGAAAAAGACCCTCGAGTGCACTCACGTTCGTGCACTCGAGCGTGCATCTCTCGCGTGCATCTCACTCTTGATACTTTTTTTCTCTTCCTTTCTTTCTTTCTCTCGGCGCTGTTGGTTCTCGTCCGCGGGACAAAAAGGACCTTGGAATCCTTGCCTCGGTGTCACCGACATTCCCACAGGAGTCATCCTATTATATTTAAATTGGGCGAGCGTGCCTCACGCCCATATGCGCGACGCACGTGTAAGCAAACACGTGAGTCCCGTGCACACGCAGACGGACACGGACACGCACACGCACCGCTCGTTTAGTTTAAGCCCACGTAGTCGTCGCGAAACGGATACAGGGTGTGCTGCAAGTCGCCGTGCAGCTTTGCGGTCGGCGGTAATTGCGATTATGGAAAGTGGTATTCTTCCCTGCTATTCCAGGAAAACTGGATCCGAAGAAAAATTTCCTCTGGCAGACCCGTTCCGCGGTACAAGTATTTTGTACGTACCGGCTGAAAATTATAAATGAAATATTTTGGGCACAGTACATACTGGCTGGAAACTATACATTTTTCATTCTATTCTTCATTTTAACAGTGTTTAAGTACATAATTAGAACAAAGTTGCAGAATCATAAATTTTATAATTCCCTAACACAGCTAGGATTCTATAAAATATATTTATGAAGATCCACTAATATTTCGACTTGATCATGCAGCATTGCTTCTGCACCAGGTGGAAAAATCGCATGTGAATTGTGAATCATTGTCACCAGGTGTACTTTGTCTTTTCTTTCTCACTCGACAAAGGAAGCGTCTATTGTCACCGGAAGTCGCGACGTTATTCGCGTTAACGTTTATGATAATCGTGCGTACGATCACGTTGCAGAAATTTGTTCACTTCGTTTCTCTCTCTATCTCTCTCTCTCTTTCGGTAGTATTTGCGATCGGTATGCCGAGACCAGAAGATCGAACGTTTCAAAAAGCGGATGTCAAATAGCGGCGCGCCTAAAGTCAACAGAAGAAGCTGGATGGTTACTTAAATAATAATTTTTATTGTTGCAAACGAGAGAGAGAGCCTCCACTCCACTCAGATGTCAATATACCCTCCGAAGGTTACCAATTCAGGTTCCGTTCTTTATTCGTTCTCGAGGATCGTTTCAAGAAATTGCGATACTGCTTTTAAACTTGTAACGCGAACGTGATGGGCATCCGTACTCCATTGGTCATTTCTAAATTATTTTATTAATCAGCGTTCTTACCTTATTTTCCAGTTGATTGATTTTTATGCAAACTGCAGTTGCTGCAAACAGTAGATTGTTGGTACGCCCTATATGTTCTACAATAATTCAGTACATCTTGTTTTATCTTACTCTAATGTCAAGCAACGAACGTCCGAGTTTAGGATTAAGGATGAAACAGCAGCACGCACCAGACAGAACATTAAATTATATTTTTATTATATTCATAAAAATTAAAATGTACACACCTTATGTTCAAAGTCATACTCGTATTAGCCTTCTATGCAAGTATCGCAGTATGTATAATATTTAACAATAGAGGTATAGGTACTCTCGAGACGAGACGAGCTTACGAAAACGAATACATGAATTTTTTCCCATTCTTCATACGTTATTTTTTTGTCGTTTTTTTTTCTTCTTGAATTGGGCGGGGCGTGGGAGGTTGAAGAGGGTGGGGGGAGAGAGAGGGAGGGCGTGGGTGAGTGGATTGGTTGATACGGTCATTAGCTTACTTCCGATAATTATATTAATATTATTGACTGCTTACAAAATAATACTATTACACGGTAATTCATCTCTCGGTTTACGACACAGTTCCGGCGTACTCCGTCGACGATTCATTGTTTTTTCTTGTTTTATTTTCAGCCCTTAAAGATGGCCTACGAGATCGAGAAAAAGGAAAACGTAAGTGCTCTCCGCGCGATTCCCTACAGAGTTTTGTTCGCCGCTACAAATGGAAACGAAACGAAGATGATTAGCCTCCACTCAGAAGGTATTACATGGAATATACTCCCTAGCTAATGTTTTTTTTTTCTTTATTATTATACTGACAGTATTTTTTTCCGTCGTTTTTCTTTCCTCTTAATTATTCCTCGTCGCTAAACACGCCTGTGTGCCAATGGTGCGTTCGCTCGCGATCGGATGCGCGTCTATACGTGTATGCAAATTCGTTCGGTGGAAAAAGTGGTTGAAAAGGTGTCGCCGTATTATTGTGTGAACGGAAACAATCGGAAATTACAAACGTTCGAAGCTGCGTGACGATGAAACTGGCTCTCTTCCGTGTATAAAAGAAAACGAGTGTCCGTTGGATTAGCGGAAAATCTGTTCGATTGCAACGCGAGTCCCTAACGAGCGATAAATAAGATGTGCAATTAGAGCGAAAGGTCTGTTGCTTTCATAGAAACCTCTGGAATTATTAGAAGACGTTAGTTATTCTATAAAATTCAGCGAAACAGACATTTCCAGAAAATCGAACGTAGAGGAAGTATTCTTCTTTCACTAACGAACATGTTTATTGGTATGGGTACTTTAATTATATAATCTTGAATCTGCATCTAATCAACGACAGAACACATTTTACCTCAACTTCAGAATAATATTCTTATTTAACCAATTGAATGGAAAATCTTTATTACGGTGTAAATCAGAGAGTCGAGTGATCAACAATTACAGTAATCAATGCTTGGAATAAAGAGAAATTAGTTTACAACGCTGAGAAGGCTACTTGATCACCGATGGATAAATAAAGAATGGTAAATTTTCATCGATGCAACTAAAAATGATTTGAAAGTATGAGAACTCCAGTTTGGTCACCGTTTCACAAAACGCAACAAACCTTCCGCGCGACCCTAATGCGAACGCGTTCCTTCTTCGCCGTGACCGTTCCCGCCTTCGATCCATCGATCCTTAATGAGAGGAAGGGGAAACGATCGCGTTCGATCGAAAAAGGTGTTCTCTATAGCACCAGCGCGTTGGAAACGTGCGACGCTAATCTGACCGCTAGCCAATCATTGTCTACGTTCTCTAGAGGAAATTTGAACCTCCGCCGAGGCGACGCGACGCTCGCCGTTTAATCGTTCCACTATGCGTAACACGAAATAAAAGTCGCCTAAGCGCCTCTGTTCTATCTTATCCTTACTTTACACACCCGCTGGATCGATGGCTTCGATCGCGATCATCGATCCGATGGAATCCAGTCGCGGACGCTAACGAGCATTTACATCGCAC
>CM052315.1:27625540-27750013 GCA_028455605.1 Lasioglossum malachurum
CAGTCTTTTGAGAAACAATTTAAGCATTCCTCTCTTAGATTGTATTTATTCGGATTTTTATCCTGAAGGAGTTTGTGACCTGTCCGTCGGGCTGCATGCTTGCATACTTCAGCTGATATTTATTATCTTAATTGTTTGTAACAGCAAAGACATTCTTACAATTTAGTGAAATCATTGAATTATTCACACCTGACCAATTTGCTCATTTCGAACGAAATGTATCTGATCGATACTAATGGTTTTTGCAATTATAAAAAAACCCCATATTTTTATAGCTTTATATATTTATATATTTAAAATCTACCAAAGGCTAATCAATAAAAATTAACGAGATAAATGCTACTACATTATTCAAGAAAAAAAGTCTCATTGCATAAGTTTGTACAAACATGTATCCAACCATCGATAGATTGTCAACGTCGCAGGTGACGAGTCTCCATTGAACCGAAAAACATTGTTCAAATTGTTTCTCAGAAGCGGGTCCACCTAAATCATCATTAATCCTATCAATATATAAATACCTATGTATATGTATATGTATAAGTATATGTACACATATAATATGATACAGTAAACCTACGTCTGTTTCTAAAATATTGCTCAACAGCACATTCACAGGTGGAAACAGTAAAACGTAAACAAAAAAAAAATTGTAGGAAAAAAAACACTCGACAGAAGCGACTCGACTCTCGTTTCAATTCGCCGCGAATCGAACAGTGTCATCTCTTTCGATCTCGTCGTGATTCGCGCTGTTTTCCTTAAAGAATTTGGCGCCGATTCGAACGCGGTGTTAGAATACAGTCGATCATTCGTCGAACGCGATTGGTTCGAACGAATCATCGGTGCTCAACTATTGCGGAATTCGTTCTCTATGTCTAGATGGGTGGAGAGAGAGAGAGAGAGAGAGAGAGAGAAAAAAAACGTGTTCTTTTACTCGCTCGACACAAGTTTCTCAAGAAAGTTCCATGCGTTCGCGTTTTGCGAACAAAGTGAGGATAATATATGTAACAGAGTGAACGGAAAACGGTGCCGGTGAAAGAATGATCTCTGTGCACGGTGACTTAAAAGACGAGATTAGGCTATTTCGTTCTCGCTGGCCTCTGGCGTGGTACTCGCTAAACTGCGGATGCTTATGCGAGTTTTGCGTTCAGTCGCATTTTAACGCTGCAACTACCTTTCTCATGGTCAATTCGTTTCTGACGAATCTCTGATCGAAATTGTTCGATCATTCTTAACGAAAACATTTCCGAAGATTTCAATACTATTTCGATAGGATGGGGGATGATCATCGTTTTAACTCACCTGGTAGTTTCAGTGTTAATAATAGTAATAATAATGGCGTCTTTATTGTACACATTCAGTCTAACATGTCGGACACAGCAATAGCAAGAAATTATTCGATCGAACGATGTTTTAAACATGACGTCATTAAATTGATCGAACTATGAATATACAAATAAGAAATTAATATAAAAATTGTGTAAAATCTGAACGAACGATTTTTCTAATCAATTTACAAATTCACCGAATTTCAAGAAATATTTCTACGTCTATTTGACTCGGAACACACACTGTGAAGCGTGTGCGATAAAGCCACCATTATTACCATCGAGAGATCTAACAAGAAGAGAGACAGGCAGATAGCTTAACAAACAGTGTGTCGAGTGCACAAGTCCATTCACTTGCGGTTCGTAATCATTGCAATTCATAAACATCCGCGGTCGTAGATACAGCGACAGTCGCGCAAAGTGCAACAAAGAAGGATATAGGCTACTCAATGAACAAACTTGCCGATGCTAGGGTAAACACAAGGGACGCATTCGCATGCAATAATCCATAGAACGGGGCGGAAGTAACATCGCTCACGCAAATAAACAGCGTTCAAACAAATCTAGGTAGAAGTGCGTCAGCAATCTTCAGAACTAGAATGCATACGGCGGAGACAGATATAGTTAGCGGCGTTCCTCAAAGCTTTATTGTAATTACTGAAGCGCGGGGATCCGTTAAATGCTCGCATTGCTACGTATTCACCGCACTCTTTCATCTATCGGTTATTGGTAAGCTGCGTTTTGTGTTGGTGATGGGACTCGCAATGAATCGAGTTTCTCTGAGAAATGTGGTCTTGAACGATTGTCGATTTGTCCGTACACCTAGAGTCGCCAGATTAAGACTCGACCCCCCACTCTGCTGGAAACCCTATCTTTGTATTATCGAGGATGGAGAACGCGCATTCCGCACCCTTGCAATCCTCGAAAAACGAGTCTACCCCCTTAATCCGGTACTGGCAGAGTGAGAGAGAGGGTAACATTCTTCCCCTCAATTCGAGTCAATTCCTCTGATCTGGCGACTCTGCGTGCACCACGGACCTGGACAATGTTAATTGGATTGAAATTTGCAATTCTAAAATGAAAATATGTTAATTTTTACATCCAGTATTTTATTGAGAAGTGTAGTAGAACGCAGAAGGTTGAAATGTCGGTCCCGTATATATCGTAATTTTTTATTTTTTTCAGATGTTAATTAAATTCATTATTGCCCAGCTCTGCATACTAAAGTGTAACAGCGTGTCAGTCTGGAAAATATAAGATCGTGTTCTCGATGTCGTTCCAAAACATAGCTTTTCAGTGTACGTAAATTGAATTACACCATGATCCATGAGTGCTAAGCAGCTGAAGAATTAAAACAAGATGATAGTGAACTACGGATCAGTGTGGTCTCTGTCTCGATCCGAATGAAAGGTTTCTTAGGGGCGGGTATGATGCTACGAAATGATTGAACGATGTCGGTAGAGGGGGCAGGATTCTGGTTCTGAACATTGCCAATATCACAAATAATAATAATGCCGACACACCGAGGCAAACGGGTTATAACTAAACAACAGACAGACTCAACCACTCACGAGACATATGTATACTATATCGTCACTGCCTGTAACGGCATCAATTAAATATCAATCAAGACTCCATTTTACCTGAGTTCAGAATGGAGCCTTGCGTGGGCCGAAATAGTTGTAGAAGTAGTAGACGTAGTGTTAAACAGAGGAACAGATAAGTTGCATACATTAATTAGTCCAAGAGAAAACAACGTTCGGTCAATTTTGCTACAGGACTCGCTAGTTTCGAGGGGATGGCGGACCGCAGTCGTTCAAGGGGACACCGTGCCTTCAAAATTTTATTTAAAAAACACTATTTGCGATAGCTATTATTCTCTTCGACCCTGTGCATGTATACACTCCATCAAATTCGGGTAAATTTTGTTGATAGAAAAATACAGTGAATCAGTTCATCCAATAAATTAAATCCTTCCTGATAGAAGCACACTGAGAGTTCATAAAAAGAATTTAAAAATTATTTAGATATAGAAAAGTCTAAAAGCTAGACTCTTGAAGTGTTTAGATTCCTCTAAGAAAATAAATCTTTACATTGTGCATGATCGTGTATACTATTTATCAAAAGGAAAATGATTGTACTAGTTAGGAAAGCAATTGAATTGAAAATAAATGTTTTTACAGAACAATCTTTTTACATCGACAAGGATCTCGTTGTTTAACATTTCTTGAGGCACAGTTTCACCATCGGAAGTAGCTTTTTTTTAATGAAAATTCGCCTGACACCGTGTTCCTCGAGGTCCACGGTTCGCCATCCCCTCGAGTTACGTTAAACAGCCTCAGATACTGCATTATAAGTGGTGGAGCTTAAGTGTCGCTGCTAAAACGCTAGGCGGATCTGAGAAACTGGGTTTCGTACCATGCTCAACTCTCCTCGTGCCACGAAGGACCCGTGGCCACGATTCTCTGTAAAAGCTTGTACGGTTACTTGCTTTGTTATTCGTTTGTCTTTGTTTAAGAGATCGGAGAAACTGTGCGAAAAAGTTGAACATAGCGGTGGTGACATAACAATATGATAGAAGCTGTAAATATAATAATACGAAGTTCCAGTGTCGTGGTAGTTGCTAACAGGGGGAGATCGATATTACCACACATTTTTAAGGACAGTGAGAGAATGTTGATCGTGTCTGTTCTAGGTGACGATCATTTCCCTCCGTACTGTCTCGGGAATCACTTTTAGAACTATTTAAGTCAGAACAATTGAAAATCGAGGATTTTGCTTAATTTCTATCTAATCTGTAAGCAGTGCAATCATCGCCGGTAACTTACAGTTAGGGGAATCAGTCAAGACAGTATAGAGGGAAACGCTAATGAAGGATGACATGAATCGTAATCGAAAAAAAGGTAAGAAAAAACGGGGGAAACGAGAGAACAGAGATGAAGTATGGTTCTCTTTCGATATAGAACAAAATAATGAACATATCCAATACCAAAATCGTAAAGTGACTATCATGGCAAGGTGATATATAGGTATATATATATAATATCAAAAAACACTGCATAAGCCACATTTCAGAAACGGATCATAGATTCCTCGGTCGAATGTAATCGAAGAAAGCGGAATCAAGGCAAAGTGAACGTGATAAATAATTGTAAAACCGTTTATATATACAATATATATGTATATATGTATATAGTATATATAAATGTTTCATCTAAGGGCTAAGGTTGTCGAACACAGTGCCATTAAGATTGATCAAAAGCGTCGTTTGAATAATTCAATCGGTAGTCGAAAGCGAACTAAGTTGTTGCATCCATTAGAACAAAGTGATGAACTCGCACAAAAAACTTGTGAGGATTCCAACGGAAAAGAGACGAGAAAGAAAAGATAAAGAAAAACGAATGTATAGGGGGCGGGAGAAAAGTAAATAATCGAACGTAAAGATCGATCTGTTAAGTTCGCGGGTGACGTAGCAATCCATTTAGCAAAAAATCCGGCGTCGGCAGCAAGCTCTGCGTTGAACAGAGAGCGAACGGTCGCCGCAGCGCAACAACTATGTAACAGGAACAAGAATGTAGAACCAAAATAAGAATGTCGAACAAAACGATTCTGTGAAAATAAAATAGAAAAATGGTGAACTGTCTCGCTAGGTTCGCTAATGTATTCAACGTCATGGCCAAAAATCGTATGCTTGCAGAGCGTATCAAAAAGAGAAACGGAACAACGTAAAAACCAAACGAAAATATAGTGAAAAAGAAGAAGTAGAATTTCCTCTTGCGGGAAAATCGTCAGAATTACCTTTTTGTTGGCGTACTTATGGTAGTACCAGTTGGATATTGTTAAAAGAAGTTATTGTGAACAACATTAACAGTATTAATACCATGTTGCCAAAAAACGATTCGAGAAATTAAGATGCATATATTATAAATATAATATGTAATTTGTAATCGAGACGATACAGTTCGATAAAATGGATTACTACAAAACGAATAGTCAACTAATGGATGATAGAATGACATGTATGAGTGAATCTCGTGTTGAACAATTCAAAAATAAATCCTCGGTTCAGATTCGATCGATTTCTTTTCTCTATTAGCTTTTTCTCTTCTTTTGTGTACCGATTAGATCTCGATCTTGGACCTTCTATGATTTCGTAAACAATATTCTACAATACAGTTATAAAGTTAAAGTAAAGATCTTGGACAAGGGAATTCGATGTGGAAGAATTTACATGCAATCATTTCACGTAGAAATGCTATCAAAAAAATTCAGTTGAATAAACTTAGTTCTCGTGTGGAAACGCTTTTGTGAGCGACTATAGGTGACTAAAACGATTAGGAAATCATAGAATGGTAACATTGATGAGTTCGGTGTTTCGAAGTCTCTAATAGGAAGATGGATCAAGTTTGAAGTGTGCTTACCGATTCCGAACGGTTTTGATGGCGTGGTCACGAAGTTTTCGTCGTTTCTTGTGTGGCCTGTAGACGCTCGACGAGAATGCAGCATTCCATTAAGCTCGCTGTTGAGATCCGTAACGCTTTCGGAACGGGTAACATTTAGGGAGTCCATCGAGGTGTCGGATCTCATGATCTGGAAGCATTCATGACGTATAATACATTCAAGAAAATAGTATACAACGCGTTTTTTATTCTTTATTCAAAATGGACTTCGTTCAAAAAATGCTCTTGGTATCTCCGGATTGCTGGAAAAATTCTACAACCACAATTCATGCCACCGAGTGCAAGTATTGTTGATAATTTGTTGAATTTTATGCAACTCAGGAATCATAAGTGATGGCCTTAACCAGGACTTGATCGAAGGAATGAAATATTAGATGATTGCAAAAGTTATTTTTAAAAATAACAGTTTTATTAATCAATTATATAGTCACCACTATTTTCTACAATTGTCTCCGAACATTTTACAACCTGATTTCCTTTTTGCGTAGAAGTTACATGTTTATTTTCAGAAAAGGTCACGAGGTAAATCGGGTACGAACTTTTGCAATCATCCAATATAATTAAAGTATAATTCTGCTGATGATCGAAACCATGAGTTAGTGGCGTACACTATGATGAAAATAATTTGAATGTATGTAGATTGGTATGCCATTGGTGATCGTGAACACTATAATTTTCTTGCCAAAAAGTTTCCAATTGTGTAACTGAAGAAACAGTAAAAATTTTTTACTCTGAAATCGTAACTAGAAAAGAGTTTCTAGTAGTTTCGAGCTAAAAATCAGCATAAAAAGAAACAAAGACCATATTCCAATAATAGAATACGGCAAAATAAAATCAGAACGGAAAAAAAAAGAAATTAAACGAAAAGCATACAGTGCGTCCAAGACGTCGGAGGGGCAGTAGTACCTGCGAGAAGTTGGGTACGCTTGCAGTCTTGCGCATCAATGGTTGGCCCTGTGCTTGCAGCAACTCTTTCACGGCAACATTTTGTCGTAATCGGTCTAGAGTTAGGATACTTTCCACCGCCGAGACACCGCGCGTGTATTTTTCTAAACAGAAACACTATGCATGAATCTCACCATTGACAATGAATTAGGTCACCTACGAAGAATTAATTTCAGGATCCACAGACATCTTGAAGAAAAAACGACTGTCTTTCAAAGATTATAAAACTGTGGATTTTTCTACAAGATCACAACACAATTTGTAAAATGAGATTATTTACGAGATGAGGGCTACTATAAATCAGTGAATAATTTATATTGGCTCACCGATGTACGTTTCACCATCGCAGAGGCTGTTGTCTTCCCCGCTGGCAGCAATCTGTGCCAAACTCTCGCGATCTTCCAGCTCCTCGCTGGCCTTTGGTATATTAGACACTACCTCGTAGGTGACGCCTGTTTGGGTCTCGCAATCGGTGCCGACGATCTTTTTAAATATTCTGTCCCTGATGCTCTGCCTTTTGTAAATGTTCAGGTTCAGTCGTTTACGTAGCACGAGGTCCATCGGCGCCGGATGCGACAGCCTAACTGTCGTCTTCACGATCAGGAACACCCTCTCGTTTGCTGAAACACGAGTCCATTTTAAAATCAAGATACCTCAGACATTTTGAGATTCTTATTTTTTATATCTAATTCTTAATCATGGCAAAAGAAGATAATTAAAATCTTTATTTTTCGATCTATTTCTTTACTCACCATCTGTGACTTTGTTCAGATGTATATTGTCGTGTATACTAGAGTCCCAAGCAGCGATGGCACAAACGTCTTTCTCAATGCGTCGAATAATTGGCAGATTGTAGAATTTATTGCCGTGCTCCTTGGGTAAGATAGAGTTCATCCCAGTTACAGAAACTTCTTCCCCAGACTGATGGGTTGAGAGATCATCGGCTGTAACATTTCGATAATCTCACCTTTAGCTTTTCACAAGGAGTTTACAAAGTTGATTATTGAAAAATGAGGGATGGATGACAAAAAGTTGTACCGTACCATTGAGATCAAGGAATAGAACAGGTATGTGCAGCTCCATGCCTGGCGGAGGATTCCAGTCAGCAGGTGCGCCAGGTATGCCTGATCCTGCGGCAGGGAACAAAACTGCATTCCGTTCATCCGTCATGCTGACCCACTGTTCCACCAGGCTCTGTTCACGTTCCATGTCTTGCTCCGTTTTGTCTGTACAAAAGGTTTACGTTAGTTATATTGCCACCAAAATATCGTACTATAATCTGTAATTAACTATCGCACGGATAGATTCTCTGTACCTTGTTTGTTAATAAGTTTCTGTATCTGCTGGTCCAAGTACTGTTTCCTCCTCTTCAAGGCATCGCTCCATTTATCTCTCAGTATGCTCAGATCCTCATCCTGGTAACTGTCCAATGGAATCTGAAGGCGATTCCTAACTGACACGCTACCGACTGCCACGCTTATTATCGACTGGCAAATGATCGGCAGTGTTCCAGAATTTTGTACTGGTTTCACGCGAACTTGTATCCGCCGCTGTTGTCCCTGTCGCAGCTGGTAAATCCCGCCTGCGGAGAATGCTGAGTTCGCATCGCTAGAGGAGCCTGTAACAATTTAAATCAGTTACTGAAGTTACTATAGTTAATCCTCGACTTACGCGGATTCATAGACACGCGGATTCTTGGTAGCGAATCAGAAAACCAATCCCGAACAGTTAAATTCGTTTATTGATTTTCAGAACGGGAGCTTTGTACATATGCGACAGAAGCGAAGATAAGTGTTTGCTTGTGCACAGTAGGGAGTTCCAACATGCGGCGCCTCCCCTGCTTAGGTACTTTCCCCACTCTTAAACTTCATCGTTCGTAGAACTCGTCCCTGTTCCCGTATAGCTGTACCGCCCCACTAACTTTACGGCTGTGCGTAGTAGTAGCAAGAGGTTTGACTAATGGTGGGGACCTGGTGGTTCTCGGAGGGGAACAAGTTGGAACTCCCTGGCGTATAGCGTAGGCATTCAGCTATTTACGAGTGATAAATTTTCCATAAACATAGTTGGTTAATTTGAATTTTCCTTTCAAATGAGTACATACATATAGTATGTACAAAGCAGATCGTATGAATGGGACGAGGAACGAATTAACCGCGCAAATGATGTACAAATTACTATTTCGTAGTGTGATAAGAGGCTGGGTAGCTTGGATACTTGAACAAGTCTATAGAACACGAGTTTGATAGACAAATTCTTACCCGTCCACGTGCTTCGTTTCACAGACACTTCTACGGGCGCATATTCTCCTTGTTCGTTCAGTTCTTGGACCTCTACCCACAGTTCGATCTTCCTCGTCAACTCGGACCATCGATCAGCCAAAGATCTAGCTTTGGCCAGCTGTTGCTCGACTTCCCAGCCGGGTTTGCTCCGCGAAAATCCTGCGCTTCGGTGGCCCCACACTTCTATACTCAAGGCACCCTCTGCAAGAGGAAAACCAAACAACATTATCCATTGTAACCGTTGTCTTTGATTACAAAGCAAATGTGCAACGAAAGGAGTTCTTTACCAGCACAATGTTCCATGAACTCTTCCGTAACGGGCACGATAAAGTCGTTCGTGTGATTGAACTTGAACGCCAAAGAGTCCCTCTGGCCGGCCTGGCAGTTTGCGTTCAGCTCTTCGGAATTGTCCACGGCTGGGACCACGATGGGTTCAGGGTGCCCGCAGAACATGTACTGGCAGAATACGTAGTGGCTCAACGACAGTGGCAAACCGGTCGCTTGTTTTATCGTGACGCGACACGTTATGTGACTCGAGCCGGAATAGTCCTCGGGCTCGGAAGAGGTCGAATCGGCCGAAGACTCCGACGCTGCCTCGCACATCCGATCCTGAGGAAAGTGGCCGGATATACGGCTGATCTCGACCTGCAGTCGTCCAGCGACTTCTCCCTGTTGGCTGATGATCGGCGTATGATAGTCTAACCGGACGTCGTGGAACAGGACCTCCAGGAATATGTTCGCAACGCCGATCAGATTATGGTTCTCCTGCGACTCGTAGAAAGGGTCTTGCGACTTCCCTGGTACTTCGTCCTGATTGAACCAAAAGGTCACATTTATTTATGAATGATGAGAGTCAAGGTCAATCTAAAAACAAATTCTATGGCCTTCGTGTGATTTGAGCAAATTAACGATTCAAGGAGCGAATGGCTTTCTCATGGTTGTTTATAAATACTCACTTTCATGGTAGGTGATCGTTGACAGTTATTCGGATCCTTCCATTCCTCGTACATCTCTCGCATGTCGACCAATTTGTTCCCTAATTTTTCCATCGACCACACCTGACTACCCATTTTTTTCCTTTTAACTAAGATCGCGGGCTCGCTGACGAACGCGCCCCGCTGGAAAAATACACTCTGCTTACCGAAGAGTGCGAAAGCAGAACGGGCACAAATAAATAAACACAACAAAAGAAAACTGGAAACAATAAATACGAACTTAAAACGACTAAACTAAAAAAAACGCAGCAAAATGTTTTAATAAAAGACAACATTAGCACTGGAACTACTGAATCCGTTGAACGACGGGGATTTCATTTCACGATTACAATTACTTTTTATTTTATGTCACTCATGTGAGATATTACTACGTAAATCTATTTACTCGGGTGCATGCCATAACCCAAATGTTGCTAAATCAACTAAATAGTCTTCCAATATTTTTACATACCAAAACCAGTTATTATTAGCGCAGGGTAGTTCTAGTGTTAATTTTTAGTAAACTTTAGCACAGACTGCCGATTTTTATGTCGATTTATACTCTTATAGAGCATATTTCAAAAAGACAAAAGTAATACATAAATGAGGCACTTTGAACTTGGAAAAAGTTTTCTTAAGCTCAACGGAACCAGAACATTTAATTTCCATTATTTACAGAACGCAAAATCCGCAATCTGAATCTTTCCATCTACAAAACACAATACAGGAGCGAAAAGAATTAGAATATACGAAACAGAACTTCAATAATCATTAAATCAATGATAAAATTCAAGACAAATAATTGCAGCTGTAATTCTTTAATCGATACACAGTTTAGATTGCAGCGATTACAATCTGGCGAACTGAACAATACCTTTCTGTTCGGACTCAAGTTATTCGGAGGGATCTGCAGGGTGACGCTGAATTTCGTTTGCTTGCCCATTTCTTCTGCCAAGAAGTTCGCCTCCTGCACTAGAGAGTTGGCTTTCAAGATGTCCGCCTTTAATTGACCTAAGCTCCTTTTGAACATCTCGTCCCTCTCCTGGGCCCATTTCTCGACGCGCATTTGCGTGGTCGGCGTGCAGGCTGGCAACTTGCCGCTTTGACTGCCTCTTAGAGGATCGTAGGGTACATACGGTGAATAGGGTGTCGACGGCGACAAGATGTTGCGTAGCTGCTGGAACTGGCGTTCGTACTCTTGCCTCTGCTTCTCCAGCGCGACCTTTTGATCAATGAAAAGCCCTTGTTAACATATCGTTTGCATTCCACATCTTGCTGAACAACACTCCATTCAAGATCGTGCACGCTTCTAGGGACATGTACCTTTGTCTTCAAAGCCTCAATTAATGGCGAAATGTTCAGCTTAGTTTATTTAACAGTGGGCTAACTTTTCGACCCATAAACTTTGGGCTTGGATATCCGATATTTATTAAATACCTCCAAGCAACCAATGTAACAAGGCTTAGTGTTTATTTATTCCCTGTTTTAAAAGGCGTATGAGATTTTCACAGACCAAATCGTTTAACTACGTTTCGCGTCTTATTTCCGTGGTAGACTAAACACTTAACTGATATTTAATCTCTATCTATCTATCTATCTATCTATCTATCTATCTATCTATCTATCTATCTATATCAGGCCTGGGCATTTTTGTCTCAATTGAAACAAGACCGTCCCCACCGTAGCGCCCAGTGTCTCCCACTTCGTCCGTCGCAAGCAATGCGCATGCCTCGTGCATCGAAGCCGCGAAGAGCGCCACTGAAAGGAAGCTTGGTAGGGGAAGCAAGCGTTTGAGGGGCCCCACCCGTGCCCAGGCCTGATCTATATAAATAAAAATGTAAATGTTCGTTTGTTCAAAATCTTAAATCTTCGAAAGTTCTTCACAGATTGCTTTGAAATTTTGACACAACGTTGTATTCGAATACGCGCGTGTTTTATATACCTAAAAATATTGTATACCCACAAGCATTGTGACATTAAACATATATTAGAAACGTGCGCTTTCTCTTTTCTTTCTTTTCCATTTAACCAAACTGAGCCTTAGCAACGCGTGGATACAGCTAGTTCAAAATAAATTTTAGCAATTATGCTTAACACTACCGAATTACAAAGATTCAAAGAACTTTCAGAAATGGCTATGATAGCAATTTTATCAAGTTTGTCTCTGATGCATCGAATACGTAAAATTGAAGAAGCTGATGAACGACTTCCAGAAAAGAAACTGTCGGTCGAGTCCCCAGTTCAAACACTGTCAGTAGCCGCACCTGTTTGTCCTCCTCGTGTTGTTTCTCGAGTCTCGCGATGGCCCTCTGTATCGGATCGTTCGACAGCTCGTTAAGCATCAGCTCTTCCCTCGCGAAGTTGTAATCGATATTCTGCGCGGGTGTCTGCGGCTCGCTGTTGATCGCTGCGAACACACAGAGGGCGAGAGAGACACGCGATTATTCCTCGAGAGATAATCAACCGGTAATTTCTTAAAATTCCAATTATGTGCTGCTTCCGATAGAGAAGCTCGGATCGGCTCGGTACCGGAGCTCGATCGTACCTGTTGCGCTCCTGGGACAGTTCACCCGGAAGAAATGATGATTTCCCCAGACGATCCTGTCGCCGTGTAACAGAGGCGTTTTCTCGACGACCTGTGTGCCGTTCACGAAACACCTAGCACCGTGCAACGGCGTCATATACAATCCTGATTCTTCTATCGTGATCACACAGTGCTCGGGCAGGATACCCAAACCGTGCAGCTGGATATCCTGATCCGTTTTCGCTGATCGACCGCCCACCAGTGTCCTTTCCTAGGGTTTCACATAAAAAATAATTCTTTACCTGAGGATATCGAGTTCGCCGTGGATTACGCTACTTTGCATCAGTGGATCATTATTCGCCTCTTTTAAATTGAAATGGAATACTATTCTTTTATCGAGAATACTTCGTCCGATTTGAAAATTATATTAAATGGTTAAAGTTTAAAGAGTACATCTTTATCAATCAATTATATAGTCACCATTCTTTTCTAATTGCAGAGAAGAATTTATGCAATGATCTAATACTGAACATGGGCACACGGTAAAGAAGAACAAGAGTCGAGCCAGGGGCTTATACATTTGATAAATATTAGAAAGCAGCGAGCACATTGTTTCGCAGAACGATCAGTCATCGTCGAGTACCTTCAGGTAATACACCAATAACTCGTTTAAGCTGGGATCGTCGTTGAGATTCACAAGGTAGTACTTGTTCTTCTCGACTTGGATACCGGAAGCCTGCACGCTGATCCCCATTTTCTCCAAGGCTTGTTGCCTTTCGTGCTGCAGCCTCTCGGTCTTCACCAGCTTCTCCTCCCACGTCTGCGACATCACCTTCATCAGTCGTTCCGACTCCGACAGCTTCTCCGTTATGTCTGTGCGTTGTTGGCCCACTATCGATCCCTGCACATTCCGCAACAGAAGAGGGTCAGAGAATTGCGGGATTAGCCGAAGAAATTAATGCTCCGGTGATCACTAGACTACCAGCTTCTCGTAATTAATTGACCAAGTCGAGAAGAAAATAGGTCCATTCGTTATTATGTCCTATTTAGATCTGTCTCATCCTTAGAACGTTCACCTCGCGTGAATTCGATCTTCGAATCCCATACAAAAATCAGACTTGTACAAATATTAGATAGATCAAAACTGGCAATAACTTCTCAGGGTACCCGACACTTCGTTAAAAAAAACATTCTCGGTTGAACTGTATCGATTAATATTTATTAGTGACTTTATTACTCGAGTTTCTAGCGCTCCGGCTGCGCGCTATTCTATTGCTCGAACTTATTATACGAGAAACTATATAAATTCAAATTTCTAGGGACTCGTTGTTCAAATTAGAGATGAGAAACTTCATCCTCCAATTAAGGACTCCAGTTGCGAAGAAAATTTCTATCTGGCTTACTTAATATCTTATTGTTTTCTCGCGAGCCATCTTTAGAGCTTTAATCCGCGAACGAACGACGCTATAGCGAGTCAATAATCATTTTCCCCTTATCGCGGCATTCGATATCTTCTTCGTGACCGAATTTCATCTTTATTTACAGAAGAGGAAAGTTTGCAGCGCGGCCGCCGGGGCAATCCGAGTAAGATTCAGATAGGATCCGGCGCTTTTGCGACGAGGAGTTTGCGCAAAGTCAACGGTTCCGTGTTTACAAAGAGCGAATAGTCTTACAGTCGCGTGCAGCAGCATCTCTTTCAGGGTCTCCACCTCCTGCCTCAGTTCTCGAATAATTCTTGCGTTCGGATCCTCGTTGACCACCGCGTGATTAACGATCCTCTTCGCTCTGTCCGCGTATCGGAGGGTGGAAAGCGTTTCCTCGTAATTGTCCGCCGCCGGTGATATAGTAGCCACCATTACAGTTTTACTGTTGCCGCCAAGGTTATCCTAAAATCGAAACAACAATATTTTCATACGCAAGACCGCATACGAGACTCTTGAAATTGGAATATTTGAGACATGCATACTTTGAATTTTTTGTGACAGTGAACCGTCGAATTTAAATAAATATTCTGAAGATTTTGTCAGTAAAAACGTAGTAAGATAAGAATGTTGCAGAATACCTTCAGCAGCCACGTTAAAACAGAGTCTCTGTACGGCACGAATTTGTCCTTATTCTTATTGCTTCCGGAATTCTGATCCGCCAGCTTCGAAATGACTAGACCCAACGTCGTTAGGGATCTGCAAATATTTGTCCTTCGTGTATCCCCAGATCGAGCACTTACAGGCTGCTTCAAAACGAACCGAACATCCTCAAACATCCCTCGCACAACAACCAAGTTTGCTACGAAGTTCATAAGACATCCGGATACTTGTGTGTGCAACTTAAGCGCTCGCTACCCAATTTCTGAAAGTGCTCGATTAACATTTCATCCAGCACTTGCGATGTATTCAATATTTTATTATTCTGTTTAACACAATGATATTTAAAAATATTTTTAAATTTCACCACAAAATACTCGCAGACGAATCAGGTGCAGCAATTAAGTTAATAGATGTGAAATTCGAACTTGAAGAAGCCTGAATTACTTCGGATATTATATGTGTCACATTAAGAAAAATTTCTTTCGGAAAACTATTTGAAGCTGAATCCTCAATGTCATTAACACTAGGCTTATGAATAATTGTAGTATTCAAGCAAAAATAAACTGCATCTTTATAATTGCAGTAATTGTGAAATACAAAAATCTGAAATGTATCAGAATAATTGATCTGATAGTTCCAGTGTTAAAAAAGGCATCAGTCAATGTCAAAAATGGCCGACAGAAAATCACAGTCCACGCAAGCAGCTTCCAGTGACCATAAAAGTATCCGATAGCTAGCTGCCACTAAAATAAAAAACATCTAGCTGTCGTCAAAATGTCCGATAGTCGTTCACAAAATGGCCGCCAGTAAGCCGCTATCAAAATGCCCGTAAAAATTATTAACACCCTCAAAATGGCCGACTGCCAGCCGCCACGAAAGCCACTCGGAATATACTCCTTTCTCGTTTCCCGTAGGAATATTCTCATGGTCACTGTTATGGTCTCCCAGAAACAAATGTTCGGGAAGCCAGTATAATCGGTTGTTTCAGCTGACGTTGGGGATCCAGCGCGAATGTTAGCCGGAGATATGCAATTCAGAAAGGGGAGGCAGAGTATCTTTACTTGTTTATATTGCTTCCTTCTTTAAGCCTATCGCCCACTGCCCCAGTTTTCACAGCCCTTTCGCTCCCTGCTAAGTCCACTAAGCTCATCCGGGAGACTTTCTCCCCGCTGACGCCGCTTTTCGTGTCCGTCAACGTCTGCGTCAGTATGACGGAGAAAACGGCATGCGAACGGGAGCTTTCCGAATTCATGTTCGTCGCCGCCACCGTCCGCGATTTGTTGCCCTCCGCCATCAGATTGTCAATATCCTGGAACAAACCAACCGTAAATCTCTACTCACTTCTGCTGGCCATTCATCCTCCAAAAATTCTATCTAGCACTTATTTTTCTTAACCCTTAAGTGGTACAATGTTTACTCAGAATTACAAAGCAAAACAAATAAAAGTCGTACTGAATTCCATTGAATTTCATATTTTGGCATTTTTTAGCCATAAATGCATTAAGATCCGCAGCCCAATAATAAGTAATTCAAAGTTGAATTTGAAATTTGGACGGTTTTTAAGTTAATATTTTGCAAACGAACGAATTGTTTATGCTTCTGTTAAATATATTTATCCGTTTGATTTGGAGATTGGACGTAACGATTGGACGATGTGAAAAAATGTCGAGAAGAAACGCGAGTGCGTGAGTTTTCAGCTGGACAGAGCCAATCGAGAGTTATCACGCGTTACTGGTATGCGCGAAACGTGTTTGTTGCATAAAAGACGTAGCCGCCGCGCCGCTGCCCTCGCCGTATGTAAAACGACCTGATTTTACTTTCTGAAAGGATCGTGTATCATTACCTCCGTCCGTTTAATGATCGTACCTCGGTCGAACGATCGGTGGAAGCCATTTGATTCAGACCGATCGTGATCGTGACGGTTCAATCAATTTGCTAAGGCTGCTCAGTGCGCAGCAATAATTGTCTCGTTACTCGCCGAGCAATGGAATCGATACCAGACGGGGCTACTTTATAACTGTTATAATTCTGTTATCGCGACGTAAACATCACACTGTTACCGAAGAATCGTAGATTGTTATCAAACGACTGTCCCATTAATTGAAGAAGTGTTCGATCGACATCGGAGCGGGCTTCTTTAGCATGATTGAGATCTCTGTCCTCGAGGGAAATACGATTTGTGAATTAATTCAGAGGTTGAATACAGATAAGAGTCACACTTGTGACGCGTTAAATTCCTTTAAAGTCAAAAAGGAAATCTAAATTTATCGGGAATTTTATCTTAATTCCCGAAGAATCGAGTATTTTCAGGATAAATTTGTAAATTGATTAAAAAATTAAATATTCCCTCTGAATAATTATGCAGTTTGTAATGCAGCTGTATCAACGACAAAAATCAGATTTGTAAGAGTGCATAAATTATTTTGGTATCGAAAGAGGGCCAGAAATTGTTCAGAAATTCGATCTCTATTTGTATAACGAATTGCCTCGTTATTTGAAGCTCATTAGCGAATGTGTAACGTAGAACACCGATACCAGAAGAAAAGAGATCGTGTCTCGTTGCTCGAAGAATAATTGCATCGACGCCGCGGACAGGTGATTTGTGGTAGTTAAAATTTCGTTATCGGACGCGACAGATTAAAATTGCGAAAAAATTGGACAGCGTAATTCTACATTCGGCCGGAATCGTAGAACGTGTCGCAACCAAAATCGAATTGACGAAGCACACCAGCGACAGATATTGATCATAACGGTTTTACTTTGGAGCCGTGCCAATCACCGGTCGAAACAGGTGATAAATAAAGGAAAATCGCCTCTCTGTTCCCGACACACAATTATAGTCTTCTCTCGGTAGAATTTCGGGCAGCGAACGATGTCACCGCTTGATAAACGATGCCTTCTGCTTGATAAGAGACCCTCGTTTTACCATCTACCAAAACTGCTTCAAGCATGCCACATACCGCAAAACGCCTTCAATTGAATCTACTCAAAAATTTTAGTACCAAAAATGCCACAAATAAGTTGGTGAAAGTCCCATAAAAAATTCCGAAAAAATAATTCTTGACCCCTCGTGGGGTATGCCCCGCAGTGGAGGGGATATTCGTTTTTCTTAGATCGAATAGTTACTGTTCAGGGTGTTGACTTGACTTTGGGTCATTTGACTTTGAAATCCCCCCTTCCCACCATTCTAGTCCTCAGATAAGTTAGACTATATGATAAACAAATTTTTTTCGTAACTTCAGTGCGTCACGAGATATTTCCGTTATCAGATGAACGAAACAACCTTATAATACTCCCTTGGATTAAAAATTGCACGTAGTGCAACATTGGACCGTGGATCATAGCCAGATTAGAGTACCTGGAACGACGTGACGGCGAGTTGACTGAGCCCGTCGACGTAGGGCCCCAGGACATTGTGCTCCCTGACCTTCAGCGACTGTTTGTTCGGCTTCGGATCCAACAGATCGTGCACCTTCTCGTTGTAGATCTCCATATAGGAGACCTCCACTTTGTAGGTGAGCTCCGAGCTCTGCTGTTTCGCGATCATGTCGAATAGGTTGTCGCACAGCCGCGGTATTATGCCCTTGTGCTCGCCGCTACCCATCATCGTGTACGATTTCCCAGACCCTGGAACAAATTCATACGTATTTCTCGTCAATGCGGAACATCAAATTCACGGAGAGGATATACCGGGGAATCAGCGATCATTCCTATAATGTTGAAGGGATGGTTCGCGGCGCCACGGAAATTCGTGTTTTAACGAGCGTCTCGTTGTCGCGATAAGCGGCGAACCCTCTATTTTGGACTAATTCGTATTTGCACATTTATTTTTTTTTTATGGTAATCCCGCGGTCTTCGCTAATTATAATGACCCGACTGCGCTCCCGTGGGGGTGAGTTTTTTGGTCGTTCGGGGAAATTGCGATGAACCAGCTCCTCGTCGTGATAACAACGTTGTACAAAAAGTGGCGGCATTACAAAATAAATACTTGAAGAATATCAAAATTTTTCAAACGATGCTTCCCTCTTCAATAAAGTTCATTATTATTGCTGAAATTTCGCGGATGCTGTTGCATTATTTTCGATTGAGAGTACATTTACATTTTCCGTATCTTAAAATCAACACGGAGACATTTTATTCTGCATAAAGATCCACAGTCTACTTATAGCTCGATCGAACGTGCACTTCGCGTACTGGAATCGTTAAAAATACTATAAATTCTCCTCGACCGATCGTGAACCCTGATCCAGCACTCCCGGCCGTCGGCGTGCATGCTTCAGGGATGAAAGGGTTAATTGACCTCCGCTATCGAGCGGCGTAATGAAGCAGGAGAGCAAACGCTTCTCGAACATGAAGACCGCGGATGGTTAACCCTCGATCGACTCCGCTATTTCTTCAACCCCCGGTTAACAAGCTTAGCATTTCTTATCTTCTATTTCCGCGTAAGACATCGTCTCCGCGAGCCTAAGCGCTTGAGAGGATGACGAATACGGGGAGGTTAAATCCGATTCGGCCGATGCCAAGCGGGCGGCTAAGTGCATCGGCAAGATGCGAGAGCCTTTAGAAGTGCATAATCTGACTATCTGTTTTTTTTTCTCACCGGGTGAAACCGTTGCCCGCCCCTCCCGCAAGGGTCGCAACGAGCAAAGAGGCGAAGAGACGCTCGGTGTCGCGACGCGCTTGGGTCAATGTCTCGTGTAAGATCAACCGTGGACGTTCATCGACGCTGACCTCTCTAATTGCGTTATTTGCGGCGTTAAACTGCGCTGCGGGGAGATGGTAACGACATTACACTCTTATCAGGAGAAATAAATGTCGCCGCGAACGTATGGGAGACGCTGGATAGGCTCTGAGATCGATGGGGCTTCCAATTGTTCAGGTTCTACTTGATAATCTACTTGATAATCTACTATAAGATATACATGATGAATATACATGGCGATCTATAAGTAAAGGATTGTAAGAACTTCCGACAGTGGATCTTAGATACGAGACATTGATGCCGATGAAAGATGCATGATCGTGGGTCTATGCTCTAGAGTCTAGACGCTATAACTGGCACTGGAATCCATGAATTTTCTATCCTCGCAACTGGTATCGTATCTTTGTTAAAAAGCATCCCTTTGCAATGTGTGATATCACATTTATTTTAACTCGAAAATTAAACATTGCTTCCGACCTAGAATATTTCATTATGATTTTTTTAATTTTATCGATATGAAATTGATATAATAGCTCATGCGATATTTAAATGTGTAGCAATTGATGCGATACCGACATATCTAAGGGTTAATTTAGTCCTGTACTTGTTTTAACGTTGGGGAAATTTGATTTTACAAGTCGACGAAGCGTTTCTGATTGTTTATCTTGATCATAAGTCGACGTTGTTCTTTTCTTAGGCACAATTAACCCTTAACCTCTCCGCTTCCGCACCCTGCTGTCTCGGCCGGAGTCTCTAAATTACAGCCCACGGCATTATAATAAATTTCAGTTATCACGGCCTACAGCGTTATTATTCTTCTCTCTTAATTGACGTCGTTACTGCTCCACCCTTAACCCTTATATCTCAAGACGCCAGCCGGCCCTTAACTGATGCCGTTTCCCTTAAATCCGAAAAGAGTACTTCTACGAAATACGTTATCATTAAAGCCATCATTTTCTGACCTGAAAATATTTATATAATGAATCGCGTTCTATTTAAAAAATATATATTCTCACACATCCGTTGTTATAATCTATATAAATAAAAATTTTAAATAGATATTCCATATGGTCGACACCATTTCGAACTCAATATGAAGTGGACAGTCGGAGCATCAATTTTAGAATTTAGCACCGTTTGAACTCGAGTGATCCAAGAGATCAATGTCCATAAATAAATAACAGAACGCCATTTTAAAAAGGAACGTCAGACTTCGCGAGTCGTAGACTGACAAATGTACCATGCGAAAGTGTCGTGTGTAATTTTGTTTCCAACTTCGTTAGGAGCTATAGTTCCGACCCAGTTGTCCGAATATGTATATAGATTAGTATATACATTAGCCAGTATATGTATAGCCATTCTACTTACCGTTTCGTATAAAATCACTGTCCCTCGACAGTTCGCGTGCGAAGAAGATAATTAACGATCGTACTTACCGGTTTGTCCGTAAGCGAAAATGCAGGCGTTGTAACCCTGGAACGCATTGTCCAAAATGTCGCGGCCCAGAGCGTCGAACACCACGTCCTGGCTCGCAAAGTTGTCCGCGGCCGGGTCCAATGAGTGAAAACAATGATCGAACGCGAATGTTTTTGGCTTGCTTCTGCAACAGGCAAAAGGTGGGAGACTCAGTTAATACGGTGGCGAAACTGTCAATCTAAAAAAGTACACAGGTACGCAGAAATTGAGCTCTGATATCGCGATTTAAAGAATACACTTGATCGGATTTTTTGATTTCAGATGCGAATAACGCAATACAATCGCAGTTCTTCTCGCAATTTTTCTCATAATTGTCCACAATGCATATTGATTGAGGATGACACTGTGTCGACGTAGTATGTAGCTAGGATCCCAAGAGCTCCCCGCGGGAGACAATAACATTATATGAGTAATCACGGATATTTTTCAAGATCGATTTATAGGCACCTGGGGCTTCCCTAATGAAAGAATCACCGAGTAGGAGGGCTGCAAATCAACCCTTTCGCCGCTAAAAGCGTTCTAGATATTAAATCCAGCATTGCGTCTCGGGGGAACGTGCGAGGGCAGGTTTCTGAAATGTGTCGCTGAGAAATTAATGGCGGCCCCTGTTTGCACTGACAATGAAACGGAATTAATTCTGTCTTAGAAGTTCCACCGGAAAGACCGTCTTTGTAACGCGAGATAGGAGTGAACAATGCCGGCTTAATAATCTTATAATTAACGACCGCTAAAGAACCCGAAATTAAAACTGGCTACGAAACGTTCAGATTCGAGAACACTTGCGGCGTTTCCTTTCGTTTTACTTTGCTACACAATTTCTTAATGTGAGCTGCAGTCTCAAGTTTTGATCAAGTTATTTTCTTTATTATTAATTCGAAACGTGCAATATAATTGTACAGTTTCGCTTGGAAGTTTTGTTGGAAGAAATAGTTGCGTGGTTAAGTGGTTTCTGTACAAATTTTAAAAACATCCAGCTGGAAGAGTTTGGCAAATTATGGATTTATAAATCACTCTCTACTTGATTTTTCATAGGGAACTTTGGATAGTTGATCTTCCGAGCCAAGAAATATCTGTTGAACTTCGCGGCGGCGAAGGGGGCGTCGTTTTTTCCGCGAATTATCGAACGAGCCCGGTTTCGCGATGGCGGAAGCACGTATGCCAGCTCCCTGGGAATGAAAGTGATTTCCTCTTGTCCTGGATATCCGAGCACGACCCTGTCTCAAACGTCAAAAGATCCGAAGTCGTTGGATACGACGGCTGAGCGTTATACGCATCGGCCCCTGATATTGATTTCCCGTCGCATTTTCTCCCCGAGTAATCAGTTTCCATCGGTTTTTCCGGGCCGGTGAAAAAAACTGGAACGTTTAGCTCGCGGTAACGCCGCGGAACAACGTTGCGATTTCACCCGGCGAGACTTGACTGACGAACAATAGATCCCTGACGTCTGCGGAGTGTCCGGGCAATTTTTTCATCTTTTGATTATCAAATGATTTAAATCCATGTTTCAAGCGTTTACCATATTTCGAAACTAAAATGTATTCAGACATTGCACAGTCTTTTTAGTGACCTATGAACGAATCTCAAAGGATTTTTCGATATCTTAAAATTGTTGATTCTACAGAGGTGTAAAAAAACATGTCAACCTTTTCCCATTAAATTGTAAGACTAGATCTGACAAACCGATAGAAATGAGTTTGTAGGAGCTTATAGTGAAAACATAAGAGTATCCGCTCAAAATGTTATCGCATCATAGGAACGCAAACTTGTGCGTCCAGAGGCACAGCAGAGAGCTACGACGAATGAAGTATTGATAACAAAACGCGCAAAGGGGATCCCACCTTAAGATGTAAAAATCTTTGAATTTAGGGTTTGCAATCCATTTAGATCGCAGATTCTTCTATTTTGTGTACAAGTACTCGTTGCACCCACTGCAGGGTACATAATTGTTTTATTTCGTAATTGTATTAGGTGCCAAGAATTCTTACAGAAAAATTCTTACAAAAAAAAAAACAACGAAAATTAGGAAGTTCGTCAAAACAACGAAAAACACAAGTGCACGGGAGGGGGGTTGGTCAAATAAAATAATTATCGATTAACGCGTCAAAAGTCGGTAAAGTGCGACCATCTCTACAGTCCGTTATGAGATACACTCCAGCCGCGACAGCATGTCTGGATAAACGAGGGGGACGTGCACCGTAATCGATGCACCGTCCCAGAAAGTTCATAAAACCCGTCGCAGGATACCGATTCGCCTAACCGGCGCGGCGCGGCGGATCGGTCGCGGCCGATAAAACTTTTTCGATCGCGTCGCACGCCGAGCTCTCTCGAACGTGCCAAGAGACGTCTCCTCTCGAGAGAGTTTGCCAGGATTACCGGCTGTGGAGGGAGGGGTTCTGCGGGGGTGCAACGGGACCGGAAGTTTCGACTGCGCCGGGTTCTAACGCCGCCTTAAATCCGGACAACAATGGCGGCCGTGCGGGTTACGGCCGATTTGCATAATTACGCGGGCCGAGTCCGCCGGGGAGTGCCGATTAGACAGCCGATAGAAAAGTTTCCGGAGAGTAATGTCAGTATTGTTGGCACATAGTTGCGCGACGAGATTCTGCGAAGTTGTGACGTTGGCTCGGGCCATAATCGAGTCGCTGCCGCAACTACCGATCGCTTCTATTGTCGATAACTTGCGAGAATGCGCCGGGAAATTGCACAAATTCAAAATCTTCGGGTGACTCGAACGAGCTCGCAGCTCATCCGCAGTTAACGAACGAGGAAATGACAGAAAGAAATAAATAGTAATATTACGAAACGGTACTTGTGTTTTAAAGAACCAAGAAAAATTAGTAACTGTCATAATTGTCATTAAATGCGGTGCGAAGAGAAACTTAATTTTGACTTTTTAAAAAATGTTTAAACAATTAAATGGAATGGGGAATTGATTGAGTCATTTCTAACGTTACAGAAAACGAAACCGCGATTGTTTCTGTAATTTCCACGTAAATTATTATTTATTATTTCTTGTTTATTTACAATGAAGATGCAAAACATGGTAAATTATAAGTTGAGGGCGTTGTTCTTTCCAGCAACAATTTATGGTAGATTATGCGAGTTACTCAAGTCTCGGGCAGCCCAATTGAGCAGGATCGATAAAATATAGTTGGCAAAAGTCTGCATATCGTTCGATACACCCACTTAAGGACCAAGTGGCCCGTTTATTTCTGTCGAATAAATGTATGATCGTCCGTTCGATCGGTACACGTTGTACCCGCTCGAGGCAATATTTTCATCAGTTCCTTTTTTAAATCCAATTACAACACTGATGGAGAGGATCGGAGACGATTCCAATCACCGTCGAAGAATAATCGAACAATCAAAATGTTTTCCGCCGCGCCGGTACATCACGAAAGTGAGATACTTCCTCGAAAATAACTCGAGGAAATCTCGAAATCACGGGCTACATTCTTCGACCCGCTTCCAAGCGCTCTTTATGATCTCTATCAGGAGATAAAATAAACGCTGGCGACGGCCATCGAATTGATTCGACAAACTCTCGCCGTTTTTATTGCGAGTCGATAGGAGGCAGCTTCGAACGCGTTAATTCGTCAACGTGGCAGAAAATTGATCGTACTGTAATTTTTAGAACTTCTTTGGACATGTTGAAAGTCCCAAAAAAAGTACCAAAGTAAGAGGAATGGAAAATATCGTCGATGGAAACACAAAAAATAAAATCTAAAACTTATTTCGCTTGTTAAAATAGGAAGTTTCTTCTGTAAAAATCTCACAAAATTGAATTAGTTTCTGAAGACTTTCCACGGATTGACAGATTCTAATAAAATTCAGTCCACCGTAGCAGACCGCAGTCAAAATTCATTACGGAGATTGGATCAAGAATTATGTGCTACTCGTGAGAGCCGAGTGCGGAACTTTACGCATTTATAGCATTGAAATACCTCCATAAAATTCTAGACTGAATCTCCTTACACAACCGACATTTTATTGCCAGCTTATTGAAACCATCCGAGAGAGAGAGAGATTGGCTATTTCGTAAGCTATAACGAGTATGTTTTAAGATTTAAAGAGAAATTTCACTTCGGTAAATCAAGTTTTTCATATTGCACATTTTAGGTGATAATGTAGCATTAACACTTGGATCGAATAGAAATCTGCTTGCATCTTTAATAATTTTAATACGTTGACGAGAATGCATCGATGCACTAAAATTCTTTTTATTCGTCCACTGTATTCTGTTTCGCCTTTTAATCGTGGAAATATCAAATCCTCTATTTATTAAGCAAGCGTGCTGCGCGTCTCTCGTGTGTACCAGCGCGACAACTGTTAACATGTATTACGTATATATACATGCTAAAAACGACGAAACTGTGAAGCTAACAAATTCGTCAATAAAAACGTGAATTGGCGAACCTTGAACCACCGCAACACGTTGAGAATCGGGCAAAAGGCTTCATGCGCAACGGAGCAGAGAAGAAAGATACGTTCGTTGCCAAAGTTGGAACCTCCCCGGCTCCCGATGATAGATAGGCTCGCGTGAACGACAGTGGGGTTCGTTCACCCCCTGAAAAAGGATCGGGACCACGAAAAAATGGTCGGAGGCACACCGGCGGGGATCACGGAAACACTTGGCACACGCAAATTGGGCCGAGCACCGGTACACCGTCGACCAGATCCGTTTCCGTGTTTCTAGCACGCTGCGGATCCGCGGACTTGTATGCGAAGGAAACGTAGGCCGCTCGATACTCCGTTTTAATCGGGACCGTGCCCCCCTCGGACCAGAGCTGGGGGGGGAGAGCACCAGGCTGACCATCGCGTGACCAAAGCCCTTCGACCATCTAGCTACAGGGTGTGTCCTCGAAACTGTGATTTAATAGGCCATCCCGACGTATTTTCTTCGACAAACCTCAATCTTTTTAGATTTCCTCGAAAACGAACCAACAAATTCTTTTCCCGACACTTCTGCACTCCTACATGGACCACTGTTCAACTATTTAACCCTAATTATCCGTAGTTCCGAGTGGATAGAGTGCTCCGCACTTTCTTTCATTAAAAAAGGAAACGCCAAACAACAAGAATTTCTGTTTCTTTGTGATGCTTGTCGCAAAATAAACCATCGACGGCCGAAAAGCGACTGCGACGAGCACCGCTGCTAAAGAAATCATGAGTCATAAGAGTTAATTCACCACCGGCCAGCAAGGGATCGATCACTCAACCCTGATGAGTTTCATGGCATTAGAACTATGAGACAGTCCGCGGCTGTTCCGAGCGATACTCTCAAGGCGATAACGAACGCGATGACTCACCCAGTAGATTGGTGACCTTACGAAAGGGGACCTCTGGTCTTTTATTAACACCCTGTGTACACGGGAACACACCCCCGCAGAGAACGCTATATGGACGAGGAGCTCCAGCGGCCTTCGGCACGCGAGGCTCTGCGGTGCGGTGGTCAGACCCCGTCAGTAGTAAAGGTGTACAGGTGGCCAGACGGTGTAACTGGGTTATAACGGTACGACGTAATTGCTTGTATTCGGGCCGACGACGTTTCACGACCGTCGTTCCAAACTTAGGGTGACTCATCGTTCCACTTTTCGGGGATTCCCTTTTCTAGTGGACATTTCAGGCGCCATTTTGCGGGCTTTTTGGGACCGATCACTTTTATAAATTCGCTTTACGTACGACAATCTTTATGGGCGAGACACTGTTCTAAAAACATCAATTAATAAAAATTCCTAGTATATTTAATTTGAATTTAATGGGTAAGTATCATTGGTAGAGACTTTGGTTCTTCAGGGAAAATAAATATTTTGCATTTTTGGGTTCGAGCATCGTTTTCAGCTCTAAGTAATGTGTTCAGATTCAGAACGAGAACTTTTTTCCTGGATTGAAGCCAACAATAAAGAACAAATAAATAGGAAAAGATGATTTGTATAACAATATCTCATTTTGTAGTATCTCAACCTGTTGGCTGGACGGTCCGCTGGAAAGTAACGAATGAAAGTTCGTTGTACAGAGCCGCAGTAATTCGTACCGGTCGTAACACGGAGGATATACGGCCGGTCCGGCAAGAATCATTCAACCGGCGTGCACGAGCGGACATAAAACGGTTCACACGGGTTCACTGGACAGTTCCGCTGGCCGAGGGCTAAACCGTCTGCGATATTACACGAGCGAAATCCCCGATTTATTGGCTACAACGGATCCAACGGCTGGCTCTCGACCTACGCAGCCTCTGCCATGCCGCGCCAGTGACAACCGCCTTAATTAAGTTTACCTTCGTTAAAGCCCCGATTCACTGTTCGCCTTGTACATCCGCCGCCTGCTGGGACGCTCGCCAACCCTCCGCCTTTTCCCCAATTTGCATCCGAACCGTAGAAAGTCGGCCTAGCCTCCGGAATAATTTCCAGTTCGCCATATCGATTCCTCCGCTGCGTCGCGTCGATTCGATTTGCGCGATTTCGTCCTTTTCATTGCCGTTCGCGGCGCGTTTGCGAAACTCTAATGCTCAGCCTTGTTACGTCGAGTATCCACATACTATAGGAAAGTTGACAAAAATGAAATGAGATAACTAAATATAAAAAAAAAACTTGGAACAACTTCTGAATTTCTTATTATCGTGTCCCTTATAATTTTGCGTCTTGATTTCCATGGTATCGTCAAATTAGTTTTAACCCTTTCTCTGTGTACTGCTATATTTTAACGCTAATCCTTGCACAGGGGTGTAATTGGGCCTCGTAGATTTTTCTAGCAAAAAAAATTTGAAATATATCTCAGATAGCAATTTTGATTTGCCATACACAGAGAGAAGATTAAGATTCCTTGTGATGCGTTACGAGTACATGTTCCTGTTAAATAGAAGAAAATAAGTGCGTGAAAAGAGGCTCTAAAAACGCACGGATTCGATGGACATTAAACAGGATCGAAGAACAGAGAGGGGAAAAATCAGAGAACGATTATCGTCACGCGAATTGACCCTCGCATCGTGTCGTTAAAAGCTCGCGAAAATGATTGAGAAAAATCTGAAACAATCGGCCCGAACGTTGTTTCGCGACCGATTAACCGCGTCGACAATTGCCGACTCGATTCCACAACCTCCCGCGAACTATTTGTCACGTTTCCACGGTATGAATCCCGGTGAAAAGAGCGGCGAAATAGGTACCGCGAGGCGGTTGTCCGGGTTCTCTTGTTGTCCGCGAGCGGAATCGGTCGTTACGATACGATCAAGCGAAACGGCGAAAGTTCTGCGGGCCGGTTTTTAATATTGCACGCGCTTATGAATAAAGGATGAACGGTAGAAGTTGTATCGCGGCCGTCGACGCGACGGTCGATGCCGGCGTTTTTCAGGGACGTTTTCCACCGCGTAACTTCCGATTCTAGTAAACTGCTAACCGGCCGCCGCGCCGCGCCGAGAATTCCACTCTTGCCTCGGGAATCTTCGAACTTTCGTTTACGACTCCGCGAGCGTTCGTTATCGCTCTGTAACTCGTTCCCAGATTTTTACAACTTCGGCCCCTGTCATCGACTGGGTCGCCATTTTATGTAACGTGGCCATCTCTTTCATCCGAAACGTTCTGATCCGATCGGTGTATTCTCATGGTGAAATATCTCGAAGATATTCTGGATCGCGCCCGATGCGAAAAATTTTTCACATTTTCTTAGATTTGCATGAATAGTATACCTAGACTAGTGTACCTAGACTTTAAAGATTGCAAGCTGAACGCTTTTGTACACGATCCATAAATAAGCATCTATCTATAGCGAACATTTGATAAATTTCTTTTTGTCCGTTCAATGACAAAATAATATTAAAAAGATGTGCTTTCTCGAGTAAATACTCGGGCACGAGACGTCCAAGCTGATAGTACAGATTTTTCGAGATTATGCGTACCGACTTTTTGATGACGAACAATGTTTGATTGATGAGCGGGTGCTGCGTTAGAAGTGGGGTAAAAGTATGAATTATGAAGGAGGAAAGATAAAGATTGTATAATGGCAAAGATATGAATTATTGATGGTTTCGAAAGATAAAGAACTGTAACTGATTCGTACAACACGAACTATAAGTTACCGTGTCATAAGCAGCACGAATCATTCGTGAACGCCTGTGTACGTCCACTGTGGACATACGTACACGTACATGCGAACGTAGCGTAGAGACACGCACACGCACGCGCGCGCGTGCACACCGACACGGAAAAGAGCGGCGTTCTATTTCAGCGCAATTAACGCAACCATTTTATACACGATATTACCAGCGTACAATGCGTTCAGTCGCGGACGAGCGCTGTTCAATGGCCGACTGAAGTCTCGAATGGTTAATTGTGAACTGGAACGGCCATTTTTAATTATTCCGACGGGGTGTCTGGAGCCGGGCAGAGAGTCGAAACAAAAAGCGTAACAGGTAGTAGGTAGAGATAATAGCCGCGTCAAGTCCGTTTTAATCGATCGAGACCGGGGTAAGCAGCCGTCGAGTGTTTTTCGCCTGCGAATGTGCGATTCATTGGAGACACGAGTTGCACAAAGGACCGAGCAACCGAGTTTAGTTAGTTGACAGTGTTTATAGATATCGGCGGATCGAGAGCTCGATTAGCTGGACGCATTGGAATCGTAAAAGTCTAATCGAATTGGTTCACAGCTTCCTCTAATGATAAGTACGCGGAGGAAATACTGTGCAATGTCTGGATAGAAAAAGTCTGGATGACGAGGACATACGGACTCGAAGAAAGCTCTGAAACAAAAAGGTGCTACTTTAAATTGAACTTTTTAAACTGAAATACGCAACTACAATTTGAAATCTTCTTAGGAAAGATGTAGACAGGAAGACGAACTTTGCAATCACCCTTAGCAGTCGAGTGGTGACTCGGAGTCACCACTAGAAATTGCTGTAATATCAAACACAATATTGTTTGCATTATTAACCCTTTGCACTCGGAGCTATTCTAATTCGAGAACCGAATTTCTCTTCTTTTTCTTAATTTGATCGATATAAAACTGATATAATACCTTGTACAATATTTTCACCAGTTTCTTAAAATATTCAATGCGTTTAGAAATTTACTGAATACATACGAATTTAATAATGCAACAAATATTTTGAATAATGGTATAAGAATTATTAGCAGCGCCTCCGTGTCGCCACTCGAGTGAAAGGGGTTAAATATGTTGGTATCTAATCAATTACTACACTTTCATATCCATGAAATGAATGAAATCATAAACAGGTCAGCTCTAGGTCGGAAGAAATGTTTAATTTTCAAGTTAAAATAGCTCCGACAGCAAAGGATTAAGCTGGTAGAAGGACTTGAAAAGATTAAGCCGGCAAAGGACGCGGAGCTACGGTCTATCCGGTGAATTTTCCTGAAATTGGAGGAGCTGGCCTGACGCTGGTCTCGCAACGCACGGGGGCTAATTCGGTCGCATGGATCCGTCGCAGTCGGCGATCGTTCATCGTCAATGTCGAGGGGATCGATCGTCGCGGAACTTGAGCACCGACACAAATTGAATCCCGACGTGGCCAGTGGCCGGACAAAGCAGCTACCGTGCAATATGTAATCAGAAGCCGAAGAAACGAGGTTCGATTCCCGAGTGCTCGCCGACTTATACGACCGGGGGGTACATATTAGTCTGTAGCAAGGGATTGGCACGCGGCCAGGAGCCGCTCGGCGATGAAGGAGAGATCAGATACTTGACACACACACAAAAAGAGAGAGAGAGAGAGAGAGAGAGAGAGAGAGAGAGAGGCTGGTCGCCGTTGCGACTTCTCGCCGTGGAAAAGGAACACCTTGCAATGTCTCTTCGGTTGCCTTCTGATGCTTTCAAAGCCTCCCTCTTTGAGGCTAGAGAGAAAAAGAACAGAGGGAGCGAGAGGAGCACGGAAATCTTTGAGAAACTGCTATACATTTTCACGACGCTACTTGCCCACGCGAGCCGCCGAACAATGTCTATGCAAACGAGCCATTGTGCCGGCTTTCCAAACTAGTACCTTGCGTTTGTTCACTGGTTTTCGCTGTTGAAAGACACACACGTGACAAGCGGATATTTCTGGAGCATCGAGCGGAAGCTTCTGGGGACCCGCCGCCTTCGAGATAAGGGAGATTGATAATTCGATTGGTCTCTGCCAGCCCTCGTCGCGCAAGATTTTCTGAAGGGTATTATTCCATTAAGTGGTGTTGCGTCAAATTTCGCGCTATTTCTTGTTTCACGCGGTTAGAAAAATTGTACAAAAATTGTAAATTGTATGAAAAACAGCATTTTTTAAATAACTTCATCGAAAATTAGAGATTTTCATAGTACTTGTTCTGCTATTAACCCCTTGCCGTATTTTAACGAGTCAGACTCGTCATGCAGATTGTAACAAAGAATAACAAATATGAATGTGTTATGTGTTCCTTTATAGATGAAATGAAGTTTGACTCAATGTAGTCATACAGGTAATATAAATTTTCTTTTCTCTCTTCTACATTTTGAGGATAAAGACGTTTTAATCACTGCAACTGTAAAGAAAATGGTACGGCAAGCGGTTAAAATTCGGTGAGACAGTTTTTATATGTTTTAAGCAAGTTGCATACATTTCTTTCCAGTATGAAAGTTTTGCAGGCAAGTATGGATTATACTTCCCCAACAATTTTGTATCTTTTGATTGTCCTTATATCTTCTGGGACCATTAAATGTTTGAAATGATTTTGGTCAGCTGAATCAATGGAAAGGACCACTGCGCGGCGGTCGAACAACGCAAACAAAAGAGCAATGATAATTGCCCGCGAAAGATAAGTTGCAGCTCGTGATCACGAGCTCTGACGTATTCCGGTTCGTTCGCCTCTTGCATGCATTTCCGAATTCGCGAGTGCCTCGAGGTCTTGGAAATTCGCAACACGGAGAGATGCTCGCGACGCATCGTCGATATAGTGAAACACGAGCCGCACACGCGAGCTGGCGGAAGCACCGCGAGTCACGCGAATTTTTGCCTCTCCACCTCCGCGTCGCGTCGTGTCGCGTCCCGTCCGCCACGCAGCTCGATTTCACGCGATAACAAGGACTCTCCTCTGTTTTCACGGTAATCAGCGAACTTCGCTTTCTCGCGTGTCCGCCTCGCGTTGAGCAACAATCGTTAGCTTCGGGCTTCAGATCTCTGCACGCTTGGCTGCGATCCAGACGCGCTGCTGGATCAGCGATCCGCAGCTAGCAGCGACCGGAACCGCCACCAAAAAATCTTCCGGTTCGGGGTTGAAATGCGAGACGATACGTTTATTTTATGTCCTAGCCGTGTATCCTCTATGATTAAACCTGCTTCCTGATGAAATTTCGACGCTCGCTGAAAAATTCGTAGCGAGCGAATTCGAAATTATAATAACCGCGGCAATTAAGGTGTCCATGAAGAGACTTTATTTTACAGTTTATTTCGTCGTTTGGAAATGTTCCAGACTGTATCGCTGTCGTTTATGTTGTGTTTCAGAGGTGCTTTTCAAAATTCTGTGCTGGCGATGAAATGTTTTGAAAAAATATTTTCAAACAGTTCCCAAATATTTTTAATTGATTCTCGACGAATCGTTCTGGACTTGCTCTAATCTCAATTGTTCGAAGTTTGTCAGTTTCAATTTGGACGAAGTTTGTAAAATACAAGCGAATAATTGACAGTGGTCGCAATCAATTTTTTAAAATGGAGTACACTCGCCTGAGCTTCGTGCGCAGAATAAAAAAAAAAATACGTTTCAAGTAAATAAAGTTCGATGAGAACTACGCAAAAAATAGTACGCCGTGCCATTCGAACGAAACCCGGTCCTCGTGTGCATTTAAAAGCCGTCACAGAAAGATTTGTCGTTGTTCCATTTAATTGAACCAGTTATAGAGTCAAGATAAATATAACCACTGCATAAGTAAACAAACCGGGTTCAAGTACGCAAAAGTTCAAGAGATTGACAAACAGACTAAAAGAATTCGTAATTACTTTCATTTCATAAGCTCACTGACTCTGCGAATAATTGCTCGAGCACAAATTGCCAACAGCAATTACCAACCTTGCAACCTTCTACAGAAATTGGTGGATCACTGATCGCTGACAAGAGTGTCCGACAAGAGAAAAACGATTGAACGTAATATCATTTTCCGCGTGGACGTTCTCGATGCAGAAAAGTGGAAGGCGTCATCAATTCGGTTCTGTTCAGGGATTCGCCGGGAATTAAATCGGAAACAATCCAGCCGAAAATTGTTCACGGTCCTCACACCGTCGGGAGCGCACGGAACAGAGAGAGAGAGAGAGAGAGAGAGAGAAAATAGATGGAGAGAGAGGGAGAGAGATGGGGGGAAGGGAGAGCAAGCGAGAATTCAATAAAATCCCGCGCAGCGAAAGGTCAGAGGTCAGGTGCAGTGAAGTTAAGGCTGCACCGGCGCATCGCGCACTAGATTTATGGGGTTAGAGATCTGCGCAGCGAGGGTCCTCCCACTTCGATCCAATCGCATGGATCTATGATCTATGCATCGGACGTCAGCTCCGCAGGCCTTCATGGCGATGCCGCCGACGATTGCCTTACGGTAAATTGAATTCGACGTCACGTGAGGGATGACCCGCCTATGCGGTCCAAGCGCGGCCGAGGATGCAGCGAGCATTGATCATTAAGGCGATCATGATCGAGAGAGCACGACGGACCCGATTCGCAGCCGGAAGCTGCGATCAACGAAACTTTTCAAACCGTTCCGAGAACGAGAGAACCGTTCTTCTGATCGATGCGAACGCAATCTTCCTTGCCTCGGGGAATTTACGTTTTCGTGCTGCCACTATTTTTTATTCATGTTCCCCTGCTCGTTCAATTTTTAATGTACACTCCCGTGCTCCTGCAATCTTTTATTTATGTCTTCATAACTGTACCATTTTTTATTATGTATTTTCCTGCTTGTATAATTTTTCATTTATGTTCTCCTGCCCCTACAACCGTTTATTTACGATTTCGTGCAATTTTTTAATATACGTTTTCCTGCTTGCACAACTCGTTAATAATCTTTTACTCGAGTGCGTTGATTGTTGGTTCGCGAGATATTGAAATGAATCGAGAATGTTTTGCTGGACATATTGGAATATTAGAAAATGTCGCCGTCTGTAGTTTGGTATGATCGTACAATAATTAAAAGCGAATTTACTTTATTATAGCGAATGATATCGAGAGAGAGAGAGAGAGAGAGAGAACCCGACCGCCCGCGCCCGCTGGATCGGAGTGAATGTCCTCAGGCATCACCTCCACCCTGGAGACGTTCCAATTCAATTAGCTCTTCATTCACGAGGACATCGAAGTTCCATGAAGACAATTGTTCGCTTACTGGCGGTCATCCACGCTCGCCATCTTGTCGGAGCCTCTTCACGGTGCGCACTGTCGGTCATTCGAAATGGGAGTGTCCCTCCGCGAAGCTAGCCCTTCTTGCAATGTATGTATCAGGTTGTAAAGAAAGAAATGCAGGATTTTTGATCCTCTGTTTTAATTGCAATTTTATACCAATAAATATTTACCATAATTTAATGAGTTATATGTCATTTTAATCATATTGCTTTCGATTTTTCATTTTATTCAAATTTTTATTAAATTATTTCAGGATGTGTGTGTCAAAACGCGATTTTCGCATTATTTTTTTCTATTATTTCAAACTATTTGGCACTTCGGCCTAGTTTAAACGCATAGAAAAAAATAATGCGAATACATTAAACATACATTAAACACGATATAATTTAAACTGTATTGAGTGGTTTACTTCTGGTCTGGGCAACTATTGTTCCGAGGGTGGATTACGTAGTGACGATTTCTACGTTCTTTCTACGTTTTCTTAGAACAAAACTTTACTGTATTTCCAGATTCAGAGGATCGAAATTTCCAGAAAACACATTTCCCGGACAATCTTTTCTTTCTCGTCTTCGCGCAGTTAAATAAATACACGTCGAATTTCCCGGACGGTTTCTACAGGGATTCAATCGGAATCCGATGCATCCACAGAAAAAGGGCCATTCACATCGGGGCGTGACTTTGATGGATGCAAAGGCAAACAGCCGTACGTCCACTGGTACTTCCGTATGTACACACAAAGAGGGAGTGAAGGAGAGAGGCAGAAGGAGAGACACGGGAAACATCTTGCTACCCTCAGGTGGCCTAGCCTTCTTTTTGGCCCGGTGCAGTGAACTCCGTTTAAAATACATATATACAAGAAGCTGGCCTTTGGCATTGTTCTCGGTATGAACTGCTGCCAGCCACTTCCGAGCAAAGAAGCGCAGAATCTCGGACCAACTCGGGACGAATCGACGCGATGAAGCTGAATGTTTCCACTTCCGGTCGAACAGAGACTTTTTTCTTCGGCCTCTTATCAGATTGCTCGGTACGAGTGGCTGGGTTTTGTTCCATCGGGCTTGAAACTCCGAGCAAACATTCTGCGACCGTATTAGCATCTTCGAACTGCGAGTTCTTGATCGATTTACAATTTTTTTGTACGATTATTTCTTCACAGTGAAAACCTTATGCAATTTTCAATAGAGACATTGTTAAAAAATGTCTTTTTGTAGAAAAAAAATATATTTCATCCCCAAGCATCAAGAATTACCTCCGCCCCTTAAACGTAGACCGTGATCGATTCAAGAAAAACTGAGATTCCAAGATATTCTATTGAACAGATCTTCTTACGAACTTCGAGAATAGTTTTACAGATTTTCTACCGTCAAACTTTACAAATTATTCCCACCCCTTCAACGTAGATCATAATCGATTAAAGAAAAATTGGGTTTCAAAGATATTCTACTGAATGAGCTCTTTCCACCGCATTTTTAAGAAATTATCCCTCAAATATAGACCACTGTCAATTAAAGAAGTTAAGTTTCTCCAAGAGATTCTACTGAATCACTCTTCACAGAGTTGAAGCACTGTCGATTAAAAAAGAAAATTAAGTTTCCAAATCGGTTAAAAAGAACAGAATTTGCACCCCTAACTGTAACACTTGAATCTACCGCCTAACCATGTATTCATCCATTTCACGCGTGGATGTTTGCAAATCCTGTCTTTGCAAATTAGTTTTACACTTTTTTAATATCTTTCATACCTTTCGAGATATTCGGCTGGAAAGTTTTAAAATGAACACGCTATATACATGGCAGCCCGCCGGAACATTGGGAGCCAATTTCTCTTGCGAATTCAAGTCTAGAAAGTTACTTCTTGTACCTTACTTCGCTACCGTATACATTTCTTAAATAAAACCTCTTTTCAATTTATAAAAAGTGTTGTGTACTCAATTTCGAAACAAGGAATCCAACAATATATCAAAGTCCATAATACTGGAAAAAGAAAAATAAATTTCAGGAATTGAGTGTCCTGATGATGTCACTGATTAACTACCCAATACTTCCCCCCAAAACAAATTTGTGAGCGTGTGAGATCGTTTATAAAGATTAGTGTCTAATCAAATTAAGTTACAGCAGCGACTAAATTACCTGGATCGCGTGCTCGTCGCATTAAAGGGTAACAGATCGTGGCCACAAGGTGATCGCATTGATCAACGACTGTCAGGCTTAGGCGACGGATCCCTTTTCGGTGAAAAATTTCATTTAACGCCAGACAAAAGAGGAATCGTCCGTGGCAAAGCTCATGGCGGAGCCTATGGTTGGAGCGGCGCGGCGTCGCAGCTCAGGGTTATTCAGCGTGGGCGGTCTTGGTCGGGGGGTTTAAGCCGCGTACTCAATCTCCTGATATTAAAGGATTTCCATTCGGCGATATGGGATGACCCGCTCGGGTCAGGATAACCGTAGAAAAAGCGAGGGACCGAGAACGAGAAACGATATCGGCTATATTATGCAGTTTTTCTTGGCGACCGACCTCCCACGTACCGGGTGTCTCGCTAATCATCGCAAAATCAACACGATATTCATGATAACTCTTTTAATATTGGACCATGCGATTTGAACTTTTTTGGGAAGCTAGAGCAATTAGCTTACTACAGGATGTGAAAAGAAATTTTTTGAAAAATTGCAATAGATCGGAATTGTAGAAAAAATACTAAAATTAGCATTTTCAACTTTTTTAGGTGGGCCTATATTGAAAATTTACAAAGTACGTTTTGTAGATCTGTGCCAATTAAACATATTCTGAAAATTTCATCAAAATCGATCGACGTTGCAATGAGCTGCAAACGTTTAAAGATGGTGAAAATTGGAATTTGTCACGATTTTCGGTCTGTAAGTGCAACAAATCTAAGGATTTTTACATCTTTCAATGCCTGTCGTTTTTTCCCGACATTGAGATTTTACGCTCGAATTAATAATCACCTTCTAGATCAGCGAATTTTGAATCGTTTTGTTAGGACGAGACAACGAGAGACAATTCAGAGGAAAAGTGAATAGGAAGGATTTCAACAGATACATAATCATTGAAGATATTGTTATCGTTTCCTGTACGGAGAGCGTTATTTGGCCTATCAAAGGCCAGTCAGTTTAAAAAGGCTGGGTATCCCGTTTAGATAAGTGTGTCACATCAATTAAGAAAAATCATTTTATCGCGAAGAGATTAATATTTTTACAACTTTCCCCGTACAAGAAATGACCGATTACTCAGGAAAAATTTCTCAGATAAATTTATAATTTTAGTCAAGGTTTTCACTATATTCAGTGAACCTGACTGCGAATATTTCATACAGTATTTCGCTTCTTTGCAGTTTATAGAAAAGTTTGCGTTTGTATTTTTGATAATGTCAGTAACCGTACGCGTTAAAGATATTAAAGCGACGCTAACCGTGTTATATATTAGCAGAACAAAATTCGCTATTTTTCGTTCAATATTTTTTTCTGCAGGAGACACGAAGCGTATCGCAACCGCACGCTATCCGAGCGTTGAATCAGCAAGAATGAGTCACTTAGAAAATTGCGATGGCACGCACGATACGCGTCCAATCCACGACTCCTATAAAATATTCGCCAGACGCTGTCGAACATAATGCTTTCCTCAGAATCAACGAAATACTTTCGTTGAAATCGATGGAGCACTTTCGGCCTCTCCCAACCTTCGAACCGCAAATAGCCTGTTGTACAGAACCGTCCGAAATGAAATGTCCAACCAAACAGAAAGTCATCAAGAGATTTATAGAACACTACCTTTCAAATTATACATTTTATCATGAATTATTAGAAATAATTGTCTCAATTAATTCTGATTGAATGGAGATTTAATTCTAGAAGCTTTAAACTGCGGACGGTCCCAAATACTTTCACGTAAAATCAACCGTTGAATACAAGATTCACGGTTGATCAACGAGTGTTTCAACGATCATGAAAGATTCACCGACAGCAGTTTATCCGGCCGCGGGTTTATCGGAGAGCACCTATCAGAAAGCAAACGCAGAAAACGCGCGTTGTCGACGGGCTATCTTTGATCAAAGACAAACACAATTTCATCCGAACAATGCACACCGCACCGGCAGCGGCAACGGGGAAAAAAGTCGAGTCGCACAAAGAAAAATACTGTGTGTTTTTGCAGCGCGCCGATTCGTCGATTGAACAGATGTGTTGCTCGAATCCGCGACGCAAATTCTGTTTCTTAAACACACAAAGCGATCCCGGAACTTCCATGGTAACTATCAACTGTCTCCGGGAAGCCTCCCTGTTATACTGTGTCTCTCTATTACGCTACCAGTGTTGATTAAAGCGACTCGTTAATCGAAATTCGCAGCGCACCCTGCTCGCGTGTAATTCCGAAATTGACGGCTGTGATTAACACGTTAACGGTTTGTCGATCGCCTGCTGGCAGGCAGAGTCTCCAGAAACGTGGGTGAATAGGTAAAGTGGGGACACAAGTCTTAAAAAATCCACAGTTCAGTTATTAATAATTATTACTAGTTAGTTGATAATATGAAGTTTGCATCTTACACTATAATTTAGTTCATTTTATTCCACCGACGGTCACCCACAACCTAGAAGACTAATATTCGTCGCATTATTCATTAGTAGACTGCGAATCTTCATGCATAATAAAAATTGTGGTAATTGTTTACATCAATTGCAAGGCCTAGTACGTAGTTCATTGTAAATAAATAGAATGATGGAATACTAATCTATTAAAAATAGAAGAGTTGACTTCACAACAAATGAGAACCTCGCGAAAGCCATAGTTCCAATAATCTGTATTATGTAAGCGTCGCGTACACTCGATACGAGCCTGGAAAAGTGAAAAAATGCTGTGGAGATCCATAATCAGCCCGATAACGAAATCCCCGTAGCTACTCGCGTGTCAACGCAGCAGCCAATCGCTTCGTTTCGCCTCGGATTCGATTACGGCGACTTCTGAAAGTGAGTCGCGTTAAAAGCGAGCACGAACTCGGCGAGATTTGCGTTTCCATTAGCCGTCGGAGAGCCGCGTTTTCGGCGAAGAAGCTTTTTTTCAGGATCTACCTACCGGCAGAAACCCGCACGCGCGGAAGTTCGACTCAGCTCCTTTCCACCCGCCGCGTAATTAACCCAGATTCTTAATTAGCGTACGCAATTCCGCCACCCGGCCGGTTTTCAAGCACCGTTTCGTCGTCCGACAGGTTGCCATAAACGGCTTATGGTCTCGTCAATCAATCTGGAATCGATCCGGGAAACGTCGTTTTTGAAATCCGAAACAATTATTTTTAATTTAGTTAGAAAATTATATACATTGTTTTAAAGGGTGTAAAACATTCTACAAATCACGCTAGAAGGGGTAAATTATTTTGCATGTATCTCGCAACTGAGCTGCATCGTCTGATTTAGTCTAATGGCTCCAGCTAAAAGTTTTTTCGAAAAGGAACACATCGATGTTTCGCGATTCTCGCGAAACTTTGCATGTTTCTAGAACAGCAAAAATAAGAGGTGTTCCTTTTTAAGCCGCGCAGACTCGAGTTTAAGGGGTGAGAACGCCCTCCGAAGATTGCTACCCTCGAGGCTGTTTCGGAAACTATTACAGATAAAACTGTACTTTGAATTGCAAAGTTGTGTGGCGTCTTAGGAACAGCAACGCCATGATAAATTGTTGATAGACATAAAAATTCGGACAAATTGGATTCGCAACCCTTTTATCGAACCATACCCCTGAAAGATACAAAAATTCGTGCTGAGTACGTCATGAATAAAGAAGGACTGGTCTGGAGGCGCTTGTTCATACCTATATGCCGGCACCCTTACCTGTCGAAAATGCTAAAAATCGCTGAACTTTAAACATGCATAACTTTTAAACCAGTGAATTGCTAACATTAAAATTTGGATTTTTGGCATTTTCTTATCAAAATCTACATATTTAATTGTATAAAAAGACAGTAGAAGCTTGTTGGCGCCGTAAGATAAAGTGTAATCATATTTGGAAATTCTCTTCATCGTTTTATTATTTCAAATTACACCCTGCTATTGTTATCACAAATGTATAAAAAGCAAAAGAAGTTTAAAAATGGTTGTGAAGAATGCAAAAGCGCTGAAAATAAAAATGGAAAAGTGTCCAAAGTGGGCGAAGAGACGTTCATATCGTAATTAATCGACGCTTCACCATCGCGTTCGATTGCGCAACGGATCCAGGAGCGTATATCGCGTGCATGCAGAACGCATCGCAGAACACGGCCGTGCCAAGACACGGGGGAATGAGGGGGCTTTAAAATACGATTCGCGGCCGAATTTGCAACGTGACCGGTGTCCGACGCGCGCCAATAGAAGGAAGACATGAAGAGGCTGACATTTTCACGACACTCGACTCGCTCCACTTTCGTGCCGAGGCGCGGCCCGGTAAATTGTATTTCCTGAGTGATTCAGGGCCTGCGAATTTTCCACGAACCGCCCAAGGACACGATTGACACACGACTCCTTCCCCCGCGCTGCCTTTACTTCGGTTAGAGGAGGACGACGCGCGACGTCGTGTCACGGAATTAGGGTACGAATCACTGTCGACGTTTATCGAAGCCGGAAGCATTAGATATCGATTCCCCCGACGCGATAATCTCGAATCCCACGTTGCTCCATATCCCATTGTTTGCTTGATATTGCTGTGACAATTGTTGCAGAGATTGACGCGCCGAGGAATAGCGGTTCGGGAACCGTCGCGGCGCTGTCTTCCATTTCTCTACCTACGCTATCAAACTGTCTCAAAGGTAACTTTCATACAGGGTGTTTCGTTTATATTTTGAGGACTAGAATAGTGGGGAGGAGGGATTTCAGAGTCAAATTAAGTTTTTTAGATGGAATGTCCTATTTTTTATACTATAAGTCGATAGAGTATCAAATTCTGAGTACAATAGTGTTGATCTTCATGTGTCCTAAACCTAATAGTTAACGAGATATTGTCGAGAAACAATTTTCCTTCTTCTTTGTGTGTGTGTGGATATAATATCTCGTTAACTATTAGGTTTAGGACATATGGAGGTCAACACTCTTATACTCAGAACTTGATACTCTATCGATGTATGGTATAAAAAAAGGACATTCCATTTAAAAAACTTAATTTGACTTTGAAATCCTCCCTGCCCACCATTCTAGTCCTCAAAAAAAAATTAGACTAATGATTGTACCCTACAAATTTTTTTGTAACCATAGTGCGCCACACAATATTTCCGTTATCAGATAAACGAAACACCCTGTATGTTGCTGATAGTTCGCAGCGATAATTAAACAATTTTCAAAATCTCGACTTAAGTCACCTAGTTAACTAAAACTGCTCGTAATAGAATTTTCCGAAACGGTCGAAGAGTAATCTTGTCTCCCGTTTCGTCATACTCCATCGAAGGAATTCGAGCAATCGAGCTCGGCCGATAAAACGTGTATCGTCGACAAAGGGACTCGAGAGGCGCCTAAGCAAATCGACAGAAGGTTCCTTATCGCGAGCAGACGCCCGGGACTGCCACTTTTCCAATCGACATCCCGATCTAGATGCGACAGAGTGTCTTCGGAGGTACAAAGGGTGCAGGGGAGGGAATCTAGGGATATTCGGGAGACGTTAAAGGCGCGATTCGTGCCGATAATTCCCCGTCGTTAGAATTCAATCCCTCGGAGCGCTCGAGATAGAGGCTTTTCGGTGGTGGGTATCGTTTCCCAGCAGGAAAGTAGAGCGTCCTGGATTCGGCCAGGAGGCACGGGACCACCGCCGATAAGACTGCGAAGGTATACCCCACCTCCACCACCGACCCCCCGCGATACGGGGCCACCCCCGCGAAAAGGAAATTTATTCGAGCGAGGAATTTAAACGGTGTCGCTATGTGGGTCAACCTTTCCACAAGTTCGGCGGAGGCCGAGTATTTTTCGCCAACGGGCAGAGCATGTTTCTTGCTCCGTCGGATTAAGGGCTGCGATAAAATGGGCCGGAAGTTCTCCGGCGAACCGTTTGAGGGATTTGCCCGGAGAGGCTTTTGATCAGGGAAGAAGTCTGCGAGATTCCGAACCCCGTGGCTTTTGCGGATCTGCTCTGTTACGTTTTCTGTTTCGAGGTTTTATTCGGTTCTTTGCAGTCAAATAGCCTTCTTTCTCTATCGGCAGTTACCTTTTTCTAAGGAGTTAGTTTAGGAGCAGTGATCAACGACGTATACATAGATAGATGCGCCTTTAAATTGCCGACATTAAATCTGTGTAGAGTATAGGATTTAAGAAAAAAGCCGTCAAAACAAATTCGAAAGGCTCAAGAAAATAATGCGGTTCAACCGCGTGTGTGACATGCAGCGTTCTTCCTAACAACCACAGAAATAATATCAACGAATGATGAAGGCACATTTTCTGTGCTTTCTTGCAGACAGTTCCACGGAAACAAACGACTCGCTGTCGATACAAGACGTTAAAGAAACCTACCGGATAAAATCCTACTTGTTCCTCAGAGTCGCCTACTCTGCCACAACAGGCCATAACTCTCATGCTCAAGCAGCGGCGCGTTCTATGTACTAGGTTTCACCGGTGTCGTGCGTATAAGCTTCATCGAGTGTAGAAGTCGACCGCTCAACGGATTTCCTGGCCAATGCTCGAAGCGGAGCGGAGCAGAGCAGAGCTGAACTCTCTCGAGCGCCGGTTACACGCTTTCGCACTCTGTCTCCTTCGACCCTGGAAAAATCGAAAGCCCGCTGGAACGCGGGACTCCCTGGTAATTTCCACGATTCCGGGAATGTCGCGAGACTCGCGACAAGCGAACCGAGACCGCGAGGAATTTGCAACCCATTTTGCCGGCGTTGCCGTACAAATGGAATAATTTGTCTTCGCCCTCCCAGCGCCAACCTCTCTCGCGGTCGAACGAACGGAATCAATGACAAGACCCGCTGCACAAAGAGATTAAGTCGACGCTACAGTTTAAACATCAAAGAACAGACAGAAAACATTTACAGCGGGAGGTACCCACTTAAAATCCTTTAAGAAATTCTTCAACTTTATAAATGGTTCATTGAAGTATCTGCTGTAACAAGCTGCTCTCAAAAAATAAAAATCATCAAATTAGTTTTTAAGTGATCAGTGAATTATATATTTCATAATTAGATGGCGGATTTAACGCACTCAGTATAAAAATGAATGGGTGGAGGATAAAACAATGAAAATATCAAAGGATGCATCGAACTCAGAAATTAATAACTATGTCTTAACAAACAGCCTGATTGATGAAATGATCCTGGTGAACGACTCGAATGTGAGCGTATCAATTTCACAGGTAAAGTCTTCGATGCAACCGGCACTCGAAAAATACGTGTCGTCTGATTCCCCAGAGTTCGCAGCCGAAGTAAACGTTCGCAAAATACAGGGTGGTTTTCGAGTGGTCCGTGAAAGGGGCTAAAGTTCGCGGAGCGGAGAGGGCACACGCGAGGCGCGTATTCGAGCCGACTCGAGTTATGCAAATTAAATGGAATTATTTTCCCGTCCCGCGGCTGAAAAGCTCCGGTTGAAAAGTCTCGGGAGCGTGGCGGAGAAGGGGATGTGGATGCGCTCGTGAAAAACGAAGAATTCTTCAGACCGCGGAACGATATCCGGTGTGTGTGTGAGAGAGGGAGAGGAGAGTGTGTGCGGGCGTGGGCGTGTGCGAACCCGCCAAAAGGAGCCTGAATACGCGAACGCGAAGCTTTTCAGCCGATCTCTCTCTCTTGCGAAGATTAAATGCGACGATCCCTTTTTCTCGCCAATATTCCGCCGACCCGTTCGACTCTGCTCGCGAGGGCGACCGGAAGTCCGCCTTTCTATCATCATTTTCACGAACCGCGAGAACTTCCGGCGAGATCCGAGCGATTTGCATCCTGCCGGTGCGGTGTCGCGGTAGATGGAAATCGCACGATTAGGCGACCACTTCTCCATTTGCATTCTCGCGAACCCATTTTTGGGTCCCTAGGAGTCGCGTTGATATTTCCTCGCGTGAGTTCTTCCGCAACTGTTAGGTGTAGAAATAAATTCTCTTCCAAATATTTATCAACAGACAAATTGTTACTGTGTAACAAAAATGTTAATTCTTAAATTCGTTGAAGTAACCACCAGATTTTCTTGCTGCTCCCGCGTCCCGCAATAAATTCGCCCAATTTCTGACAAAGCGGCTGAAACCTGTACTCCCCGCTGAACCTCTAAAATTGAACAGGTGTGCGTACACGTTCGCAAAGGCTTGTATAATGCAGCAGGCGGGTTGTTAGCACAGCCATTAAAGAAACCACGTCAGGAACGACGGTGGAATCGTTTCGTGCCAGGTTTAAAAATTAATTTCCTCCCGGGACGGGTAGACGACGTCGACGGCGATACCGCGGGTTTCATTTACTCCGGCATGGCATAAGAAATGCATCCAGCTTTGTATGTCCGGGGCGCGTTTATTCAGAAAATAATGGAGTGCTGTTCATCGGTACAAGCGATGGGAAAAGCCGATCGGGTGGCGCAAAGAGAAAAAAAAAAACACCGGGCTCCCAAAGGCAAAACGGAAGGGGCTGCGAGTGACATAACGCCGGAGTGACTCTTTAGAATTGACACCGGGGGACAAAGCGACAAAGTGTTACAAGCATGCTTCTTCCGGCGATTGTCCCTGCTGCCTGCGATCATTACAACGCCGGCTACGTGACCGGATTCGCGATCGATCTTCCTCGGCGCGCAGCGCGGCGCGGCGGCGGGCCGCGCTCGCGGACGATCGATGCGAAAAACGATTCGCAGAACGCGCGACAAAGCGTCCCTAATCCTCTCCTCTGGCCTCTGGGCTGCTTACGGTCCAATTCCGCGACTTCGATGGCAAATAAACCGTGCTCCGATCGCGCTGCCAACCAAAACTTCCCAGGCCACGATTAACCGCACTTTGCGCGAGGAGCTGATCAGAAGATACCTCCAACTAGTCCGAGGACTGTCTCATCGAATGCTCCTGATCATCTAATATAATATATAATATAATACCTCATACAATACTTAAACGTGTAGTAATTGATTAGATACGAACAAATTTCGGTGGTGGTGACTCTGAGCCAACCCTCGACTGTTAAGGGATAACAAAAGTTGTGTAAATGCTTTCCGCGGTAGCGACTTTATCAACTAAATATTTTTTAAGTACTTTTTTTAAAGAATAAACTTTTACACCGCAACGCAGATGTGTTTTTGAGAGAAGGTTCGAAAGTGAACGAATTTGGTTCAACATCTTCGAGTTGGTTGGCAGCGTGGTTCCCAGAACACCGTGTATAAATAATAATATCGGCATTATCTACAATGGGTTGTGTAATAAGGGAGCCGAGCGTAGAGACTTGTTGACCCATATTTCCCGGAGTTTTCCACGCGGCAAGAGTCTCACGACGGTGCAGCAGCCCGCGACGAGTCAAGCGAATTCGGATTTCCAGAAAATTGGCGGAACCCAGGGGCCGTGGGACCGCGAGAAGCCTACGGACTCTTCTCCGAGTTTCCAATCTCGTTCTACCGTGAAATTAATTCAGTCTCTGCCGGCCACCCTCGCCGAATTCCCCCCTCCCCCGGAACCACCCTCGCCAACAGGAACCAGCGTTGCACACTGGCAAAGAGTCGATTAAGTGGACGCCTCGACATCGAGATGCGTTTACGCTGTAATTCTCCAGATGTGTCTGTTTTCCGCTTTCTAATTGTCCGCGTATCGATCCGAGCCCTCGACAGTCATTAAACTTCAACGGGAAAGCAAATTGTTTGATACAGAAATGGCAATTTGCGGAATGGCGGTCCGGTCTCGTTCAAACGGAAGCCAATCACTCTCTTACGTTCCTGGACCTTTTCTGACCTAATCATCCGTTTACTTGTGTAATACTACATTTTCGAAATTACGATGTCGTAATTTGTTTGAAGGTGGTTCTACGTCTGAGCGAAGTGCAAAAACTTGAAGTGTAAAGTGTTCAATTGAAGATCACAACAGAATGAACAATTTCAAGGCAACATTCATTTTCTAAACATTTGCTTATGCACTATTGACAGTCTTGCATCTCAGACATCAAAGAAAAACGTTGTGACTGAACATTTAAGCGAGAGATATTTTCATAATGAATATTCATTGTAAAGCGAATGTAAATGTACGGCGTAATTGATGTCATTATAGCCATTATGTCGTAATTAAGATTCAGAATCGCTCGGTAAACAAACTGAGATGGACCAAAAAGAAAAATAAACATTCGTTTACATGATAAACGAGCCACGATCGAACAGTAATTTTCGAAGACAGTTCCGACGATTTGCCGAGAAACAATGGAGCACAATTTTTGCGGATACTCCGTTCGCGGTAAGGAATTACAGTTTCCCGGTTAAAATCGCGTTACAGCTATTTGTTCGTGGTGTTTGCCTTTCATTCGCGAATGTTCAGCCATGTAAACACGGCGCGGGCGAGCGCGCCCCGAACGACGACGACAATCACCGTGGAAAGTCAAGCGTGTAAAAGTATGCGCAAAAAAAGAGCCGCGTAATCATTGCGCGGCGATTAGGCGCATACGCGAGTTGCCAGGAGTCGTCGTAACAGTCTGTTATTTAACGTTTAGTTTAACCGTGAAATGGTCGCATGCGGAATGACCGGACTGTGACCTGCTTAGCAAACTCGGACGAGAAGAAAAGGGGAAATTCGCTGTGGAAATCGGCGGAAGCCCGTTGCGCAAATCAATTATTTACGGTGCGATAAACCTGATTCAAATCGTGGAAAACGAACTCGTGAATTCGTTATGGAAATAGCGGCGAAAGAGATCATCGCGCGTCCAAACTCTTTCTCGGCGTTTCGTGCGTTCGGAGACAGAGCAACTGTATCGTACAGGGCAGAGTCGGGGGGGGGGGGGGCATTAACAGATTAAAATTTTAATCAAGGTTGATTGATTAATGTGTGTACGATTAAAAAAGTAATCATTGAAAAATCGGCGATTGATCCAATCGATTGATGAAGTTAATCGTCAATCGTTGATTAAAAGAAGGAAGCATTGAAAAATCGGAGACTGTTACTCTTTGTACACCCTGTACGTTTCAGCGTATTTTCAGATAAAAGAGAAGTATTTTAGTACGGATAAGTAAATAAACTGATGGGAAGAATTTTATAATCCGCCTCTGTAATTTCTAGGCTATTTTAATCAGTCTATTTTTGCGTTATCGTATTTTTATTAAAGCATACGGGGTGTCTTCGAAACGGTAATGTAACTTCGAAAGGGGCGAATTAGTATAAAGAAGCGTATTGAAAATTTCTATTAAAATCTATCCGCTTTGTAGCAGTTGGAAAAATATCACCGTATGTTTTGGACTGTTTGAAATGAATATGGTTGCACCACCAGTTTATATTAAAAAGAAAAATTTGTAGTGAAAAAATGTAATAAAGAAATAAACTTTAAAAATATATTAAAAAATAAATTAATAATAAATTTTTAAAAATAAATTTAAAAATTTCCATCGTTACTCGGAGTGACTTGTTAGCTTGAAATGAAAATTGTCGTCGCCGTTCTAAATCTTCGAAAAAATTCTCAGCTAAGGACGACAGCTTTCAGAAGGTATTAGAGAGCAAGAAGCTCGATAGAGCCGTCGAAAAAGTACAGGCTCTCGGAAAAACGCGTGGAACAGGGGCGAAGAACTCGATGATTTTTTCGTCCACCGAGCCGTGCCACCAGTAATTACACCCTAATCACGGCGCGCATCGTGAAAGTAGAGCTCCCGCTGTGTTTCTCTCGTTTTTCTTCACTCCAGATAATTACGTTTACGAGTGTCGCCAGAGTTTTAAGACCGACCTCGATATTTTTCATACTTCCCCGACGGACTCCGGGTGTTCCGGTTCGTAGTTCCGCCTCGGACGAAATTATTTCCGGGAAAATCGGGCTCTCGCGCCGTCTGATTAACGTTCAAAAGATCGCGACGAGTGCATCGTGCCTGATAAGCGTCATGTTTTTACCCATTCACGGAGATACCGTCCCGATAACTTTTATTCGCGTAATTGACTTTAGGATCGCTACGAATTACACGTTTCGGAAATAAACCACTTTCTTGGCCTTGTCTATACTTTGTTGACTTCAATCATTCGAATCGGTTAAAAATAATAGTTAGATTAAAAAGCTAATAAGGTAAAAGCAATAGTCTGCGAAGCTAAGTAAAAAGTAGCTGGTTGACGTTCTTGTCTCTGCCTACCACCGTTTATACACGAGCCAGCTAAAAAAAGAGAACAATCGGCAGTTCCTAGAATTATCGGTGGCTATATGAACAAGTCGGTGACTGTGTATGCACGACTTTCGGAGTTGCTGTTGATCAATATTGTTGTCGGTTAGTAGTGACGTCAGTCGGACCTTGTTCCAATGAATTCACGTCGGTGAAAACGATATATCGGTGAAGCTATGTCAATGCGACCCACAGCTAGACAATTGCGTTCACCGATAATGATTAGATTATGAATCTTGAGCATTTACAGTTTCCGAAAACGGGAATGGAACTACAACTTTCCTTGACAGTTGATTATCTAATTAAAACGATTAACACAGGCAAGAAATTTCTATTTTATTTCCCGCTCTTGACGCTGGATTGTGAAAGCGTAAAATTGCGTAAACGTGGAAGATTTAGTGATAATTGTTATCGCAGGAATTATCGTGCGTTAAAAGCAACTGCTGAAATTGTCTGCGATTTTGATCATAATTAAAGGATTTTATTCGATATTAATTAATACGCTAAAATGTTCAGGAGATAAATAAACGCCTTTCTATCTCATGAGAATTCTCGTAACGGTGGGCATACTTAAAAAGTTGAACGCACACCCCGACATTTGATTTTGTTCTGTGAAGGAAATTGAAGTCACTCATGCCAAGCACAGGAAGTTCGTATCGATCCGTCCGGTTTTTCCACGAGTTTGTGGCCCCCGTTCGAAGTGCGGGGCTTTCCCGGAGTTTCCCGGCGTTTGCGGCGGAATTATCGTCAATTTACGATCATTATCGGCGACGCGAGCTACCGTGCGCCGATTGGTATTGTGTTCGGCGCAATTTCCGCCCGGCGGAAGTGATAATTCGGCCGCGAGTTTTCGCGACGCGATTAAAACCGTTCGCGTAGAGTACACGCAGCGAGCGCGAGACTGTTGCTGAATTTAGCTGGCGAAACGTGGAAACGAGTTTATACCGAGTGAAACGGTGCCATTTTCCGAGAGATTTACCATTTCGTGCGATTTCTTGTTGCGCATGTACTGGCAGCCGCATAAACTAACGTGAAAATATATATTCGAAAATTGCTCGACGCCACGCTTTTACGAAAATCACGAACAAATTTTAGGTCTGCTCGAATGAACGAGTGTGAATCTCTCGGCAGGAGAAGATGCGATGAAATGATTGTTTGCATTATGTAAAAGAAATTTTTAGCAATATTCAATTTGTGTACTCCTTTTTTATTCTGTTTACTTACTTACGGGTGCCATTTTGTATTTATGTTTCCCTGGCTCTTGATTCTTAACCAGGGGAGAAGAGAAAATGATTAGTCTCTTACCTGCAACATAAAGAATAAGATGTTAGTATTACATCATTTTAAAGCAAAGTAATAAGCAACAAATTGATTGATTTTGACCGCTTAGGGGCCCCACTTTTCTTGACCCGCCCCTGATACAGGGTGTCGAATTGAACGTGTCACATTTAGATATAACTTTTGGACAAAAAAAGGCTCAGATGCATGAATTTCCGCAACATTTACAATTCAATTAGCCAAGATTTTTTACGAACACCTCCAACAGCGGTAGTGCCGAATGATCATCGACCATCCGTCGACGCAATAAATCGCAGAGAACTTCGATCGGCGATATTAAATCGGAAATTTCTTCCAGCTCTCGCTCGCGAATAAAAGATACACGTCGTCGTAGTCGTCGATACATTCGATTCGATTCGATCAAATTACCGATATCCGAACCCATGAATGGCTCGAGTGGCTTCGAGTTCGCGTGCTCTCCTTTGAATTGCTTCTGAAATAAAAACAAGAGAGGAAAAAAAAGAAGGAAAAGCCACAGTTCGTATGTATAATTAATCGTGCGAATTTTTGTCCCCGCGGCGAAAGCGTATTACAGAAATTAATTATTCATCGCGCGCTGATTGCGTTCCAACGCTTCGATCTACTTTCTCATCGACGAACTTTGAAACGATGTTAAGAGGGAAGCTTGACAGAGGCGGGAGTAAAAAAAAATGGGAAAAGAGGAGGAACGTGTTCGAGGATGGTACAGATTCTTTGAAGACGGTAACGAACGGCACTAAATACATATTTTTTTGATCGTGTAATTAAAGCGCCGACCGGGAGCAGGGCTAACTCGTTTGTACTGCGGAAATCGTTCGCTGAAGATTAGTCCCTTCTGGGGAAACTCACAATTATGATTCTCAGGATGATAAGGAAAAAGATGTCTCGGCAAAATAAAAATTTTCTTCGTTGATTGTAAATGAAGTAAAACCACTAAAGAATGAATTATTAAATAGGTTGGTATCTAATCAATTACTACACGTTTAAGTATTGTATGAGGTACTACATCAATTTCATATCCATAAAATGAAAAGAATCATATACAATGAAGTTATTCAAAGCCGGAAGAAATGTTTAATTTTCAAGTTAAAATAGCTCCGACTGCAAAGGGTTAAATATCAAGAATTGTTCAGAAATCGACAATTTAGAATCGTAATTCTGTTTGGAGGTGATTTAGGGACAGAAAATGCATTGGCAGTGAAAATTGCGATGAAGGAAACGGCACAGTGTTAACAACGGTAAGAGTTAATAAACGGCTGCGTGGAAATGCTGTCGTTAACCAGCACAGGTCCCGTTTGCAGACACAACAAGGCGAGTGTATAAGTAACTGCACGACTCGGCGAAATAACAAACCACGTTCGAATGCTCGAACTGAAGTGTGTAATAGACTTGACGCAGCCCGAGTCTCCGTAGCGTAGCGAGATTACTACGGGATCGTGGATCACTTGGGTGGCGGGATCGATCGCGGACTATCGATCCCCACCCTTGCGGGATCATTGTCTTTGCCCGGGAAACTCGACCGGTGGAAAGTGTTCTCGCCTCGAGTATTTTTCCCTCGCCACAAGCCCCGACATATGGGAGCCACTTGATAGCGCTGCCGACATTGCTCAAAGGGACGCTGCTTCTGGACTGCCTCGATCCTCTGCAAGTGGATCGTCCGTGCCACCATTTCAGGCCCAATGAAACTAGCCGCGGGACCAGAATTTTTTTTTCGAAACATGGACATCTCTCGACCTTATTGACATCTAAGTAATTCTAAAAAAATCCACTGAGAAGAACGTAACACATACGCGATAAATTGAAGTTTTATAAAAAAAAAAAATTAATAAGATGGCACAGCTATAATTAGGAAAAAGATTTCCCCATTTTTATTAACGTTAGGATAAAGCAAATAGATCGGAGAAGCGAGAATTATGAAAATTCGCAGTGCACCGAGGGCAATGACGCGACGCGCCAAAGTAGAAAATCTTGTATCCGCCGCGATTCATTTAGTTCACGAGCTCGCGTTTTTTCATAGGAGCAACGAGCCGGGGGATAAAGTTGTTCCCTGAAATATTTCCCTATGAATTTCAATGAGTCGAGCTATGGGGTTAAAGTTCACCCTATCCGGGAAAACTTTTAAGAAGTTGAATCGATTATCGACCGTGGCTGAGAGAAGGCAGCGGGTCTTGCACGCTCTCCCACGCGATACATTATTTATTTTTGAAAAAGTCATGCCAAGTCTGAAACAGTCATGTAATTTCTTGCAAATCGGATCGCACAAATAATTATCGAAACAGACAGCGGTTTATCCATGACGATATGAAGTCGGTTTAGCCAAGATCAGGATGGAAGGAACGTCGAGTAAGAAGACCAAAGCGAGGCGCAAGTATCAAATCGGATTAATTAGGGTCGAAAAGAGGAGCAAATATCGGAATGATTACACGCGGCCACGCGTTACCACGGGCAAACAATGGTTCCGAGGAGAAGACGCAGCGATCCGAGGGAAGTCGAGTCGAAACGTTGCGCACTGGGCTAACAACCGCTAATTAGTAACCGTGTCAGTATCGTCGAACAATAGAACAATTCGTTGGTCGCAGGATCAAGAGGGAGTAGCACGCCTGCCGCGACCTGTGCAGAAGCGCGACGGCGCAGAACACGGAAACTATTCGAACCACTGAAAAACGTGGAAAAAAGCTGCAAAAAGCATAAAAACGCCCGGTCCACGGGGCCAGGAAATTGCGAAACGAACCGACCGTTAACGCGCGGCGCCTCGCCTGCGAAACATTCTCGAACGAGCACCGGAGATACCAATTTGACTATCAAAAATGCGGGCCTTCCATCGCCACCCTCTCGAGAGCACGTTGCTTTCATATTACTAAAACAAATAGACATTTTTGTGCATTTACGTTAGATTTTAAATACAAGGAACCGCGTACATTAGGCAGTATAAGAGAAAATTTTCTTTTTATGAATTTTATGGAAATTATTGTATTTCCACCATCGCGTACACACCTGCTACGTCTTAATGTAGATACGCTCATAGTGAAGCCAAATATTGCAGCTTGTCTTACAATTAGTATTCATTCTTTTTTCAAAGATTGTAATTTACATATTTAATATTAACGGACATTGTTATTGAATTAGCTTGTATTATTATTGTATTATTATACTGTATGCTATATTATTCAAATAAAAAAAGAAAAGGTAACTAATGAATTACCACCCTCCTGAGACGAGTGCTTCCACTTTACTAGAGATTATGCAAAATAAAAGTTCCATGCATCGATTGCCCCAAACTGGAGCCACATAGAAAACTTATTCTGTCTTTCACGATTTGAACAAGTTGGAAAGAATAATTATTACACTCAAATTCTGTTCCACAGTCTACCAGTCGAGGTACCATTCTGAAGTTGCGTCGTTTAGAGAACAAACGTCAAACCAGTTCAAGGGATATCATGTAGAATCACGACAGCGTAGGAAGATCAGGCTAACATCGTCCCCAGGGGAATTATTCTAATCGCCGCGCAATCAGGACGGATCATCCGACTGATTAATAAGACGCGATAACGAGTAATTAAGCCGGTGACGGTAACCGATAGATGGTAGTCTAGGACGGAAAGAAAATTACGCTTCTAATGCGAGTATAATGAGCCGGTCGACGAACGGCTCGGTCCGGCTCGGCCTGGCCGGTTCGATAACGAATGGCTCGCAGCCAGCGAATGCAGAACAGCTGTTTCGCATACGGACAAGCTTAATTAACCGGTGGCGTTAATTCGTTGATACGTTGACAGCGGTTATCGAATAAGGATTAATCGTGCCTCGAATTATCGTTCCCGGGAACCATTCGGACTCTATCCCGGAAAATCTCGGATCGAAGAACAAATCCTCTCGAATTGAAATCATTCTAGTCTGATTCATACGCCCGGCTCGATTATTCAATAAATCCTGTTGACGCCGTACACGAGCGAGATAAATCGATGACGTACTGCGGCACAGATTTTAAGTAAATCCGACGTGCTTTTATTAATTCGATTTTAATTTAACATTTCTGCGCCAAAGTCTCGAAAATCCTCTAAAATCGAAGTAATTAACCAGATTTTATACAATTAATAATAATGATTCGATCACCAGTGAAAAATTCATAGTGATTTCCTGAGATCACATAGAGTGGTATAAAGTTGGATGATCAATGCATGGTGGGTTCTCCAATTTATCAGAGGAAGAGAAACGGACGTTATTTATGTGGAGGACATTACGAACAGTACGCCGGCTACTAATTATGGAATAAATATTTCATTAGCCAGTGGCAGCGATGTTTTATGTACGGTCGATTGCGAAGATGATTAGACTCAGAAGACGCGAAATCTCCGAGGTCTCATACAACTTTTCTTTTCCACTGGTATTCTCCAAAGCTGACGTCATTTGCATTTCCATCCCAGCTCTCGCATACATTTGAATAAATATCACCAGCACTTCCAGTGGATTTTTTGAAATATTAAATCATTCAGCGGGACGGGTTATTCGCGTAACAATTGTAACACATTATAACTCGATACTCTTCTATGCAATTCCTTGACATTTATTTCCATAAGCGACAGGAACCAAGCAAAAATACGAAATCATTCGATTGAAGCTAATGGAATTACACGACAATTTAACACGACTTCAGGGACCATATTGCTCGATTATACCATTTCACTCAATGTATTAAATTGAGGATAAATTTAGAGAATTAATCCCTCGACATATTATATCGAGTCGGTAATGCGGAGTTCAAGCAGCATCTGTTGAGAAAATTAATGATATTCCTCTCTTTTCTGTCGACATTTAAGCATCGCAGTAAGTGTTTTGCTTCATTTCATCTTCAGTTTTCTCGAAAATGCTGTACATTCACATGGTGAACAAGAACATTGACAAATTTTTTCGTGACTGAAACCAGCATAGATTTAAAGGTGTAAGAAAATCAAGAGAATATTCAGTTCGAAAAATCTCGAACGAAACTCCCGATACACTGGTCAGTCGCGGCGAATAGAAATGATGGACTGCGCTCGATAAAAATTGCACCGTGTCGCTGCCAGATGGAAACACGTAGCAGAAAATCTTCGGGTCGGCCGACACGTGAGGGATTGGAAAGTTTATTCAGCTACACGTCGGAGAGGAAGCCTGATTCCGTTCCAAGGACGATACTCCCTAGGGCCAATGAAAGACAGTCACGAACCCCTTCAGCGGATACAACATTTCCAGAGTGCGGAGCCTTTTACGATCGTCTTTTTTCTCCGTTGGATTTCGCGCGATGACGACGACGAAAAAAAATATATATCGACGGCCGTTCCTTTCGAGGAGGATGCGCTCATTATCGGAGGACACTTCAGTTTCGGGACGATCGATGCATTCTGCTTTTCTCCCCTTTCTTCCGAGACTCTCCATTCTTCCGATCGGAGGCTCGAGGATACTTCCGGGCACCATTTGTCTTCGTTCCCCTGGATCAAAAGTTTTCCTGCTCGACGTTGGTCACTTCGATCCACTCGTGTCGGGCCGAGTTGTCTTTGAAAATCCAAGCACTCTCGAGTCGTCGAAATTTTTGCTCGTCTTTGTCACGGAGCCGCAGCTGCTTTCACAGAGACTCTTCCGAAATTGTCGTAGCTTTTCGCGATGCTTGAACTTCTCGAGCACTAGACTCGACTGTTGTATGTATATCGCTTTGTAGGAATAGCGAAATTGTATTTATCCAGACGTTGGACAGTTCTTGTTGTAATATGAACTTCGGTAAACAATTTCGTTTAAAAATTTCTCATGAAAATATTTTACATTCTTAGTGTCAGTAATAGATTCGATAGATAACAGTTAATAATAACAACGGGAAGAGAATTGTTGCTGCGCGGAGAAGTGTTAAAGATTGATCTTCTTCGGCCGATAACGATCTGTCTTTGGAACGGCTGTCCTTCGGGAGAGCTTTATATTTGGAGAAGTAACGGAGAGGTCAAGTTACATTATTAAGTATAATGCACTCTGCGCTCCACTTTCTCCCTTATTTTTATCACTTTCCATAAAGTTATTATTAATACCACCGTTCCTAAGTGAGTAATGTCGAGAACCTTGAACGCCTGTTGCGCGCACTAAATACTTCCCACTAATCGATTCCCATCGGTTCGGGGTGAACAGAATAGCCGAAGCAATATTTCTATTATTTATACACACGGAAATAATTAAATTCCACGTTGAAAAGGACGGGCACTCCTATTAACATTTATTGATCCAGCTCGCGGACGGAAGAGGGGGGAGGACTCTTGTGTGTGCGCACTTTTCAGCTCGGTGGATTCAAGACTACTCTCTTTCAAAATGGTTCTGTTTACGACGTCCTCCCTTCTTTTGGCTCAATTTCAAACCTCCATACATCTTCGGCTTTCGATTTATCCGATGGTTCTCGGGGTTAACATCGTTTCCACGGAAACTAGAATATTACCGGACGGAAGACGGAATTATGGAGAATGTTCACCAAAATTTATTGCTGAATTGCTTAGCTGAAACTCGCTCACCCTTCAGCTTTCAATTTATTAAATTTTTCTCGTGGGCATGCAACGTTCCTGAAGAGAACAATGTTACTTACCAAGAGAGACAGAGTTGGGCAAAAATTAAATCAACGATTGACGACTAAATTTCTACTTCAATCGTTAATGCTTTCCTTTTTTTAATCGATTAATGCCCAACTACAATTTTCCGAAATTTATGTCATAAAAGAAATTATTCAATCCAGAATATTCCATATTTCTCAGGAAAACAACGCTTTCCTACGAAACAGAATATTACTATTAGAAAGCAAACGAAATTGTTTAAATTTACCAAGTTTTGCAACAACGAAAAATTAGTTTCATTTGTTCAGAATCGATTTCCTCGTTCAGCAGAGTGTAATCGTTCCGACACTCCCAACACTTAATGACTAACAGCTCTCTGTTCCTTATCTAGGCCTTATCAGTGCCTAGGAATCCTCGATCAATACGTCACTAGCTGGTTGTTATCCATTAAATTACGCGATGGTAGATAACAAAGATCGTGTTTAAAAGGTGCTAGATTACCACAGAACGGCATTCTGGGACAGTGATTTTTCTAACGAAACCGGAATGTGACTTGACACATGCTTTACTATCTTGGGCAAGCTCCAGAAGCTCGTCTTCAAACTGTGAACAAAATCTTTCTGAAGTATGAAAGATGTCTGCTTCGCACTCGTGTTTTATGCTCTACAATCCCAGACAGGAATTTGTAAGATTCGTATCTCGTTCTGGCACTGCAACATACCTTCTACACCGTCTAAAAAAGCGCAACATTCACTTTTTAGTGCTGAACGACCAAGACAAGAAAACGAGGATCACCGTCAGAATAAAAAGGACAGCACCTCCTTTCAGTAGGGTGGTTAATTTCGCCCTGAAACGCCATTAACGCCCGAGCAAGGAGAATGAGGGTTTACGCTCTCGTTAGCTTCTAGCAGACAATTCAATTTGGTAGCGATAGACATATACTCAGACACTTAACTCTTATGTCAATAACGGGGTGTACTAACTTCTTTAATATTTATGAAAGTGGTCTAAGTCATGTACATATTTCTTGTTTCGAGATATTCAAAGAAAAAGGATATTAACTGTGTCTATCAGTTTAAAATAATGTGATATGAAATTAATAAAATCATTTTGTTCTTAATTTCGACTTGGACCAGTTTCATAATTATGGGCACAAATAGCAAAATTATTGTAGATCTATGGTCTTCGTGCCACCGGTACATATATGGAAGTCCGCTAAATAAACCATCCATCCCTTCGAACAAGGGCATCATCTCCTCCGCTAGGGTAGTTAACATCGCCCTCCACCGCAATTTTCGTCCACCCAGAATCCACCAGCCTTCTCGACACCGATAATCCCCTTTTGCATCGCGCAGCTGTATCCTCGAGCGTTTCGAGTGTCCGAACTGTAGAGGCGCTTGATCCGAGTGCTCGTTAGCGCGAAGACGTCTGCGGCGACGCGACAGCGAGATAGCCGATCGTACCGATGTTAATCAGCGTAAGGGTAACACTCATTAGGGTCTCTCGGCGGCTGAGCAGAAAGGGGTGGAAGGATCGATGACTCCATTCCTAGGCGTCGTAACGTGCTGGTTTGCTCGCGACCGGTATCTGTGACGGGGTTGGCCTTAGGGTACCCGATGGACTGAGGGCTGGTGGCTTTGACAGTAGCAAAGAGGGGTGGGGGGCCAAGTGCGTTCGTGGCACTTAGCACGCGTGTCAAGTGGCCCGGGCGTGTCCGGGAATGGGGGATGGTAACTGGGAAAACTGGAGCACGAGGAAGAAAAAGAACTGGAGGAAAGCGGCCGGTTAGGGAACCAGTCTCGGTTCGTCTCCATCCGTGACCTCTGTCTCCTCGACTTTTGTCTCCGTTTTTCCCACCCCCGTGCCCGGTGTCTCCCGTTCGCATAGCACCATTATGCCGACTTTCTTCAGGCCGTGGCGCGTCGGCGGGATAAAGGCTCGTCGAAGCGGCGGGGTCAATTTCTGCGACCGTCCCATTGTCTCCGGGAAGCTTTTCAACAGCGGAACCTATCCAGAAGCCAGCCATGGGAGTAGCTCCGGGGAAACGGCGCGGCGCGACGGTTCCGAGACGGTTCTACAGGTCTTCTCGCTTCCCTAGGCCCTTGCAAAGGGAGCCTACGGAGTCCTACAGACTCCCCGAGCCAGGACCCGGTCTAAAAGTTCTCGCTACAGGCGCCAGGGAAAGTCGAGAAAGAGGCACAGAGGCTCTTTGTGTGTCGCGAGGCGAGTTTGTTGCTTTGTCGGTGAACAAAAGGCCACGCTGCTTGCCGCGTTTTAGAATATTCTAATTTTAGACGCGGCCGTGCAAAGCACTGTTTTCGTTGCCGACTCCCACGCCCGACCACCAGACAATGCTGATGCAGACTGAATGCCTCAGGCATCGATCTTCTCCATCCCGCGACACAACGCCTCCTTTCACGATTGCGAAACGGAACGTGCTTTCGGGAATGGAGATGCCGAGGCGACGAGATTGGATGGTACACTCACTGCACAGGTGGGCAAACCACGATTTTTACGTGGTGCAATTTTTAGAACCTGTCATTCAAACCGATCTCAGATGTGTTAACCCTGCACGACGCTCTGGAATTTTTCTTGTTCTCGTTCTGACACTCGTTCGTAACCAAGTAATTTCTTTATTGGAATATGTATATTTTTCAAATCATCTTTCGAGCGGCACGATGACCATAAAGCATTATTTTAGTATTGTCTTTTTGCTCAATTTTTTTGCATCAGGTTCCACAACAACGTTCTATGCGCGACACACTTTGTTGCCACTATCACGTAGGATTTGATTAACAACGTTTGTCAACCGATTCCCGCGCCCTTTCTTCTCGGTTTGTGTGTCCATTCTCTGTGTACGCTCCGTTCTTTACGTTCTCCGGTCTAAGTTTGATAATGAGTTCGGGGAGAGTCGGTCTAATTAAGAGAAGAGACTCGAGTTAGCCTGACTCTTTTATTTTCGTAGAGACCCAACTCCGAACGAGGAACACACTTTTCCGTTCTTTGATACAGTTCCCCGGCGTTACATCATTTGGAAACTTGCTGCGCGAACTCTGGCTTAGGTCCAATCCTAGTTCCCCATTACCCGAAAAGGAATTCCAGGTCGACGGACTGGCGAAGGTGTTAATGGTCTTCCAATTTTGTATTTGAAAGGCCAGACTTGCGATTTGCCAATTGTTAGGCTTCCGCTCTTAACCCATTTCGCGTGACACCGTTCTTCCAAACCTTAGAGGTTTGATAATTACGAGAATGTTGAAATCACCGGTTCTTCCTCCTGTTGTATTCTTACTCAATTCAAAATCAATGTTTCTATCGATGAATTTAATATTGAAGAGTTTACCGAAAGTCTCAATGAATGGAACAAAAATGCAGTACAAATGGTATTATTCAACGCTTTTACTCAAATCCGTCGCATTTGAAGGTAATCCCGGCAGCAGAATTTTAAATTCGTGCTAGAACTTCTGCGTTTCCATAAAACGGATAAGACAAGCGAAATACCGGGTACATTCTTGAGCAAGTTGCACCCGTCCGGCCCGAATTGTGATCGGCCGACAATCGCCGAGCGTCTTTTGTCTCCGGATCTGAAAAGACCGCGGACTCCAAAGACGAAGAGAGAAAAGGGGAACGAACAAAGATCGGACCTCCATCCCTCGTTGGTTCTCTTTTTTCTTCCACGGTGCTCATTGACTGGCTCGCGCGTGTCCGGCTTCATATTTCATCGCTCCGTTTGCTCCTCGCTGTTACCGCTTTTACAGCTTCCGTTTTAGAGTGGCGTTCCACGATTTCTTCCGCTCGTGGATCTTTGTTGCTGACACGTGGCTGCGTTTACTGACGATACGGATCCGAGGAGAGCTTTTTTCACGCCGGCATTCTCCGAGAACGAGAGAAGAAGAGAGAAAGAGAGACCGGGAGTGCGCAGAAGACTCGAAACCATGCCTCCACGTTGATGGAGAATTTAATAGTTAAACGCAGACCGAAGAAACCGTGTGGAAACGTTGCGAAAAAGCTCGATAAAGCCTACTCTCTGGAAAATACGCTTCTACTATGCCGCGGCGAATTATAAATGCGATGCCCGTAATCGGTAAACAAGTAATCCTGCTTCAATGAATCTCGCGGAACGTTTAAAGCTGCGTTCGAGGGGAGCGAATGCAAGGAAACGAGCGTTTAAATCGTTTATATGCTCTAGAGGTCTGGAGAGAACGATTAAATTATTTTTTTCTATTTTTCCTCGGGTTTTTTGGAGAATGGGGAATTATTGAAAGATCTTGCAAAATATTTCATCATTTTTCTTCGTACTAAAGTAATTCACTAAAATATTAAACCAAGCTTACAAAATAAACCAGTGAAAACTTGATTTAATTGAAAACCATTATTTGACTGCGATTGGCATATTTACGAATGAGTATGACAGTATTCGAATAATTTCATAATACAAGATGAATAAATTTATCTACCAAAAGTATTATACATTTTGTGTATAAACAATTTTATCCACTAAAAATATTCTCGACTGGTATAAATTGCTAATTAAACTATTTCGAACGCTACAAAATATAAAATTCATCTTCACATTCGCTGATTTTTAAGCTCACAACCGGAGTCCAGAAAGTATGGATTCCTCTCCGGTTCTAAAAAAGTATTCAACATATTTTACGCGAATACGTATTTACATAAATATCCGCTCTCTAATCATTACCGCATTGCCGTAGTTCAAAGAGTCATACCAATTAAGCCTTTCGTGACTAGGCCAGCACATATGCCTCTTGAGTACTCGCACTCTGTGTACGACACGAAATCACATTCTTTTTTAGCGCCACACCGTAATAGCGGTGCTCTTTGTAGCGTGTTTTCATTTTGCTGCTACCTTGTGTTTTTGCATAATTTTTCCATCCAAGATAATGCCACGCGGCAGCGCGGCTGCATAAATTCTGTCTTATTTGAACGATATTTTTGCGAAATGACACAATATTTTATTCCCGTTGCAAAAAATTATTCAAAAAATCTGATCTAACGTTATTACTTCAAAATGTCGTAAAAAATTATGGAGCATTTCCAAGAAAAAAAAAAGTACGCCCAAACAGGGACTCGAACCCTGGACCCTCAGATTAAAAGTCTGATGCTCTACCGACTGAGCTATTCGGGCGAATGGAATATCATCGATCCAACCAGCACTTGAATCAGACTCGAACAGACATTTATACGATCGCAATAATCTTAGTTTGTTACATTATTTCGATTAAATTCTTATTCCAAGCATAATTTCGAACAGGTACAAACAAAATTTATAAAATCACGACAATCTTATTTTACCACTAGACAGCGGATTTTATGCACTTATAACAAAATTAGTAGCTGTAAGTTAACTTGTAAAAGAAATTCGGAGCATTTAAAAACAATGTTATACTATTTTCAACGTATTAATATTATTCATAGAGACATACATAGAGTACTATCTTTCATATTTAAAATACTCCAAAATAATTCGTTCAGCAATCACACATTTACGATTTCCACCGAATATTTCGTAGGGGTGGTATAATTAAAAGAATCACAGAAGAAGGAGAGTAGACAAGTCGAGCTCAATGACTACAGTTCCTTCGCGAAAAATCGGCGCGGAACGGGCGCGGGCGTCCAACGATGCATCAGGAAATTAAAACTTAGCCATCGTGGCAAAATGGAATTGTTTCGATGCCAGGGAGCCCAGGCGCCGTACCGGTGAGTAACGGCGCAATATTGTTTCTTCAGGGGAGAATTTCCGACGAGGAATGCCCACAGCATCCCGGGTCTTATCTTCTAATTCACGTTCCCGCGTTTCCCAACGTGCAATATTTCACCGGCCGTTCTACATATTGCGCTCCGCTCCTGGCCTTTCATTTCCCGCGTCTTGCTTTCCCGAGAAAACATCCACGACAATCGTGCCGGAACACCTAAACACCTTCACCACTTGCGGCATAGTTGTTCTGTTGCGACACCACCGAGACTTGGCTCTTTAAACGAAATTCCAATAATTTGCTTGCCGTCTTTTTTCACAGAATCTACCCTCTTTACCCGTCGATCATTCCTCAATTTTACAGAGTACTTACTGATTTCCACCTGATAAGACCACTATTAATTTTAGTTTAAGATTTTTTAGGGTTACATCCTTTTTAGACACGATCAACAAAGGGTTAAAGCAAAGTTCGCACCACGAGAGAGGAATCATGGTGACCCGCAAAGCTGAAGCGTAGACTCCTGGCGCGTTCAATCGAACTTTCCCTGTTATCGACGGGCGAAAGTTCCATCTTTCGCTCGACGTCACCAACAGGGAACTGACGCAAGTTTCCGGGAGATATTCTGTAAGTTCCGGAACCCTCTGACGTCTTTCCTGAAAAGAGGGCTGCGAGCAATCTGGGGCTGAATGGATGTACACTCAAAATTGATATACGGGGCTGAGGGTTGGTACGAAGTTCGAAAGCATTCGGCCATTCGCTTCTCTCGTAACGAAAAAGGACTTTCCATCTTGTTAACTAACACGAAAGTGGCGAGTTACATTGATAGATACAGCAGTTACCGTTTTGCAAAAGGAGAAAGATCGGTTGTTTGAAAAGGGTTCTCTGAAGGTGCAGGAAGGAAGTGACGCAGCTGTATCGGTGACGAATGATTTTTTCGGTGCTCGATCGGAGGCCGGCAGCATCGAGACTATTCATTATCAGTCTCGCTTAGAAAACAGGGAGACGGACCCGTCGTTGGCCTAAATACCGGCAGGGCTTGACGTTAATTTAACGGCAAGGGAGCGGCGCGGCGGCGGAGCTTACGGGTGGCAGGTGGGAGTTTCAATATGTTGAACGAACGAGGATCCTACAGCTCGGGCTCGCTTCAACAAAACGCGACCCTCTCTCGGCTCCAGCGACGGCGCAAGGTCTTCCGCTTCGAGATTAAACCAGCGCGAACCCCCGGGAAATGTTCCATTGATATCCACGGAATGACACGGAAAATGGCTCGTAAATGAGAACCACGGATCACGGTACGCGTAAATATAGGAATCCTTTGGATGCCACTCGATCATCTCGCGCGCGCTCTTTCAACGTTACTCAGTTTCCTGCCTCAAGACCTGCTCGTCCTTGCACCGCGCAGCGAAAATCATTCTTTCTCGTGACTCCGAACCGTTCGTCTCCTCATCTTCAAATATCACTTTTCTAGTATCTTAACAATACACGGTATTGTTCGGAATTCCGTGCCTGAATTAGTACTCATTCTCGTGTCTGAGAACATCCTTCTATATCAAGTTTTTATATTATGATTCCAATTACATACTACACTCAATGCGAAGTTATTTCGATGAAGGAAAGTATTCACCAAAAAATAAAATATTTCTGTGTTAACAATCCGAACCACGAAATCAAATATTTTACTTTTTGCGTCGTTAAAATAAAAATATTCTTAAAATAAAAAATACTATTTTCAAAGACTATTCTCTCAAAAATTACTGCGTCAAATAAAATATCTTATTTTTAAAGTTGTACGCGTACTTTAAAATAAATAGGTTTATTTACTGTTTACTAGTCAAAATACTATTTTACCTAGCTCTGAAGCAAACTAGTTTTTCTATTCTATCTTCATATCCAGCAACCTAATACAAAGTATATTATTACCAGTCGAGGAAGACTAAAACTTTCACGTCTATCGAATAAATTTTACCTGTTCAGCTTTAAGAGATCAAGAAACTGTAAAAGCACCCCGCTGAAACTAGAGTTGAAAATATAAACTAAACCGATGCTAAACTCCACTGTAATCTCGCGTCGTATAATTCTGTCAAAGCTTTTAGAGGCTATAACTGCCACGGAGTGTCGCAGCCGACTGATTTACCGCAGTCATCGCTGATCCCCGACGATCATCGGCATGACGGCCTTCCTTATTCTAGCAAATTAACCATCGCCGTTAGATAGATCCGCGGACGCGAGACCATTCTAGGGTTTCACGATCGTTCTCAATCCAGCTTTGATCTATACGGAACGCGCAAACTATTCCGTCGTGCGTAAAATAAGGTCGCGCCATCTGTATCCCCTAGGACACGAAGGCCGTACCTATCTCCTTGTCATGAAAAATCACTCTCTTCAAACGAGAAATGGTGGAGCGACAGGTTCGCGAAAGGTCAATTTTTCATCCTAAAAAATCCGGACGCTGGGAATATTTTCATTAAACTCGAAACACCTCATCCTTCATTTTTATAAAAATCTCCACAGTTAAATACGGTATTTTATAAAAGATTTCTCATACAGAATGCAACAAAAATGAAGTCCGTATAGGTAGAATCTTTTATTTGAAATATTTTAGTATATTTTACCAGCCAAGCATATTCTGTAAGTTTAAACATGTTCTAAACGTTAAGAGAATACGTTATGCACACATTACCTTGTCACGCATTAAATCTTGCATTTCATTAATGTAATTCTCAGCCCGTGGAATTTTATTAATTTAAAGCACCCGCGAGTCTTTAATATACTTGAACATTATGAACATGCATATGTATCAAAAGCAATTAGCTGAATACTGCTCTCAAATCCACCAAGAAACCTTATAGCGAACAAAAGAAATTTTTGCATCGTTCTAACTGAAGTGTTATTACTAGACTGCGGATTTTATGCGTTTATAATAGAAATGAACGGGCGAATTAGGTGCAAAACTACGAATTAAAATAATTTAAGAAAAAAAAAAAAATGTTTCACATTACTCACGACTTTAAAAATGTTAGTTTATAGTCGCGAGAATTGCTTGCCGGCACCATAAAAAATTGGACGATAATTACAGGAATCCGTAAGAAGACGCAGCTTTCGGCAACGAGACCTTCTTTGTATGCAGTAATAAAATGACACGTTCGTCGTTAGTGAGTCGAGAAACGAGACAATCGCAGCAGCCAGACGGTGTTCCGGCTCGCGTTTTAATTACTGTCCCGCGCGTCGCTGCGGGAGATTGTCTCAGAGTTTAATTAGCGGCGACGCATTCGGGGCAACAATCGATATTTTTAATACCCCACCTTCTCAGAGCGGTTCGTTGTAAATAATGACGATCCTGTTCGCAAGTGGGTCATCAGCAGCGTGTCATTCGCCGTTAGGCAGAGGCGAAACCGAAATCTTCCTTCTCTGCCTCGTTTAATGTTAAAAGCGTAACTTTCGCGTTGCTTTTTGCTCCCGTTTAGGAAGCGGCCTTCAGTCGAGCGAATTTTCAGCCACCGCGTTAAAGAAAATTGGACGGGCTATATGAAACGACCGGATTAAAATTCAATGGAACACAAAAGAATATTTACTTAATGAGAAAGTTAATACGAGCCGTGAAATTTTAATTTCAAATTAAACTCCTTGTCCCTCGCATGTCAGTTCCTCGGTTTAAATCAATTTTCTGAAGTGTCGGCCACACTGTTGATGGTAAAGTAAAGTCGCGTTTACTGTCCAACAGCCTGTGTTCTTGCACGGACAGTGATCGCATACCGACATTACTTTTTTATAACTGTGTCTGCTAGAAAAGATCGCGTGGCGGAAGCGTATCGGTGTGAACCACTACTAATAGTACTAATCGAATGTACAAAACCGTCTTTATTTTTCATTATTTCCGCGGACAGTAAACGCGACTTTACTGTATCAAAAAACGTTGCAAGTAAAAGTGTGTTTTAAAGTCGTTGGACACGAAGGTCCCCTTTAACACAGAAAAACGTTGCAAATTGAAGTCCTGTAGATTAAGGTCGCTACACGCGAAGGTCAACTGCATGTAACAATTTTTAGAAGCCTACGACAGAATAAAATATTAGCTCGCGTCACTCTTCGTCAAATTAAACACGAAAGAGCCTGGGAATTTACTGTACACACAATTTATATTCCGCCGCCAATTTTAATATAAATCTAAAGACGGACATTTCCCGCTGTAATACGTGACATTATCCCGGATCACGTGCGACCCTCTTCAGCGAAGGCATGAAATAGAGAAACACGTTCCAGCATAAGGAACTCAGAGTCGTCGTTGAATCGCATTTGCGGCGTTAAAATTCCAGTGCGGGAAATATATGTACGGGGAAAAGCATTTCATTGGATCCCCGTTGTAGAAGATGAAAGCCACGAAGAACGAGGAGAAGAAGAGGAGGAGCAAGAAGAAAAAGAAGACGGGGAAGAGCTTTCCTCAGACACTTCCTCTGATTGCCAGTGAATCAGATACGAGTAGGAAAGCCGCTGGAAATGTTAAAATTCCATCGATCCGCGAGGTCGGGTTGGGTCCATTTTCGCCGGCTAGCCGCATTTACATGCGCACGGAGATCTAACCGGGCAAGATGTATAACGAGGAAATCCGCTCGTAATAATCCGCTCGTAGCTGGACCTAACGTCGAATCGAATCCAGGAGGAACGGATATATCCCGAAGCCGAGAGCTTCTCCGAACGTCGGGCACGCGAAATATCTCGGGGAGCAGCGAGAATAATCGTCTTGAGCCAGCTGACCCGGGTAAACATCAGGATTTTCGACGTTTCGCTGACCTCGAGGGGAAATTCCCGAGATGGCTGATCGAGAATTATGGGGGCGAAACCGGAGGATGGAAAGCGGAAACGTGGAAATGAATTGTGCTCGACGAGAAGCAAAGCTCCAACGACTGTAACATTTCTGGACCGCCACCACTCGGAGGAAAATGTGCTTAAAAGGTGAGCTTTGCAGAACCGCGTGGAAGGTGCAAGTATTTGAAATTATGGGATCGAAGAGATTGTGAAATGTTAGACGATGTGTTGCATTGTTGGTATATTCGCCTGCCGCATTCTGTCGATCTCCTTCAACCCCTTCACATTTTCATTTCTTTAATACGATTATAAGAGTGTATTTGTTCTTTGCGACATCTTCTCAAGAACGATTTTATATTTACCTTTCGGTATCAGCCAGGGCTAACTAGAACCGTCAATTAGAATCAGCCGGAACTAAACAGAAAACCACCCACAACCACCCGGAGCTAACTAGAACGAGCCAGGACTAAATAGAACCACCCAGAACTGACTAGATCCAAATAGAACCAACCCGAACCAAATAGATCCAGCCAAAGACAAGAAAATCTAATCAGTCCTATCGAAACTCGACCTCTCCGTTCCTACAGCAGTAACTAACAATAAAACAGAAATGAAACAGCCAGTAAGACTGCCATGATACAATCACAGAATCATGTCGACACAATTCCCAGCACACGCGCTCATAGAAAGAGAACGCTTCGCATCAGTGAAACAGAATTAGAAGAGCACTCGAACCGTTCGAAGCTCGAACCGTAAACGATTTTCAATGGGATCGGTATCCCTCACGATCAGAAATACCGGCAGATAGCCATCGAGACGATCGTATTTTCGAGGTCCAAGTTCGACAATCGTTTCGCGTGGAGCTCAGCCAGGTGCGGGGCCAATATCGGTCGTTTATCAGAGGACTTTCCGAAGGGATCCCCTATAAACGCGGCTCGTCTCCGTTGCTCCTTTTCTCTCTCCGCTCCCTATCTTCATTACTTCCGTCGAGGTAGCCGCGGTAAAAGGGGTACGAACGAGATTTGCGGCGATGGAAAGCAGGCCAGCCGGTGTGGAAGAGGAGGGCGAAGGTGGTGCGGGGGTGGAAAGGACATCTAATGCGGGCTTTTCCCCGGGTCGAGGACGAGAACGCCAGGATTGAAGGACGCCGGTGTTTCCTTCTCGGTCGGTAGCTTTTACCCTAAACCTTAATCTGTCTCTTCTCTCTCGGCCTCTGATCCTATCCACCGGCTTTCCGCCATTCTCTATACCGTCTGTTATCGTCGAGCCCGTCTTCTCTTCAGGGCTCTCTGTTTAATTCTTTGCAACGTCGGCAAACAATCCACCGTCGTCACGGATTTTTTCACTGCGAAGTACCAAGAGCTCGCGTTCTACGCGATTTTTCAACGCTCCGAGCTTGTTACCTCGGCGAACCGGTCCTCCGAACAGACTCGAGTGCACCTTTCAGCCTGCTGAGTCTCTGTAACGGTTCTGCCCACCTTTGGGCCACGATGCTCCACGGTCTCGTGCTAATCGTTTACCTCTGTTAGCGCAATTATTGCGCGACTTAGTAGTACTCCGAACGGTCCGCTATTAATTATAGGATAATTTTGTTTACACGCTTGCGGAAAATTAACCTGCCCGCAGACTCGCATCAACGATGTAGAAATCGGAACTTCTACTTTGAACTGTCTCAAGTTGTCCCATATTGTTAGGACATCCTATACATATCAATAAGCTTCTTCAACATCCTTAATACCTAAAGGAGCATACTTGATGCATCGAAATGGCAAAGATATCTGCAAAGACCGTCTCCAAATCAAGTGAAATGTTTTTAAAGGAGCAGCAAGACTTACGAGCGTTTATCCGAGCACTCGCAGAATGAATTGTTTTCGGTCCAATTTGACGAACTAACGCAATCGTCGGAACGAACAAGGAATTCCTCCGGAGAGGACTATTTAGTTCGCAACGAGTGTCCTCTAAAATTCGCCGGAGGAAAGAAAACGGAAGGAATAACGCGAACTCATCGTTGGCATTCCAGCCAGCGGGAACTTCCACTGAAATTGAATCGCATAATGAAGACGAACAGACATCCTAGACAACGTGAACCGGGAACGAAGGGAATACTTGTTCCCCGGACGATTCAATTTCCAAGTTCTCTACGCATGGCGAGCTCCTCGGCGCGCTCCAAAAGCGACAACTTTCTCCAATCATAAGCCGTGAAAGTCTAAACTCGCTGGCAACGTCTATGCCGGGTCTGACGGATCAAGGGGTTAAGACTCTTGGAAAAAAAAGAAATTATGATTTTCGACGTGAGCATGCACGGAGATCGTAGAAAGTTCGGTTGCGAGCGAAACGGGGACGACGCGTTGACGAACGGTCTCTCAATTTTCTATGAGGTTGGAAAATTTTTCGAGTTCGTCGAAATATTCACAGTCAATTTAAAAATTACAAGGCTCTATTTATATAGACTTTGTGCGAAGCGCCTTCATAATTTTAATAATTGTAAGATGAAAAATATAAAACCGGTCATTTGACAGGCAGTGGTGAGTTTAGTGTTAAGGTCGTTGCACATGGAGATTAACTTTGCTTTCTAAAATTAAATTATATACGTTTTCGTTAGGGATGTGATCAAGTTCAATATGTACCCACCATCCCTAGTTTTCATTACACTGGTCGATACAGTTTACAATTTTCTGCAAAAAGGTACTAAATGCTCGAAATGCATCATCCCGTTTCGTGATCTCCAGCGATGCTCAATGCTGAAAAAGCCCGCGGCTAAATTGCCGCTCGCGATATTCGTCGTTGGCAGAGTTTCCCCACTCGAGATAAGATCCCTTCTTCCGCTTATCGATTTTCTATTAGCCGATATTATCGCTGGTTATTAGACGTTGTCGGATCGTTGCTCGGGCAATGTGCGATACCGTCGCGAGAAGAAAACTGGAGTAACAGCTTTCTTGCAGATAAGATCTGACAGACCTGGCCGCGATCTCCGAGAATCCCTCAAACTTCGTCGCGAGGTCGCCCAGCAAAATACCGAACGCTGTTACACACGACTATAGTGAAATCTTTGCGTAATGAATTCGTGGGAAGTTTTTCCCGCCGCTACGCGCCGCGCCGGGAAAACTTTTACTTGGCCTGGCCGCTTTCGATCTATCGCGTCCCACTGCGATATTTACAATGTCCTCGATCCTCGGAAACTCGACGGATAAACGTGATTGAAATCCTGCTATATTTAAATCCTTCCGAACACAAGCAAACTTTTACTTCGCAACAGAAAAATGCAGGAAAGTTGAATGTTTTTTAATATACTGTATTAAACTCATTTTTCTATAAACACGCACCGAGAGATACAGTATGTCATGAGCGGGCAATACGTATTCCGTAAAGCCTCGATCTAAGAAAATTGCCTGTCCCCTCCATTACGGGTCATACCCCCTTAAACATAAGGCGCTGACACTGATAAGTAGACTGCGGATTTCATGCATTCATGATAAACTGTGAAGAAAATCGAATTATATTGTTTCCGACGCGTTCAGATGATTCGAAGAGGAGACACATTTTCATTTCGCTTCTGTTCCTTACGATTGACCCAGACAATATTTACTTTGCACAAAGATCTACAGTTCACTGATAACCTATCACAGCAGATAAATCTCGGAAAGTAAATTGTTCAGTCGACGAATGAGTGCAGCATATTTTCCGCGGAGACAATCTTTTCGCTATCGAAGACAATTTCCCCGGGGACGTCGGTTTTCTGCAAAAGCGTTAATAAGTATCCGCCATTGCTAGGAGGACTGTAAACCGACTCGCCGCGCAATATCCGTCGGCGGTTAGGTACACGAGAGAGAAACGTCAACCGGAGTCTCTATTTGCGCTGCCGACTCGGAGCAAACGTCAACCTCCAGCTCGCGGAATCTAATAACGCGGTTAGAGGAGAATTACTTTTCTTACAGAATCTCGTAGATTAACCCTTCACTAACAACTGTGTGAACGCTTGAATTATCATTCAAAATATTCTCGAAATTATTAACCAAGCGTACGTGGCTCGGTAGAGCGTCTTCGCATCCAATTCGCATGATCGAGAAGAAGATACTGGACCGATCGACTCGACATTTTAACTGTACCTTCAGGAAGAGTCCTATTATCATTTGACCTAAGTTCGAAATGATTTGCTAGACTTGGATTAAGTGAGACGTTTTTGAGCAGGACCCGAGTAAACGTCGACAGGACTCCGGTGTCGCTTCCGACGAATATTTGGCAGCGACAGCGTTCGTTGCGATCAACTTTTCGCCGTAAAAGACACAGACCTAGACGGTTTATGGTCGCGAGGAACGATTTACTGACACCGGCGAGTCCTCAGTTGAGGTTCGCAATAAAAGACCGACGTTATTGGCGCGGCTGTACTGTTATTATGCATACGCTTGCCATTTTCAGCCCATGCTCGGTTGTTTCCCAGATCGATGGAAAGAAATTATCCGAAGTAACTGTGTTTCCAGTCCCGGAGTGGCCGCAATCTGAACCAATAAAATTTCTTAATGATATTCCGTTCCGGGCTGGACCCTGAATCCGGTGAATCCTGCTCCCCGTTGTAATGGCGCTCCGAATGCTGGCGGAGACATGATCAGTGTGTCGTTCGGAAACAATTCTCGTTCGTGTTTCGTTAAGAATTAGTCCACATTAATGTCCCGTTAAGAAACAGAAATTAAAACACTTGAAATGTTTGTTCTTGATCTTTAACTGTGGCGTCATCTTTAACGGTGACTTTTCTGTGGCGTGTAAAAATGTATCTAGCGTCGATCGTTTAGACGAGGGGTCGGCAAACCACGGTTAAATGAACACGAAAAAATAAATCAAAGTACGTAAAATAAAAAAATTACTAAAATAAAAAACGTAAAAATATCACTTCCTAATAAAAAATATTTTGAACCTGTTTTTTTGTTGCTCTACAAGTAGAATTACCCACGGAAATATCTTCGTGTTTGCTACCCGGCCCGCCGAACCTAAAAACTTTGCGGTTTAGACCATTGTTCCCCTTTGTTTAATGACTCAGTATTTACGTGTATCAGTAGCGTTCGATACAGATCGTTCCACCACAATGGTTCTTTGTAAACCTGCACCATTTTCGCTCGAAACGCCTAGAACGTTTGTTATTCGATTTAAATAGTGCTCGAGATCGTTTGTTGGGAGCAATCGGGAATTGGCTTCGTTTTATCGAAACTCTATCGAAACCAAAGGATTCGTTAAACAAAAGGTATCAATACAGTTTAATTTCAGAGTACTTTTGATTTAATTTAATTTCATTCAGCGTCGATATTGCGCTGGCGTGTTTTCGAGCGATGGTCGTCGAATATAATTCGTTGTTATGATAACGTTAATGTAGTGCGAGCTTTATGCATTCCTATCATGCGGAAATCTCCACAATTGAAATTTCAATCCTTTGACTGGCAATCCAGCAGCAACTCAATGAAGTAAAAACTAAAAAGGTAACATATGCATATATGTTACCGAGTACCCTCCAATCCTCTTGCATCTTGCAAGGGTATGGGACACTGCCCATACACGAGCAACACGGCAGTGAACGTGTTAAAAATGGAAGATGCACTCGGATATCCACTCTGACATGGGACACACTGTATAATAAATACTTTTCCGCCTAAAAGAACATTGTCGCTCATCAAGAACCTGGAAAAATCAACGAGCTCTCACTTCGGAGAGAAACGAATGGCTCCGAGTGGGAGCAGACTCGAAGTAAAAATTCGCTAACTCACGGCAGCGTGTTAGCGGCCTCTGAAGAGTGATCCTCGCGCGGTATTGTTCGGCATAGAAAGCTCGTACGTGTATAGTATCGTCGTCGAAGCGGGAGAGGGATGGCTCTCGAAAGTTCGCGTAAAAACCTCACGTATTCAAGTATTTCGCGAGAGGGTACGCAATTCCAGTCGTACACGCTCTCCGGAACGATGTTTCCGCGTGTTGGTTGGCAACACTCTCTGTCGAGCCCGTGCGACCGTAAGGAGCCACCGTGGTGCAACGAAAAGAGAGAGAGAGAGAAAAGGAAAGAAAGAAAAAGGAGACACACGTTTGTATCGAGGCCTCGGAAGCGAATGAGTCACAATGAGCCCATACATCGAACGAGATACTATCCGGAAAGGAGCTTTTGTGCGCGGGGCGCTGTGCCATCGAGCAGTAAAAATGAGAACGAGACGACGCGACGCGACAAAGGACGATTATTTATCGCCGCGACTCCGACGAGCTTTTCAATGCCGGTTAGTCACTGTCTGTTTAACGCTGGAACCGGTGACGATTAACCGACACACGTTCCCCTATCGCCTGGAAATTGTGGAAATGCTAACGCTGCAAGATCCTCAATGGCTGCCGTATCAGCACGCTGCTCAAAATCTCTCTCCACCTTTTGATGCGCGAGGGATGCATCTCTTTTAACCCTCGTCCACCTTTAGTCCCCCGTTTCTACGGCTTAAGCTGGCCCTTGATGTTGAATTCGCAGGATGGTGGAAAATCACAGCGATGGAAAAACGCAACTAATTAACTTTGTGAACTCTGTGAAATGGAATGAGACATCCCTCGTGTCGATTTGACGGAATTTCTTCAAACTATATTATAAATCCTGGGATCATAACTGATCAAAGTAGTTTTTGGTGGAATTTTATCCTGGGATCTTTTGTACAACTACTTCCAAGTAGTTCTAAGGAGTATATGGAGGTTCAAAGGTTAGCTCAATAGATTTTCTGACGCCCGTTTCTCTCCCGTACGTGCGAGGGTTGGATAACAAGCCCGAAAGAAATTATTGCACCACTTTACTGAAAATGACTTCTTAGATTGTAAAAATTCATAGGGTAGACAGTACAGCATGAAACTTGCGTTAACCGAATCAAGTACTACAAGTTCAATCTACACTCTTGTCTGAAGAAAGAAAGAAAAATATTTGTTATTAACTCTAAGTATAGAAATGTTTAATTCAAGGTGGATAAAAGTTTTACCGTTTCTCTCATTGTTATGTACCGTGTGCACGAGTTATATCACTTTCTAACGCGTTTTCGCCGCGAGGCGTAAAGAAAAAAGTTGCAAGAACGCATTTGATGTAACGTATTGTAAGAGCATAAGGTGTATACGTCGCTCGCGTTCAACTTTCACAAAGAACAACCGATGGTAGCTCGCGGTAGTTCAGCGCGGAGAAATATCGCAGGAGTTGGCTAACCTTGTGAGCGTCACACCATAAATTCCGGAAATACCTTGAAGACAATATTTAATCCCACCGCGAGTTGCCAAGATCTTCCGTAACTTGTCACTTTTATCACACGATACAAATAATTTCTTCCGCGGTTCCGCCTTTTTCTATGGCGAGTAATTCATCTCTCTTGTACAAGTCCTCTGTGCCTCGGTTCGATTTCTTCTGCGTTCCGAAAAACACAAGGTTCACGCAAACGAACGTCTCCGTTTGTTTTCACCCGGTTCGCAAGCGTTTCGTAACAACTCTGATTGCAATCATAGACTCGTGTGTTCCAATAGTATTCCATGACTAATCTAATGACTAATAGTAGAATCGTCTATAGAATTTTTTTTGTTGGATTATTCTGTGGTCACACCTGGAATTCGTTTTGATAAAATATTGTTCGAAAATGATGCTTGTTATACAACACCTGGCGCGTTTAATGTTCCCCGGCCACGATAAATATCAGCATACGTGACTACCATAAAGCCGAACATTCTGAGTCATTCCCGTGCATAAATTTCCTTTTTCGAAATATTACCAAACGCTCTTACGCAATAATGCTTGAATCGTGCGCGCTGCAATCGCGGTAATGGGGTCTTCTTTTATCACTTACTAATGAGAATCTCCATTACTTGGTAATCAAGCTCTTACCTTACATTATAGCTTAGATAATTTTGGTATTGACAATTCCATATTCAGTGGTGTTCATTGTACGACAATCTTGATGACAAACCAGCGCGGCACGCAACGTGTGATCAGCAACGTTCTCGCTTTTCTACGTCAGGCAGAGTTGTGCAGAATTACAATTGAATTTCACCAGGAATTATAATTACAAAGTAATTGAATTACATTGGAGAGTTGTATTTTAATTATATTGTATTTCAATTACACATTACTTACGACGTAATTGAATTACTATTAATTGAAATACAATGTAATTGTATCAACTCTGACGTCAGGCATGTCCAACTCGTACTCTTACAACAAATCTAACAATCCGTGTATCAATGTTTGGTAACAAGTTTTAATAACATGAATCTTGAATGTTGTGAAAACAGCACATGATCTTCAATGGAGTGGACAGAAATCGAACCTAACAGCAATGTGCCACGTGATGTCGCACTCCCACGGAAACTGAACTACCGAACGCGACGATACTTTGATCGACCGGTGAGAGCGATAAGCACCTAATAAACGAGGAGAGAGAAATTGGTTAGTCAAGCTAGAAGCACGGATCGCCACATTTATTACGATCTCGGGGCGCGTCGCGAGTATTCTCGAAAATATTTACCCGGTCGGTACGTGCCGGGTACTGTGTGCGTTTGGATAAATTATGGAACGTTTGACCTATCCGCGTCGACGATTCGAATCTGGCACGCGTCGCGGATAATCGAGCGGGGAATAAAATTTCCTCCGAAGTGGGTCAGCGTGCTGAAGCTTTTGCGAGGTGTGCTTTCCAGAGAGGCCCGGTTCCCCTTTTTCCAGTTCTCCAGCCCTGGAAATGTGAGCGTGGGCTGCGAGCTGGACGCGAAATCGACATCTTCAATGGCGGAATAATTTAAGGGGGTCTTCTGGGCTAGAACAAATTTTTCTTCGGCATTTTCTGGAAACACGCATCCGAAGGATTTGTTCAGATACGTGGGAATAACGAGGTTGTGGATATTTGAAGAACGCTTTAACACGCTGAACACGTACTTAATGAACCGAGTGCCTACGTATCAACGGGAAATAAAATGATTGCTTAAAAATTAATGTGAAATTGTTAAGTTGCTGTTCCATGTGCGAGTTCATGGTTGAAAATTCGAAATAACCAAGTTTGGCGTCTCTGAGACAGCATTTTAAGGCAAGGGGTAGAAGGTGTCGTAAAAGTCGATTTTCTCACCCCGCCGGAGGAGAATCTGCACTATGCTAGATTTCTGTGAAATATTGTCCACAATTCGACGAATCTGCCGGAAGCTGAAATTTGTACGCGAACGCGTTGGTAGAGATATTAGGTCAAAATTGCCCAGGAACTTCAAGGGTGGCCCGTTTCCATAATAAGCTGGCTGCGAGCACGTCGAGGAAGCATCCCGTGGTTCGGCGTGGCGCCCGGGGCCTTTAAAAATGAGAGACATCGGGGATCCGACGAGTTTCCGGCGCGTCTGCTCCCTTCGTTTTACGACAACGAAAACAACGGGATCGTCCGTGACACAGATGGATTCATGAAAGCTGGACGAAATGGGTTTAGGGGACTAATCGATGGCACACAGAGTAAGAGCAAGAAACGACGAGGAGCAGTCGAAGTAGGAGAAGGCGCGCGAGAGAGAGAGAGAAGGAGACATTTCAATCTGCAGGTTCGCGGCAATCCGTTCGATCGTTAACAAAACAGTAAATTGCATCCTAACAGGCAGGAAACTCACGTTCCCGATACCTGACCCAATTCCGGCGCGCACCATGAACGGACAATAAACTCCATTCGCTGCACCAATATTTGAATCCGTCGTCTCCCTTTGAAATGATCTGTCTCCCCTCGGGGTGGCTGGCAAATATTTGGCGAAATTTTCGCTGGCCGGCGACAACCCGCGTCGACAACATCATCAAAATCGTCTGGTCGGACTTGAAAGAGACGTCGCCGCTCGTTAACACTTCACGGACCGGAGAGTTCGGGCCGAGAGAGAAAACTGTCATCTTACGATTAGTCTAAACTAGAGGCCAATTTAGACTTTTCGTTTGGGATGTGCGTTAGACAGAATCGAATATTAAGAAGGATTGTTTGGTTGCTTGATATAATCAAGTTTTTACCTTATACTACAATCCAGTTAATGGATTGAAATTGTTGGACAAATGGAGGAAGCTTGTTCGCGGCTCGTTCGTAGCCATTACTACCAATCGTCAGCTACTATTCGCGATGGCAAGGTCTCGGCTGTAACGAACCATCGCACGCGCGTACTCAATAATCGCGAGCTGTTTTCCTAGCCGGCTGTTTATCATATCTGAAGTCACGAGGAGAATGCGGGCTCACATATAATACATGTGCCCCTCCTTCGGCCGTGTCTCTTGCACTTGTTGGCTGGTAATTAGCACGTGGGATACTTAAGCGTGAGTAATCGGCCAGCCACGGGGAAACAGTTTCCGGAAAGCTCGGCCATTCGTTACAGCTACGGAAAACTCGCGCGATTAAGCTGATTTCAGGATACGTCGACCCGATAACTGTACCAACAACTTCAAGTGTTTAACGGAATTAGACCCGGAAATTAGAGCAGTATGATATCCCCTAACTGATACTTATCGCGTACGAGTTTCACTGGATTTCAGTATGGAGTGTTTTGATTTTCTTTACAATCCTTCAAATCGACGTAGTGTAGTAATACGTTCTGTTAACCAGCTGTAATCTTCAACAACATGAATTTTCATAAGCGTCTGCGTCCCAGTTAACAATTCCCAAGGAATTGAAGGTTCGCTGAAAAGCGGACCCGAGCGAATTAGATGATTTTTTCGTAGATAATGTTAATTCCGTGTTATTCAGACTGCAGCCATGTTCACAGACGTAACCGATGCTCATTATACTTCGCGGCACGCGCGAAGAATCGTTGTCTGATCAAGATGATCACCATGGTGCACAAGTGATTCATTTTAATCGAGCCCCGTTCTGAAGACCGCGCCGGATTCAGACCATGAAAGATTAATGATGCTTCCCGGCAAAACGTTAACACGAAAACGTTAACACTAATATATGCCAGGCTGGCAACCTGTCCAGGACTTTCTATCTCTCCTGGCTGCTGCAAGATTCATGTGTCCGGCGTCGACTTCGGTTGCGAAGAACACCAAGAGCCAGCGAACTGGGACAAAAACCGGGGCAGCCTGTTAAGTTTCGCAAAAGTTTAAGCAGATAGGGAAGTTCGGCGAGGTAGCGAGGCGTCCGAAGGATCACGTGGCGAAAAATAACGAGGAGAGGCGACCTGCTTTGTGTATCTTGCTCGGCTCGGCGCCGTTTTGCTCCGGGCCAACGATACAGCGCAGCCAGCAAACTCACCTGGACCATAAATAGCAGGTACTGTTGTCAGTCTGCGCACCGATAATCCTCAGTCAACTGGTTACTCGTAAAAGAAGCTGGGCAGTTAGAAGCTACGATACACCGCTGGCAAATTGTCTTGCTGATGCCATCATTTTTATCAGTACATATGCATAGAATCCACAAAAATTCAGACCTATAATGTCTTTAACATCTCAAACTTGCTTACAGCTGATCAACTGGGATTTCTAAACGAGAGAAACATCCAATTTCAAAGTTTGCTTCTCACAGCCATGGCAAATTGCCTTATTGGTGCCATCTCAGCACTTTCTGATGACTATAGGATCTGCAGAAGTTCCTTTTCTGTTAGAAACCACAGCCATACCATTCTTAACATCTTCAACCTTCTTATGACTGCTCCATTGATTTTCCAAAAGAGACTTGGAATTTCAAAGTTCGCCTCTCGCATCACTGATTTGAATTGTCTTTCTATCTGCATCACGGCAATTTTATTTCGCACAAAGGTCCTCAATTTACGTATAAATGAACGTCAGGCAATCAAGAAACTTGTAGTTCGTCGACAGGATATGATTGCAACGGTGCAATCCACTAAGACAGGTTCTAGATACAAAAAGGCTGTCTCGTAGAACGACTTAGAGATGAAAAATGTAGATTGCGAGCAGCATTGTCTGAACGAAATTCGCGATATAACCCGATCAGAGGCTATCATCGTCCGAAGACTGTCGAAGCGACAGCGATCCGATTTGATTCTCATCCGATGGCGAGCCGACTCGGTGAATAATTCGAGCGCCGGCCGCGCTGCAACCCGAATGAATAGTCTCCCCGAGAATCATTCAATTATGCAATAACCAAGTTCGACGGGCGCGAGACAAAACGTTTCGCCGCTGAAACATCGTTCGCGCGTCGTCTCCGGGGAGCTTGAGGCAACGTTACGACGTCCTCCCGATGAGTATATCGATCTTCGACGTCAGCCTGTGACGCGGGGGATGCTGCTGCACTTGAGCTGTTTCACCCCCCGAGCCTTGCGCTCTTTCAAAACTTCCTCGTGAACGTACACACACGCGCGCGCCCGCACCTTTTCCCGCGAAAAATGCTCGACGAGCCGCCATTGTTCGGCCCACAAAGCATACGGCAAGAAGGATCGTGGAACTTATTTGAAAAATATTATTTAGCGGATCAAAGCGACTCCTGCCTTGAAGACCTACACGCTACCTTTCATGGAAATCGAGCAACACTGATAGTCGGATTGAAGGTTTTCTGTATTTATGGTAAAAATGATGTTGTTACGCTTCGAAATCGCTACAAAAACCGGAACTTTTGATTAAACAAAGTACATAGTTCGAAAGGAAAGCTCTTTCAGCCGGGGCTCCCCGGCGCGAAACTTCCGGAACTTTTAATTTCTGCAGCAACAGCGTTGCAATTACACTCGCGTTTCGTGTAAAGCCTGCGAGAGGATACAAAGCGCCGGTCTTCCAGCTGGTTAGGAACAATTCAGTATAACGGCGTCGAGGAGAAGAGAGTATCGGCGATGTTTCGCAAATTTTCCGCCACGTTCCACGGACGCCTCGAACACCAACGCAATCGTTATCAACCGTCGCGATAAGACCGCGCGCTTTAATTATCTAACGTACGAGGTGCCGATAGCTCGCTGTCCACGTCAACACGTAAATTCCCGCTGTGAATTAATATTTTTGCGATGTGCCGCGAGTTTCAGCCTTGAACTTACGCGTGTCAATTTGTTGGAATTAACTTCGGCAGCCTTGATTGTCTATTAGCTGGCTACCGAACTCGAGAAACATAACTTTCCGCGAATTTGCTAAACAAAATTGTTGTTCGTTTAATGAACGTGGCTAGTGGAAAGATAAAGAGTGAATGGAAATTTATTTTTCATAACTGAGAATAGCGGTCTAACGTTTTGTCCGCTAAGCTCCGAAGTACGATATTATCGTACTTCGCTAGATTTGCGGCGCAATCAGGGAGTGGGCGAGCCGACGTGGAAATTTGTGAAAAAGGTATTTAATATTAGACTGACGTGATACACCCACGCCCCAATTATTCCATGCATGAAAAATCGGAAGCTATAATGATGAATTGCCGATTCGACACCCTGTGGATTTCGGCGGCGTGCAAATCAAAGTAGAACATCGCTCACCGTTCGATTTTGTCCATAGTGGTGGGATGCTGCAAGATGGTTTGCTGTGCGGACATTTCGACGACGCATTGTGTACCGAGTTCCAGCTCTGAAACATAAATTGTGTTAGTCCAATCAACTGGGAACGTTGATGGCGGGTGTTCAGGGCTATTGCGAAAATTAGAACACGATCAACCGTTTTCTCGTTTGTGTGTAGAGCAATTACTCGAACGGTACACAAGAATTAAAATTGTACAATGCGCTGTTAACAAGACAAGTTTCCAAAATGCTCCGTCCGTTTCCAGACAACTCTGAAACACCCTAAATTATCTAAAATTCGCGACGCAGGCGCCAAAAATTAAATATCAACGTAAAAACAACCTGAGACTTCACAGGCTGCAAGTAATAATTTTTTGATCAAGAGAATCGTGCTTTAGAATCTTGTCCATCATTCGATTCTTTAAATATGCAGTGGTTGACAAAATTTTCAACAGTACGCATTGAATTTTGAAGGTATAAAATATACCGTAACTTTACAATGAACCAATTTTTATATTCACAAATGTACAGAAACATTTGATAGCCACTGCATACAGATAAATTTATGAAAAAGGAAACAAATAGTATGGAATACCAGTGTGGGTTTCAAAATAGCTGAATATAATTCACAGAAATCAAACCGAATTCCATATTGTTTTATTAGCACATACCTCTCGGTCTCGGGATACAAAATGTAAAAATATTGGATTGTTTAGTTAAAATTGGTCGCTTAATCAGGCTTCATCCACGCGAAAACCAGTTCAGTATCTCGACGCTTTTTCCTGGCAAATTTCATACTTGAACCGGACATCGCCGCGCACGTAATGAAATCTCGAGTTCATGCATAATGGAACGTATAAACAGAATTTACAAGGCGAGACCGCAGTGCGCCGTCTGTCGCCTATAAATATATATTTCACAAACATCGGTAAAAGGTGATTATTATAATATAGGTTACGATCACCTCTTCGCGATGTTTATTAACAATCTTCATCTTTGAGACAGACAGTTGTAGTTCCCTTCAATTACAAGTGTCTTCTTCTCTTAACACTAGAAATCTATCAAATAATTTTCCTGAATAAAAAATCGCCATAAAACATCTTAATTCTGTGTAAAGTACAGAGATACACATGATTACAGTATCAAACATTAAATTGAACATTCCGTGGAACAACATAATTTTGAACTTTAATTTAACGTGTCGAGGGAGGCACACAACAGTAAAGTCTCCGACTCTTCTGAAACGATTGTGTCCTAACGTAACCAACGCGGCCGGAGTTTGATCACCCGTTCTTGTTGACGTACCCAGTTTACCACTGAATATGCATTGTATGCTCAAGGGGATTTATTTAATTATAAGCCCAGAACAAACCGAACAGTGGCCGACATTATTCAGGCGGCGCGTTACGACGCAGCCGCCAAATGAATTGTCGATCGGCGAAGAACACGCCCGAGATTTACTAGAAAATCTCGTATCGTTCCCTGTGAATAACAATGAGGTCCCGTTGCAGGATATTGCGATACTCCGATACCCCAGCAGAAAATTTCAGCGATAATTAACAATATCATATTTCGACATAGACAGTGGAACGATAGGTCTTTTCCATGGAAAGTTACAGCCCTTCGTAGGTTTTGACGGTGGTCTCATATCGGTCTTGATGGTGTAAACCACATGTGTCCCCTTGTAATTTCACTTTTCTTCGTATCAATTTCCTTTTCCTTGTCACGTCTATAGCGTCCACATACCGTTCCAACCCCTTAGTTTCACCCCGTGCAATAAATTCCACATTGTTCAGCAGTGATGCTCGTTTTTAACCGACTTCGAAAAAGAAGGAGGGTTATTTTGCGCCGCCTCCGAAAAGACTGTATTGTATTCAAGTTCGTGTGTATGTATTCACATAAATTAAATGGAAATTATTTCATACTTTTTAACGCATTTTTTTAGTGCGTTTTTTCGAAGTCGGTTTAATTCTTTTTTTATTTCTCTGACTATCTCGAAAAAATAAATGTATGTAAGACAATGTAAGTACAATGCATTGCTGGTAGTTTTCCGAGAGCAGAGATGGAACCACGGAACGAATGAGTAGGAAACAAAAGAAGCCGTACGCGTTCCAACGCTGGTTACATCCACACTCCCGTCTAATCGTATCACGCAACAACTGTTTGCGAATAAACACGCCGACACGCGAGTTATTGAAACAAAGCGTCGTCGTGGATCGATTGAATCGATCGCAGAAGTAGCCTCGTCGGTAGCTCGATAGATTGTATTAAAAACTCCCTTCGCGTTCATCTCTTTAAAAATAACGAAACGTTATCCAGGTTCGCTAAAGTCCCAATTTCTACGATCAGTAGAATTGATTTAGCTTTGAGTATGCCGTCGAAGTGAAACGTTTCTGTCGATTTTTATCTTCATAATTTTTAGCGATATCTATGTTCACTTGTATTTTATCGCTTCTTTCTGTTTACTACCATTGTCTTTTATTTATTGTGCCCAAGTCACAGGTGTGTAGAGTCAGATTTCCAGATTAGTTGAAAACCAGATGGTCGTTCAACGTCATCGAGAAGAATAAGTAAAGAATAATGTCGCACGCGAGTCAAAGAACGATGAATAGAATTGGCGAGCAATTCAAACATTAAACGGCGTGAATGGAATTTATAAACAATGTGTCGTTCACATAAAGGAAACGTCTAGAATGCACACGATAACAAAGAACAGAAGACGTTGTAAGAGACAATATGATAGAGTCGCGCGTGATACAGGTCGTTAGCGCGGAGGGAAAAAGGCTCGCAAAATGGCGTTTACGCTGGCAAAAAAGATCGGCAAAACGGGGATGCGTGTGTATATTATACGCCGAGAAAAAAAAAATTTGGAAAAAGTCGATGTAGCTACATGAAAGAAAAGAGGAGTGGACAGCAAGGTGATCGATGCGATCCATTCGAGCGGGAATAATATGAGCAGGAGGGTGAAGGAGCGTGCGAGCATGTAGAGAAGCCATGCATAAGGTCTTATGACAGTCTTACGACAGTCACGAGTCATAACGCTCGTAACATTCAACGTCCGCGCGCATACGTAATCGCATGAGGCGGTAAATCCACGCTAAGCGACCGCTCGCCTTAACTTTATTCAAACGCATCGGCAACCTGCTCGGCCAATCGGATCGATAGCGCGTAACCTGTGCTCATTCATGACTCGATGCGCTCGGTGACCACGGATCAGTTTTCCGCCGGCGCCGATTCTTTCGAATTCTCTGTTCGATACTCGCAAAAATATTTGCCTCGCGCGAAATAAAAACGCATGAGTCTGTCACTCACCAGTCCCTATGACACCGAATACCTCGCCGCACATGTCTTTACACAATTTTTAAAAAAATCCCGAGTCGGTATCTCATTCCAATCGAAAGTTACAACCATTTCTAGATTTTGACGCCAGGGTGGCGTCATCGGCCTTGACGGTGTAAGCCATATTTATCCACTTGTAATTTCACATTGCTTCGAATCATTCTAGCGATCCTCGTTACACCTACAATGTCCGTATTACGTTCCAATTTCCCAATTCCACCGCCTCGTTCGGAAACGCACTTCAACAAAATAATCGAAAGGTAATCCAAAGTGAATCGGTTTTGTATGCATTTAGAGATTTACAAAAACCTGTATGTGCACACCGTAAGTATACCGGAAGGAAATAAAGAGCAAGTTCAAATCAAATGGAACATCATCTTGTTTTTATGAAGTGATCGAGCAGTTCGAGGCTTTACCGCGCTGTAAATCATGGCGAGTGCTTTCGTGGACCGCCTCGGGCTGAAAAGTCACGCGATCTTTATCGATTTCCGTTCATTGACACGATCGGCGATGTTCATTGACGAGGAGCTTACGCACGAGCGAGCGAGCGATCGCTAGCGCACGACGACTTGTCGTGCGTGCCCACGCACACCGATGGCGCCTTCGGGCGTTTTAATTACCTTTGTCGCGTGTACGTGTCGCCGCGTTGATCATGGCTATCTAGCCGCGCGAAGGTGGGGAGGTAAGGATAAACGGCGATCGTTTATCTTGATCGACGGCGAGCATCTTATCTGCTGCGTAATAACCGCGCAAGAAAGTTTGAGCAGGAAACTCACGTCGCCGATATTAAAATCCTTTTTATCCGGCCTGGCGGCTTCTGGGTCGCGTATAATTGAAAACCGAACGTCACCTGGCGGTTCGAATATCCCCGATCACGCTCCAAAAAATTTGATTTGCAGATCGCGCGCGTTTCAGGCGAGCTCCGCGACTTGATTTCGTTGCGATTTTATTTTCCGTTCTATTAGACCCATTTTTGTTTCTCTGATCCGCACCGGTGTTCTTGATTCCCGTCATCGGCAACACTAAGTAACAATGAAATGCACTTCTTTGCCGATTCGATTGATAGCAACTCGCGAGTTTCGCATGCCCCAGTGATCGCCATAAACGCTCGATTACTCGCAGCCTCCTAACGAGCGCGTCCAGCAAACCAGGAAAGAATTATCCGCGTTAACGTCCTCCATATTTTCGTCCGCGCACTGTTAACGTTCCAGTTTAACTAGAATTATAATCATTTAATTTCGCTGCACCGTCGACCGAAAAGCGGGAAGAAAAAACAAAGAGAATTACGGTCGTCGGTGCCGTGGAACGGCCGCGGCCTGGAACACCAGACGAAGAAAATTACACCGTTCCGCGGGTCTACGGACAAAACCGTCCTCGGGCTCTAATTAACTGAAAGAACCACTCGCCGCCCCTCCTCCGCAAACGGCGGTACGATATCGAACCCGAAGGAATCGTCGAACAGCTAATGAAAATTGAAACGGGACCTCTAATGGAACGTATTAATTGGCCTCCTAACGGCATACTGGAATTCTTCGGCAACGAGGAACAAAGCCGCAGGATCTTGATTTTGGCAGGACAATTCGTTCGTTTCTGTCGAACGGCGGTCTCTGCTTCGCTGTTTGCCAACCGAAATGTTGCAATAAACATTCCCGCCTCTTGTTCGCGTCGGTTCGCGCTCGTAGAGAGCCGTGGATATTATTTCGCCGCGTTTCATTGGCTGCCAGGTCGTTTCTCTTTTATCGATGAAGGTAAAAGAAGATTATAAATAAGAAAGTAGGTGCAGTATCATGCTGCTGCTAACATCGAACGGTGTGTTGCTTTTATAAGCGGCTCTGCGACCCGTATCGGGTGAGTCTGGAAGAAACGATCGTCTCATCCTCTCTCCACATATAATTCATGGATTGCTCTATCTGATTTGCTAGGGTTCAATCGGCCAATTCGTATGGTGTATTCCTATTTATTTCTTTCAGATTTTATTGTAATTCTTCGTTGTTCCATTTGCTGATCAGTCGCATGGTTAATGCGGTTCGAAGCAACTTTAAAGTAAGCTAGACATTATAGTCGTGAAGAAATGAACATATTTCCCAGTCGCAGAATTTTCCCTCCGTTTATTCAGGAAATCTCGACGCATGCTACCGATTCGTGTAGCGAGCCTCAACACGTCCAATGTGGGTCAGTTCTGGAACTGACTTAAGAACAACTTTACCACGCGACTCCGTCATGAAACTGACAAACGGACCTAGCGATTTGCGCTAAAAATATTTGACAAAAAAATGTATTTATTTCATAAAAGTGATTTCCAGAGAGGTAATATTTAGAATTCATAGAAAAGAAATAAAAAAAATCGCGTTGGAGCGAGTTTTAGATCGTCAAGAACACATTGAAAGTGTTAAGTAAACTGCATTTTCGTTTTCTTTGGACCGACTACGGTGGCAGGTAGACAGGTGTTCCGAGCTGGTTCAGATCTGAGCGGAAGACCAGGCATCCTCGCGAGTTTAAAGTGGAAAGGACAGTCTGAGAATACATATTTTCAATGCCGTCGAATACTTTTTTCAATTTTCAACAAACGTACAAATTCGATCAACCACAGCCATTCACCTTGCTCCGAACATTGTACGCTGAACTATCGAAATTCTTCTACGATTCCAACATGAATCAGTGCATGAAGATGCAGATTTGCATAAAGATCCGCAGTCCGCTTATCACGCACGGCGCGGTGGCCACGCCATGCTATCCGAAAGTGAAGATAAATCATCGGCAGCTTATTTACGACGGTTCGTTGTCAAACGAGCGTGTTCGTCTGCAGATGTCTATCCGTTCAAGCGTGTAATCGACGAATTGAGCGTTGTCTACGATGCACCGGGTGTCTCTCTCGAGGAAATGACCGGTCTCGTTGCAGGCGAACACATCTGGTATAAGCAGGGCCCCTAACGTCTGGTGATAATTCATCGACTCGCGTGATTTATTCAGCGTCGAGAGCGTCTCTCTCTCCCTCTCCCTGCTCGGTGATGAACGTGTAATTCGTCGGTCTACTTTGTGGACACCATCTTCCCCGCGTTATCGATCCGCGCTCTGCCCTCCCACGTTACTGCGCTTTGAAGCTGTCCTCCCACGATACACGCTTGTAATGTGTAACCCCGGGCCGTGTACGTGCGATCGTCGAGCGTGTAACCTGACAGTTATCGAGCCACGGCACCGACCGGCGTTTATCATCGCCGCGATCTGTGTATCGTGATTCTGGTAGCGCGTGCAACGACTATCGCTCCATCATCCTCCACCGATGATCCGCGGGGTGGCGCGCGATAGACGAACGATCTCTCGATCTGTACGCTGACAAAACGAACGACACAATGTTATTCGCAATGGAAGCCTCTTCACGCGATTTCAGATCGTATTTTCACACGATAGTGGGTATACTGGATAAATTGGCTTGCCCGATTTTTGTATATCAGCCTGTAAAATCATGATCGAACGGAATCAGAGAGACCACGATTGTTCGAATTTTCCTGAAGGTGCTGATACTGGTCAAAACGAGCGAATCATGTTATCTGGCAACGTATTTAGGTAAAGGTTGGAACGGAACGAGCTCTCCGTAGCTCGATAACGCGGCTGTCTCGACGATGCCCAACCCCCGAATCGTTGTTTGTATTTTTGGACCGCGGCTGCACCGAGAGAATATTTGCTCCTATCTTGAGCTGAAGTGCCGTGTTATTTTTTAACGCCACTTGAGGCGATGCTGTCGTTCGCCGAATAACGAAGTTTCGACGAAACGTCTGCCAGGGATCGCCTCGAGGGCGTAATTAAAATTATTCAGTTCATACGTATCTCCAATTATAGAATCCTGCCGGCCAAAGGAAATTGAACAAAAATTCGCAGAAAGATATTCATCGTTTCCCCTTTAGGCAGAATCCTTAAACCCATTTAGAAAGCTTTTCAGTATTATTGTAAAAGTACGCAGAATTTTTTAAACACCATTTCTCACCGAATAATTCCATCGAACTTTCTAATGATGTCGCGAGATATCGGCGAAAACAGAAGAAGAACTTTCGCAGTCCCGCGACTTCCAATTTAGGTAAATCGATTCAAAGCAAATGCTTCTCTATCCTGACTTATTTCCTTCAATTTCCGTTTCGAAACGGCCCTGCGCTCTCCGATGGCAATGTGGATCATCATTAATCACAAAAAGAGTTCAATTTCCGTATTTTGTTGCTTCATCTCCCCGGTTTACAATTCAAAATGTCCCAGTTTGATTTTTATTGTCCTGACTTCAAGATTACAAAAGACAGGAAGTAAATACGATATTTATCTATCTTGATTTATTTCGTTCAATTTCCATTTCGAAACATTGCTGAGCTCACCAATCATGAGATCATCATTAATCAGAAATAGAGAATTCAATTTCCGTAAAATTTCGTTGCTCCAACCCCTCGATCTCCAATTCTACATGTCCATTTTTCTTTTTCCTAATTCACCATTTCCGAGCGAATCGGATCGGACAAATTGAAATTTTTCAGTCCCGTTCCGCCCGGAATGTCTCGGATTTCTAATTCAAATTTCGCCGAGCACGATCAGCCGTGCCTATAACCGCAAAAATGGTGTCGAACATAAAAGCGGCGAATTTCATTAAACGGGGCCGCGAGGACGAGCCGTAAAAGCGAATTGTAAAGGGGCGATGAAAACAGGAAAGCAGCTAAAAACGCATTTAGGCAATTAAAGAAAAGAGTGGCAAAGAGGCAGGCGGGGAAAAATCGGAGAATAAAAATTTTACGGGAACACGTAGAGGAGGAAATTAAACGAAACCGCAGCCGAGTGGGAGGGAAGAGCTGAAACAACACCGGTGACCGAGTGATTGCACAAAGACAGAAAGAATTTCAACAAGACGCGCGTGTTCGCTTAAATTAAACTCAATTACCGTAATAAGTCGGCCGGCTTAACGATTTTACCGTTATCGTTCACACGTAATTAGACCGGCGTTACGGGTAATTCGAAATGTACACTTATAACTGCGTTGCTGCCGGTGAGTATCTTTCCAGCTGCTTGCACTTGTATACAAATGATTCCTGCCGAGCGAATCATTTACTCACCTGTCATTGTCGGCAAGAATTTATTCGGCAACATCTCTTTCGGGTCTGATAAGAAATTTAATTTTCTATAGGAATGGTTACGATTTTGATATCAGCGTTACATTTGAGGAACTGGTGACTTTTCTGTGGTACGCTTTGATATTTTAACAGAAGGTTGACACGTTTAATGCATTGAAGTGCAGTTAAAGCATTCGTTAATTTTTATTAATTTTGAAATTGACTGAATTGAAAGCAATCGAAATGTGAATGGAGTGAAAAAGAGTACTAAACTCACGGAAATGGTTACCAAAAGTCGGGATCATTTGAATAGGAATGGAATAAAGGATACTCTCTCTCTTTCTTGAGTGTAAGACAAAATTATCCTTGGAAAAGTAGTAACCTCTTCGCAAGGGTAGTAGTTTCAGTTCCACTCTAGGTCAGCCTGTACAAAGTGCCGGTGTCAGACTTTTAAACAACGAGGATGTGTGTACACTGTACACGTGTAAAAGCAGAAAATCGAGGTGGCGGCCGAGGTCGAAATCAATCGATTTATGATAGCTCAGCGTGACGTTTTCGAGTTATTCATTGTCCAAGTAACGTGCACGACTAGCAAATTTTTTTGCCCGTTGGTTCGTGACTAGTGGACGTTAAATCAGTGTCGCGCGAACCTTTCCTAATCAGCTCTTGTAAGCTGTTGGACACACGATAATTTCTCCACACCATAATACATTGTGGACTTTATTTCCGGCATCAGTTTCAACTAAATCAGCAATTTCAAATAATAGTAACACCATTTTGGAAAGTCGTTTCTATTGAGTCAAGGAAAGCGAACTTCCAGTTCTACAGGGAGTAAAGGTAAGAGGATATCAATCGTTCAACCACGGTCATTTCAATTGCTATCTCCCTGCCGACGAATGACGGACATCAGTTTCACCGGAACCAGTAAATTCCGATAATGGTAAAACCCTTTTGAAAAATGCTCGCTTCCGAACAAAAAGAAAGGAACTCGACGTGCTACGGAACGTTGCGGAAGTGCTGTTCCCGCGGAGTGAACCGTGAAGGAATTCCACGTTCTCTCCACCGGTTTTTCGCGGATTCAATTCCCGAACGATGTCGGACGTCAGTCAAAGGCCGTTCTCCCACCCGCCACGACCGAAAATCGAATCTTCTTTCTGTCTCGAATCCGAACAACGTCCAAAACGAAACGCCTTTGCATCCAGCAGCCTGTCTGCCTCGCCCGTTATCGCATCCTATCGCGACAATAGTGTGTCGACGTGCATTCAGATACCTCGATTACGTGGAACTGCTGACCAGGCGTTCGATCACGTGTGAAAATCTGGGCCAAGGATCCCGAGGAAGGTTTCCGCGAGTTCAAAGCTGCCGATCGCGTCCCCCGCGTATACTACGATCAAAAACTTTCGCGGTCGTTCCCACCTCGTCTGGGAAAATCTGCACGCGGAACCTTCGCGGTCCCATGGATCTCGTTAACACTTTCGTTTTACCGTAAATCAGTCCTCCTTGGGACCTCTACGTCGCAGACCCTAACGATCCTTCGTCGAACACCCATTAGTCCCTCATTTCCCCCGATGATCGCGACTGCTACCACCAAAGCGCAAATTTTTGTGCATTTGGTGCAGATTATTCCGAGATCTATAATTAATTTATTCGACAATTAACATGAGCATAAAGTTCACATGAATTTGAAAATTACTGTAGACCAAGAACCCATTCTACAGACTCCAAGAATAAAAAACTACAATCTTGCAAAACGGAGAAGAATCAGATGTTCCCATCAGACGAGATAATCCGTTTTAGTTTTAATTCCGTAAAATCCCGTGGAGAAAAAGCGAATTTCCGCAGCCTTCCAACGGTTTCGTGTTAATCCATGGAAATGCGAATTTCCACAACGTTCCGTGTAAATATTCTGCTCATGAAATTCTCCGGGTCTCCGGAGCCCGGCGAAAGCCAAATATCGAAAGCGGCAGAGTTACCGGTTAATTGGATTCATTAAAAAATAATTTCAGAGGCACTGGAACCTGCGAGGATCTCGTGATCGAGGACGGAAGCGGAACGTCGCGTCGGCGGTGTTAATGAAAAATTTACAGGTTTCCTGCGACAAGTGGTGTGCGCGTGTTCTCGTTTTTACGCGCACTCGTTCGCAAATTAGCGACGCGTTGCGCGTCGATACGACGCGAATCGCTCCGGCGCGGAGGCCTCCGAAGACTATACCGCGCGGATCCCGGAGGTAATCGATACTTCGCTCGAACGCTTCCACTCGACTCACTTTTATTTCCTTAATTATCCGTCGACGGCGATTAATTATCGGGGAAAGTGCGCTTCTGGCTCTGAATAGCGGTGCCTGTTGATAATCCAAGTTATCCGAGCATGGCCGCCATGCTGCGGCGCACCAATCGACGCTAATTTCCCGCTGCTGCGATTTAACCCCCTCGGTTCGCTAAAGGTGACTATGGTCGAACACCGTTGACCGCTTTTTGCAACTCAAAGGCGACTATAGGTCACGCATCGACGCCCATCGTCCCAGGTACACGTTCGCGAAAATAGGAAAATTGCTCGCCGGGCTTCCGAGTAATTATTCCTCCTGCTAAACATTTCCCTAATTCAAAGTACGTGTCGCACAATAACTGAAAGGAACATACAATGCATTCGACGCAGTTTTGGAAGAATCGTCCTCAAAATATGTTTGATGGCCCCACGTTCGACGAGTAATTAGAACGGGCCTCATTCCGCGAGCAAGCCGAGCCGCGAAAGACAATGGCCACCGAACAGGCGGGCCAACGGAGAAAAGACAGCAAGGTCCACCACACGTTCCGACTCATTGCCATTTTCTCTCTGCCGCGTCGTCGTCGCAGTAACAACGTTACCAGGATTGCATTTGATGATGACTGAAATGTAGGTCATGTGCGCACCCGGCTGGAGGTCCAAGCAATGGGTAGCAGCGCAGGTGAAACGACTCGAACTTGAATTTAGAAAGAGAGCTGCAAAGAAGTGAGGAAAGGGGCGAGTATTCTTGTTAGAGTTCTTAGTCGAGCTTTAGTCTTTACACTTGCTACATCCCGAGCTGCAGCTCCATGGAAATCCGATGCGTATATATTTGCTAGTACCGTACTTGTAGCTAACTTCTTTTTACATAGAGTGCGCATGGAAGACTGTGTAATAATCTGCCTTCTTATTGCTACAGACGCAATTTATTAAAATCGTAATGGGATTTGATTCGACGTTGATTTCCCAGGATTTCTGTAGGTACCAAACCGTTTATTTACACAAGCTCCCGCGGTGGGAACACCGGCTCTTATTTATTTGGAACTTGTCGGTAAATGGACCATTCCGACTGGGACCAGGAGAGAATCTACGTTCGCTGGATAATTTTCGGATTTATATGACGGTGGTGTTATTTGTTTTCACGGCAGAGCGGCGCGGCGTTTCCCACAGAAAGACCCGCGACGAACGAAAAATAAACGTCGCCGTTACGGCACTGGTTTCCGTAATTTTATTTTTAATGCGGCCGGCTACGGACCGGCACGACTCCCCGATATATCGCAGGGAAATCGGGGAAATATTGGCCAATAAACGCGTCGCTCGATACTCCGTGCAGCTGCTTTAAACTGCATGAAATCTTCGCGCCGTCGATCCCGATCGAGTCCGGACTTCTCTCGAACCCGTTCGAGCCGATATCGATTTCCATTTCGTTGCCGATTGAAAACGAAGCCGGCCACGCTCCGCCCGACCGGCACATTATTTTCCACGTTCTTTCCTCGAAAATGGATCGGATAGCTTCATTTCCGGTGTCCATTACGACCGAATGAAATGCTTACATTAGGTATTTCATCGTCCCGATTCCAAATTCCGGCGATACAACGCCGCTTCATTAACATTAACGAACTTCGCGTGGCCGACCGAATCGAGTCTATCAATTTTAATATATTAAAGTCGTCCGGGAATTTTCGAAGTTTCGATATCGAATTCTTCTTGCTATTAATTTCTATTCTAAAAGGGTACGTTCTTCGTAATTTAATATTAAATTTCTCACATAAGTTTGAAACATCAATCTCTCGAAGTTCTCGCATAATTTCTCATTTTGCGAAGGCGAGTCGAAGGTATTGAAAGGATGCAATATTTTTATGAGAAGGTGGAACATTGTTAGGGGAAATATGCACGTAGGTAACCGATTACTCGCACAATGATTAGATGAATATTATCGTAGCAACGCGTGGTACACTGTTGCCATTGTACTGCCGATTGTATGCGTAATGACGCGTCTAACGCTCACAAAGGGAGGTCGCGAGGTAATTTTCTGGTTTCTGAGCGTGATCAGCCTCGAATTGCAGAGATCGATTTGTGGCTGCAAGTGCTAAAATTTACAATAAAAACTAGCGCCTGATTCTAAGAAAATTAGATTATTGATTGAAAAATTCGATAACTAAAAGATGCTTTGAATTGCAATTTGTTCTACAGCTCCGGAAAGTTTGCAGTGAAATTTCCGCTCTCGTTTGAATTATAGTTGAAACTGCATTGTTAGTGCCAATTTAATGATAATTATTTGAAGTGATTAACGCGACTCGCCTCGTTAGAAAGGAAACGGGTGTAATTGACGTTAGCTCCGCGATTTGATCGCATTTCCCGGAAACCGCGGATTGACACTGAATCGGCGCGTAAAAGTCGCGGTATTGGCAATGGCGGCGTTAATGACGTTTTCTTTATCAGCAGGCGAGCTAACTATACTCCGATAGGAAACCGTGCGCGGCGCGGTGCAGTCTCGCTCGCGAATTACGTCAAAACAGCCGACGACAGGCGTACGCGTCAATACGAGAAACGTGTCACGTGAAGCAACGCGTCGACAGTTGCCATTTCTTGTCCTGCTAAACAGGTAGAACCGGCGGAAAAAAATTGATTCAAAGTTCGCAACCGCGCGGCCTTATCGTCACGGCAATCGTCTGCGGCGCATCTTCGTAAACAGCGATACCGTGTCTAGCATCATTTCCGATTTTAACTTTCGCCTCGGGCGGTGTACCATTCTTATTACACAGTGGGTGTACGAAGTATTCGTACACTTTTTAAAAACCAATAACTCAAAATTAGACTCTTCACTTTAATCTTTTTGAGACGTTAGAAGGATTAGTTTACTAGCTAATGTGTAAATAATTTTTTTATTATTATTGGTTGCAATTGCGAATGAAAAAGTAAAGGTCACGATTTTTAAATTTTTTATCTGCGCCTGGAATGAAAATTTAAAACATATATTTTGTAAATCTAAGTAAGCTGTATAAATGTACAAAGTTTCACTGAAATCGGTTGGCGCACAAAAAAGCTAATGGCATTGTAAGACGTAAAAATCTTTGAACTTAGGGTTTGCGTTTCATTTAAATCTTACAATTTTTGCTATTTTCAACCAAACTATTTAGCAGGAGAAACGAATTTTGATGTAACTCCTGTTATATTTTGCTTGCCTAAATGGAATTTTTTAAATAGTCGTGTTTTAAATCCTAGTCAGATTTAAATAGAAGTACGATAAAAATATCGATGACACAGGTTTCTCGAATCGATCGTTTTCAACTGACAGATCGTTCGATATACGCAATAAGCGTTTACGATTTGTTCAAGAACTCAACGACCAAAGCTGCGATTCACTGGTATGCGTAACGTATTAGCAACGTCAACAGATAATTCTACTATAATAATATAAAAATAGCAGCACGAATGGGCTTCGCTGACTAAAGTAGTATAGTATAGCAGACTGTCATCTCATGTCACTGATTTTCCTAGATATAGAAAGTGGCCGAATAATCATTAATCCTGGGCTAGCCTATTAGCTAGCCTAAAACTCATCGATTACACTCGTGTTAAATTCGATGTTGAATACAATTGGGTCTATATGAACAATTTTGTAAAGGTCTGTGGGTTATCCTGCCTAATCCCGGGCTAACCTATTAACCGGAGATGACGACATAACTCGTCAATCACGCTTGTGTTCGATGTAATACTGAGCATAATTCGATCTGCACGGTAGAAAAATGACGAATTTTTGTACAACATCGAGAAGCGTGTCTCGGTCGAATCGATCGAGATTTGCGTTGACAGATCGATTGGTTTCGTTCGCGCGTGTGCCCGATCGAATGCTACTCGATGTCCGAAGGTCGCAATGAGTAACGTCACACTCGCTGGCATTTTAGTCACATGTTTGTTCTTTGTCACGCGGGTTTGCGAGTGGTTACAGCGCGCCAGGAACGGAGGAGAACGTTTTATCATTCGGGGATTTCAACAGACGAGCGTTAGGGTCCACGTCGTCGAGGAGGATCATGGCAGGACGAGGGACAACGCGACGACAGCCGAGGCCGAGACACGGCAGAATCCGTATTTCGGACAAAGGAGCAAAAGAGAGGGAGAGGGAAAGAGAGCCGGAAAGAGAGAGAAAGAGAGAGACGGACTGAACTAGTAAACACTAGAGAACTGGCTGGTCGAAGGGGGCTACCGAAGTGTTCATCTTCGCCACGCTTCCTTTTTATCGAGGACCGATCCGAGAGGGAGATGAGGACATGGAAGACGATAAACGAGCTTGAATATCGCGCGGCAGGTGAAAACACCATCTGGTTCGGAGGAGACAATGAGAGAATAGAAAAAAATCACACTGTCAAAACGACAGCGCGGTTTTAACGCGATGGAATCGACGATTTCGAAACCGAAGCCGCTGGATAACAGGAACTGCTCCAGAACGCGTGACCGTGCTCAGACAGGTCCAACCTTTTCGGGTTACTTGTAGGGATGCTTGAACGGGTACGTACCTCTGCGATTGAACGGCCGAACCCGTACGGCAACCTTTATTTTATCCGTAGCCATGATTTCACACCGGTAACGCGCACTGTATATCCCGATCACAAGGAACTGCTCGATGCTTTTTTATACACAAATAGATTATTCACACGATCTTCATAGCGCTACATTATTCTCAACCCATACCGCGAACCTTTCATCTTTTCAAACGACACTACGTCTCACCGAGCCCATGACACACTTCGCCATATTGCTTGAAGCTCGTCGTGCACCAGACGACAGTCGTTCTATCGAGTGAACGTACTTTCGAGAACTGCCGCTAGGAACGCTCGAGAGCTTCGAGCACCGTGACGTCACTCGGTGACGGAATCCTCCGGTGCAAACTTCAAAGCGTAAAAATTCCCCAAATTCGAACATTTCTGCATTATCAGCTCTATAGGTGTCTATAGGCTTTCTATATTATCGATCATTTCTTTCATTTTTCGCTTAGACTTAGCATCGGAATATATTTGGAAAATTGAAAGATAGACACTAAGAATGGAGAATAGAAGATGCAATAATCCGATTACTTTTAATTTAGACGATTTATTAAAAATGTACTGTGGACTATTCTCAAGCGTTATTCAAATTAAATTTACGTACCTAATTGGGATGAATAAAGAATTTTAAAGAAAATGTTGAGGCGTTGAATAATCTTTGATATTATTTCACTGAGAATCCTAACGTCTTCCATCTAGCGAGAAAATGTCGTACCGAGATATCGTGGCAACTATCGATCAGCGCAGCGACAGGTGAAAATCATCGTTCCCGCGAAATTCGAATTGTGACAATTTAATTTTGTCGCGTTCACAGGATAACTTTAACAAGCTTCGCTCTTACATGAAATTCCTTAATTATATAGCTGAATTCAAGTTTCTAGAAATATAGAAACATGTTTCGACAATTTTGTGACAAAAAGTCACTGCGAAAGGAGTAAAGGGTACAAAACCGACGTTTCAACAAGCCACGAAAAAGCTCAACAAAGAGACATGAAAGAGAACGCCAACATGGTCACAACAAGGACGTCAAGAAGGTTATCGAAAAATCTCCAGAAGGTCACAAAAAAGTCAGATTGCTTCCGTGTTATGGGGGTTATGGGGTCACGTTTTACACACTCTGAAATACCGACGTCGCTAAAAATCCCTAGCAAATAATTCCTTCGGTAATCTCTATAAAAACAAATCTCAACAATTTGAAGATTAATTTTGATTTTGAAATACGACTATGAATATCACCCCCCCCCCCAAACGATGATATTTCATCTGTACAATAAAAACAATAGATGTTCTATACCAACGATGGTAATGAAACATTCCTCAATACCAACAGCAGCTAGGCCAGAATTTTTGCTAACAACAATCTGTAAAAAACGGGGGAGGGTAAGTCGAAGCATATAACAACGATTTCATGAAATTCATTCATACATCTATTAATTCTTAAACTAATTAATTCATTCATCGTATTAAAGTAAGATTGCCTTGGAAAACCACAAGGAATACCCGATACTACTTGTGTTGTCCCATCCGTATCTAGGCAACAATATGCCGCATATCAGGTGTATACGGAATCTCTCGACGAACGACAAGTGTTATGGATTTCTGCCGTGAAAGCAGAAAAAGTAAAACGCTCCTCGTCCCATTTTGCAATGTACGCAACGAATTCGAATCCGGTGTGTGATACTTCCACGGAAGAACAGCGAGCAAAGCTGCAGAAGATCAAGGAGCTGACGAACATCTTGAAGGTTGATTCACAATATTTGGATAATCACTTTGTACCGTGCAATGTCTATATATTTTTCACAGGATACGGATAGAAATCTGACCGAGTGCGAAGAAATATTGGCCAACTACATAAGAAAGCGTCTGAGGGTATGTTCAAAATTAAATAACCCATCTTCTGCTACTTATTATTTATTCTGCCCATCGAGAATCTTCAGTTAGATTTACATAGCACGGTGAACTTACATCTACGGACATTAATCATTAAACAATTACTCGTAAATTTATAATGGAAGGACTTAGTGGATGAATATATTAAGTGACATTTTTTAAGAAATGTAGACTTCCGGCTGGTAGAGAACATGTTATGCATCTTAATAAATTTAAAGCCCATTTTCTCAAATTCACTAAGTTGTTACTTACAATATTCATTCACTGACCTCTTCAATTATCTCTCGCCGTCTCTCCCTGAATGCAAAGCGACAAAACGGCCATCCGGAAAACGTACAAAAGAAAACATCGAATAATTCCAAATTACTTTCCACTTTATTTCGTTCAGGATCAACAATGACAACATCTCGAGGCATTCTTCAAAATACCACGGTTTAGTATAATATTCAGTCTTAGTAACACAAGTATCAGAGAAATAGTGATATATATTTATGAAGCTGACCACTCGATCTTCTATTTACCATCCTTTGTACCAGCCACCATGACCACCGTAACCACGGTATCCACCATAGCCGCCATAACCGTGGCCATAAAACAGAGGCCATCCGGGGTACCATCCAGGGTACCATCCGTGGCCGTAGCCGTACCTAAAATCAAAGTTCGTAAGCACTTGAAGACATCATCGAAATTCTAGAGAGTCTAATTAACTCATTTTGCTGTCGAGATTCTTTCTAAAGTCATTCGTTGTTGAGGTTCTTTGGTATAACTAGGCTACCTCCTCGAGCTAGGTCTGATTAGGTGTGTCCTTTCCGAAAGAATCTCTGCAACCTCTTTCGTCGCAAAGGTGTACGTACCAAGGCCATCCGTAGCTATATCCTCCATAGCCCCACGGTCCCCAGCCGTAGCTTCTCTTAGCTACCTTTTTATCACCGGTCTCGTCCTGAGGATTCACCTGCGGCTGTGTCTCAACTGCCACCTGTTCGGGAGCCTCGTTCTCGCTGGTCAGCTTTTCGGGCACAGTGGCACACGCGCCGAACGCGAAAGCGAGCAACAATAGCAGCGACTGGAAACATGATCACCATAACACCAAACTTTCAGCGAAACACTGTGAAACACCGTACCGATAGCTCTGCTAGAATCGTGCCTTACCAGAAGATTCATGGTTAAGCCTGGCTCACGGGTTGCACTGTGGTGGTCCATGGGGTGGACGGTTCTTTTATACCCGCCACCCTATGGAAATCGTCCGTGGCGTTATGTATGCCCAGCTACCAGGTCCACTACTATTTTCTAATTCCCCGATTGACGAGTTCCCGATACAGTTTCCATTTATGGGGTCGCCGAGCCACGTAACAACAGGCGCCGACGATGTATTCGTCTGGTTTCTGCCTGCGGGATCATATGTATGCGGAACATGTTTTCGGGTGAGTTCTAATTGCGGTCCTTGATCGAAACGCAGACGCGCGAGCTCCATTGTTGTCTGCAGGGAAGGCCTCTGGTTGCGATTTTAATCGAAGATTTTATACTACAACTCAGTAGCCCAGTGCCTCAGTCTAGACAGCATCATAATCGCTGTGCTCGTAATGAGTGATTGATCGTTTGCTAATTGGATGTCTCGCATTTAATTGGAGAAACTTCCTTTAGTGCCAGTAATTTCTTCTTCGAGGTAATCCAAGTTCTTCTAGTGAGCCTCTATCCAATTATCAAGTTGAGATTTCTTATAGCACCACAATTTCGCTGCGGATTCTGTTGTCACTGAACTGTAAATTGAAATGCGAAGTTCCCTCTCGTAGTCGACGGAGTCTCCTCCGTTTTTATTGTTTATGGTAATGGATTGACTCTCCGACTACCATCGGATTTATCTCGCAGATATTTACCATAACGAGAGTCAGCAAAAAGAACGTTCAACGTGCATCAGAAGTTAGATATGCGCCGACAATGCAACCGCGCCATTGTAAACTAATCTCCGCAGTGTTCCGAAGCTGTTTCGCTACCATAATATTTAAATCTTGCATTGTTTCCGAGCATAATGAAAATAATATTCCTGAGAACGTTCCCAAAAGCGGCACGCAATTTGCCGCGTTTCACGCGTCCTGTAATTATCTTGCCAAAGTAATTAAGCAATTACCGACATGCCAGTCGATCGGACAAAGATTTGGAACGGCAGCACCATTCCCGGGGTCACGAGAGACCGGGAGCAGGAACTGGTGGTTACATAAAAACGGGCCCTTTTCCTGGACGGTTTCGCGACTGGAAACTTCGTTAAATCCGCGGATTTTTTCTTCCCTCCTCTCTTGCGTCCCGCGTCCAGCAGTGCAATTGTCCTCTTAAGGAGGTTTTTGTCAACACCAGTCCAGGAAATCGACGCGACACCGTTTGTTCGAACTTTCTCTGGGTGGAGAACAGGTGACATAATCGACATACTTATGAAAGCCACGCCACGGTAAACACCTAAACTTGATTCGACCGATTGTTCGTAACGCTGCGTCGCGAATTGGCAAATATTCCGCAAATAGGTATTTCGATTCCATTACTGTAACTGAAACGTCGTTGCCGATCGAGCGATCCCCTTTCGCAACGGTCCCGCTGATCGAAACTGTCTCTCGTCGGGTGAACAATTTCGCGTGAGTGTGTTGTTTAGTGTATGTATATTTATTTTCACTAGGCTCTCTCTCTCCCGTGTCGGTCGATTAAATTCTTCCTCGTGGATGCCATTAATAGGCTCATTTCCTATATTGTGAAACAATCGGTACATTCCCGTTCGTAAAATCCATATAGTAAATGAAAGAGAACTATGTCCAGGCATTTTTCTGTCCTCTGAAGAAAAGATTCGAGTCCGAATGGCGAATTTCGTACGACATTCTTTGTCACTGCCAATCGCAACGGGTAAAAAGCGTATTCGCACGATCAGCTATTGCGAGACTAGTTGGAGAATGGAGATAATGGGCTACAAAAAAAGTGAGCTGTTCATCAAAGCGGTGGGACAAACATTTTCGAAAGTAATCAATTCGTTCAAACGAATTTTCTGCATTTCTTTCGGTTTGTTATCACAAAATATATTTTTAAATCCAGAATAATTCCCAACAGAATTACCCAATTTTATACACGATTTCATTAAAACCAAATGTAGCTAATAAGCTGCAGTATTCGCCACCGTGCGCAGCAAAGCCGAGGGTAATTAGGAGGGGGCGACATCTCGTCGCAGTTCACCAAAATTTGATAAACCGGTCGCGTGCAGGAAAGTCGAAAATAATTGGCGACTGTGTGATAGCTCGTGCTCTCGCTTCATTAAGGTCGCCTCCTCTAATTACATCCCCGGGAGTACGCATGCAATTAAACCGGCCTAGAATCTATTGTGCTTGTCCGAAAGAAACGTGTCTGATTCTGTGGTGTTCCGCGGCGTTTCTTTCCCGCGGTGCGCGCCGTGCCGCTTCAGTTGTCGCAAATCAGCGGGCAGGTCTGTGCAATTGAGGAGAAACTCGACATTTCTTTCCGAGGTTATGCAAAAATTCGCCCCCACTTTGCGCGCGCTTTGTTTAACGACGTTTCAGCGAGACAGTCGGCAGACAGTTCCCGGTGGCTGGCGAAGTTTGATGGTGCTGCGCGCTTGATCACGCGGTTGTTCAACACGTGATGGAATCGTTCGTTCAATTCTCATTAGTCTCCATCGATAATCACCTCTGAACGCCACCGTTGCGATCAAAACTGAACCGTCAATTCCAAAAGACTGGCACCAATCGCATAAAATGTAGACTCTCAAAGAGTTCGCGACACGAGGAACTACGTTTCCCGAAAATGGCGCAGTGACCGTCCAACACCAGTGCATAAAGTGTACAACTTCCTGATAGAAAGTGTCCTCAACCATGAAACTTAGGACTTTCTATGCTCTGTGTTGTCTGTGCTTATCGCGCTCGCTCGCTGCCGAAGAGGATCCGACCTGGAACAGCTCGCAATCGTTAGAATCCGAGAAGCTCCAGTTGTACCTGGATGAGAGCAATCCGCGGGACAAGCGAGCCCTGGGTCTGATTCTTACAGGACTGGCGCAGGTTTTCGGCTACGACGTGAGTCCCATTCAAGTAGCCTCGTTGCCCAATCCAGAGCCACCCACGGTAATCGCGCTGTCAGCTAACGAAACGCAACAGGGAGCCAATGGATCCTCGTCGACAACAGCATCGCCCAGGCAGCGAGAGACGATCAGGTTCACGGGAGTGCTGAACTTCGGGAACAATGGCAGTCTGCTGAGTCACTTGCAGGAGTACGAGCAGGTTTTCCATGGGACCAGCAATGGTACAGGTCCCATGGCGAACGCAACATCTCCGACATCCACGGAGCCGCCTGTGGACATCAGGCAACCATTGGCGCCGCTTTTGGTGAACATCCCCTTGCCAGTGATGCCACAGCCGCCGCTGCCAGAGATTCCTCCGCAAGACATCAAGCTGTCTTATCCGCCAACGGTTCCCATTCGGTATGTGCCCGTTCGCGGGCAGCAGGAAATGGTGAACAGACAAAACGCGAGCTCGGTGAAGCAGACGATAGAGAGTCGGCCGATCCAAAGCGGACAGGAAGTGAAATCGTCGCGGGTACCGGTCGGTCTCGCTTCCACGAGTGAACCGCCATGGAAGAAGGAATACGAGGAGAGACTGGCCGAGCTGGAGCGCAAACAGGCCGAGCATGCTGAGAAGCTGAGGCAGCAGGAACGGTACAGGAACCGCGTGAGGGACGATGATTATAACAACGAGGACGATCGGTGGAACCACGGGAAAGAGGATGGGGACACCAGATGCATTGAGATGGAGAAAGACAGCTACAGCGATACCTACTCTTCGCCGGAAGAGGATGGTTCCTCGGAAAGTTATCAGGATCACGTCAAGAGACCTAACGAGTCGCAGGAAGACGAAGACATTCGCGACTATGAGGATCAGAAACCGTTCATTCAGCAACAGGACTTCCCGGCCAGTGATAATTATACCAATGTTCACTTCAATGAACCGCTGCCCATCACCGGAGATCATGAACACCAGTGGCCCGAGCAGCTACGGAATAGTTACGGAGAGCTGCTGAACAGCAGCGAGTTGAACGATGGGTTTGCTAACTTCTTCAATCAGTTCAAGGATAGTAGCTTCTATACGGTGCCGGGTAGTCAAGGTTCCAGGGAGAATCTGAAGGAAGAGGATTATTCGCGATCCAAGGAGAACGAAGACGAAAGTGGTGAGAAGAGGGAAGAGGTCGATCTTTCAGCGAGGAATAAGTATGAAGAGTACAGTTTGGAGGACGATGGAGACACCAAGAGGAAAGACGACGAGGGGAACATTGAGAAAGACTTGTCCGACAGGACAGATAAGTTACCTGACAAATTCTTGCCCAGTGGAAAAAATCGATCCAAGTTAGATGATCAAAAGTCGAGGGAAGAAGTGAATTATAGCAGCTTCATGCCTCTGATCGTGCCTGCTCGGTACGTGTCCGCCCCCGAAGAGGTAAAGAAAGCAAAGGCCAGACTCGCTACGATCGAGAAACCAAGTAGAATCAAGGTGGCTAGCAGAGATAGCAAGAAGGTACAAAGCAAAGAATCGAGAAGTCCGAAGAAGGAGAACCTGAAGCCGAAACCGAGTATTCTGGATAGACAGTTGCCGAAGATGCTTCACGAAGGCGAGCAGAAGGATTTCCAACTATGGCCACCTCCGTTCGACTTCGTTCTGGATGGTACAATTCAAACAGACGTTGCTCCAGGGAAACTGGATCGCAGATACGTTAAATCTCCGTTTGCTGTTCGGAAAGTTGAGACTCGTAATGAAAGGATCAAAGAGGACCAGAAAACTGGAAAACATACGACTACACAGAGTCCAGGTCAGAGAAGTCGAGGTTCTTCTAAGAATAACTCTTACGAGAAGTTCAAGGAAGGTCTGAAACCTCACGCAGTCTCTTCAAGACAGTCTGCTGAATCAGTCAACCGAGAGAATCGCACGCAATTTGAAGTGGCAGGCGTGGAAGAATCTCGACGACGTCTTCCACAGAGTGCAGAAACAACGGACCACTGGGATCGGTACAAATATACCACAAGTGACAATTATTTGGTCCCCGAGCGACCTAACATCGAAGTGGTGCGTTCAACTCAACAGCAAACACCAGGTTCGTTCTCGAAGAAGTTCGAGGGATTGAAGCGCAGCACCGAAAAAATTGAGCCTGTTTTAGAAAGTTATTTTACCGAGAGATCTCCTGTGGATAATTCAAAGATGATTGATCAGAATGCACGAGGATTTCAGGTGGTGATGCCAGGTTTTGTGCCACCGACGTTCGAGGGACCAGCGCCAGGTTATTTCCATTTTCCCGCGATGAATTACCAGCTCGCTGAAAAAGTGGATAACGAAAGAGCGATCGGCATTATTGCACCGCGACAGGACGCCTATCGGCATGCCGAAAGTTTCACGAAATATCCCAGTGAACCGGAAAACAGAGGCGAGAAAGTCGCAGACGGAAGTTACTCGACTGGCACGCACGATGCGGACGTTTTAGGACAAAAAGTCGTCGAACTTAGCAGGCCGATGGGTTACGTTGATTATGTTCGCATGTTGTAACAATTAGAAATGCCGACGTTTGTTAAGAGTGTCCTGCGATTAATAGGTATGTATGTTGTTATGGAACATGGAGATATTAAGGTCAATTCAAGGGCAATTCTGAATTTATGTGATATGTATTATTGTGTTTATATAAAATTACGTTAACATGAGCTTAACATGAGTACTGAAAATTTTCGTAAAACAAAATAAAAATGAATGTACTTTTTTCTAGGTAATTTTTTTTATTTCCATTGATCAATTATTCCCCTAAAATTATTCCACTATATTCCACTATAGTTTCTTGTATTGCAATTATGTTACAGGACAGAAGAGACGAAATGCAGAAGCGTAGCGAACTGGAGAACAAGATGTCCGAAATTCTAGAAAATTTGAAGACTCGTTTGCTTTTGGAATAAATTACTTTCATTACGTGAAAACACTATCTATCCTCTCTCGTTCCACTATTTAAATTATTGTAATAATTTCCTGATATCAGTATACGATGTTAACAAGACCGAAAGCTCAAAGTGATTAAGATTAATAATAAAAAATGCACAATACTAAATTTTAATGTTACGTAGGAAGGAAATATATTTTACTTACCAACTTTGTTCTCTTTTATACAGCATCAATTCAAAATTTGAAATTTTAATTTTCGATTCTCTCGCGACGGCATCGATAGTTCTCGATTTGAGTAATCGTGAAATCGAACAAAGCGCGCCACTGTCGCGATGTTGTTCATGTTGTTGTTGTGTTGACAGTACATATGTCGAAAAGCTTGATTGTTTCCTTTTATATGAATAAAGTTAAAATAGTGCGTTAACAAGTAATTTATTTTGTATGTTAGTATAAGTGTTGTCGTGTGTCATTAGAAAAATGGAGGAATTTTTACAAAACGTAGGTGTTGGGTTAAGATCCATAGATGATCCATTTTTTGAAGATTCATACCGAGTTTGCAAGATTTTCCAACGAAAAGGTGTCACCGTTGAGGACGACGAAGAGTTATGTCACGACGTGTAAATAAATGCTTTTTATTCTTTACGGTTATATAAAAAAGTCACGTAACATTGAGATAACCTAACTTTATCATTGTTTATTTCAGTATAAAAGAATTCCCCTGTTATGCCACTGGTTGTAAAGCCACGTTTAAAACGTTAGTAGACTTTGAAATGCACTATAACACTAATCACCGTTACGTTTGTGCGGAATGTACAAAATCTTTACCAAATCCAAGATTGTTAGATATTCATATTCAAGAAACTCATGACAGTTTCTTCCAAGTTTTATCTGCAAAGCAGTCAATGGTATTTATATAAATTTTAGTATTGTACATACGTCAATGGGCTCTTATTAATATTTTTACTTCTTTATAGTACCAATGTTATGTTTCTGAATGCGATCTAAAGTTTAAGAATTCAGTAGAGAGAAGGGATCACTGTACTAGTGTCCACAAGTTCCCTAAAAATTTTCGCTATGATAATACTCCTCGTTCTATGAAAAAAGAACCACAAGATAAAATGGAGGTAGAGGAGCCGAAGCACGAAAAGAAGCAGTCAAAACCTAAGAAACCACAATTAAATAGAAATCAAAAGAATAAAATGTTCACTGCTGCAGCAACGACTACCGTCCCAGTAAATTCTAACATTAATGACAATCAACCAACTGCTTCGAATTCTGTTGAAAGTTCACAGTGTTTATTTTTTGTACCTCGACAAGTACAAAAGTCGTACACGAAAGCGCTTACGAAAAATCAGAGCAGTGGAAAGAATGTCTTGGAAACAGAGACTATGATGGACTTGGCTGAATCGTTGCCTACATGATACTGTTCGCTAAAAATATTGATGAACGAGGAATTATATAAACATTCCAATCAAAGGGTTTCTTTTACTATAAATATATATTAAATATCATAACAACAATGTATGTACAAAGTGTAGCTTAAAATACTCGCGTGTATTAATACTAGTAATACTATCTTTGTTTATTTACATACTTTTGACTATTTTACTCAATACACACATGCTTTCAACTAATTCGATTGTTGTTTACTTTCGTTGTTGTTTATACATACTTCTTCTGTTAAAGCACACCCAACATTATCAAACGAGAATCCTTACATACTTATACTATGGTAAAGCTCATACGAGATAGTTGATTTCGCACAATTTTCATTGAGGTAAAGACATTGCTATCGCGTCACGTGAGTTCATGTGGTGTGTATGTGTATGTGTATGTAACGTGATAGCACGTGAGCTCACGTGACGAAAACAATTTCCACCGACTCTATTTTCTCAAAAAACCTTTTTGCAAAATACGAGGTGTGCTCTGAAAAGTGTTGCGCATTGGTTGTCGTATTCGATATGTTTAGTCTATTGTCAGCTTTCGAGAAAGTTACATGTATTTTGGTACAATCGGTGATCGTTCTTGGCGAAACAATTCATAGCTTTTGCACCACGATAATGCACCTGCTCACACTTTGCTTTTTCGTGATTTTTTAACAGAACTCTGTGGTTGTCAGGAAAAACCCAGTGTGTCACAATTTTAAAAAGTTTGAGTTTACGCATTAATTGAAATTTATAGTATAGGGTTTGCGTATTTACCAGAGAAAAGTTATGAAAATAAATTCGAAAGGCTCAAAAAGATAATGCAATTTAACCCATGACCTATGACCTATATCAAAGCATTAGTGGTAAAAACTTTAAATGATAATATCTCGAAAGTGAAAGTATGTGACATGCAGTGTTCTTCCTGACACTGCCACAGAACTATTTTATATAATACAGGTTTTGCACTCCAAATTCACCCTTTAGCAAGTCAAATACACCCTTTTGCAAATCAATTTCACCCTTTTGACAACCAATTTCAGCCTTTCGCAAATCAAATTCACCCTTTTGCAAATCGAATTCAATCTTTTGCAAATAAATTATTTTTAAGTAAGTTATTGTAAAAGAAATCAATTCAAATGTAAATTAATTGTTAAGGAATTCAAAATTTTATCTATTGCAAGATAAGATTTTATCTATCTCATTTAAACAAATTTCTGAACTTGTGAACTCAAGGGAGATGCTTTGCAATTGATTTGCAGAAGGCTGAATTTGATTTGCAAAAAGATGAAATTGATTTGCAAAAGGGTGAAATTGATTTACAAAAACGTGAATTTGCAGTGCAAAACCTGTAGAGGAACATCAATGCAGGTTCATGAAACCAAATCCTTCAACAGAAAAGTCAATCAAATTACCTTCCTTCACGCATCCGAAATCTACTAAGTGATCAAAAATAGAAAAAAATAATTGACCGAATAGACTAACTAAACAAAATACTAAGACTTTGTATAAAATGCGTACTATGTCGTATAAACCATACACCTGAGCTTTGCCGTCTCGTTCCTCAGGGCAACCAGTTCATATCTCAACTTTATATTCTCCTGTTCAAGAAAAGCTGCCCTGATAGCAATTTCATCCTCTTTTGCTCTTCTTGCATCCCTGGACCTTTTCGCAGCTTCGTTGTTTTTCCTCCTCCTCTCCCAGTAGGCAGCGTCCTTCTCGTCGACAGTGCTGGTTGGTAAAGTTGGACTTTTACTAACCCGTCTCATTTTGGTGTTGGTAGTTTCATTCGAACGCTTAACAGACTCGAGCATTCTTTTTCTGAAGTCTGAGTATGCCTCGTTCGAATTCGGATCGTAAATCTGATCGCCTGAGCCTATGCTGAAAGACAGAGGGTCCTTGGGGTAAGCCTTGAAGGGCCTAGGTGTTTTCTTAGTCAGTTCCGGGCTTATCGGTCTCGAGTCTTTTCCACTGATGGTCGAGGATGTCGTCGACGTAGCTGAAGTTCCAACCATCAAACTCAGTTCTGTGTCATGATTCGACGTGAACAGCGCCGGAATGACGCCAGCCACCATCGGAATCGGCACAGTCATCGGCAGCACCGGAAACCTATCGAGCTGATCGATCACGTTTCTATCCGTCACGTTCGAGCACTTGTAGATCGCTTCGTACTTGTTCTTTTTAGGCGATTCGGACTCCGACGGAGGCGTCACCATGAACGTCCGACCCTCGAAACGACTCTTGAGAAGGTCCTCTTCGGACTCGAAGCCGGACATCTGTTTACCCTCCGACTGTTTCTCGCTGCTGACAGGCGAATTTGATCTCGATTCGCAGGACGCAGACTTGCTGGACGTCCTCGAGTTCTTTTTACAGGAAAGGTCCAAAATCGGAGGCTCCGACGATTCTGTTCTCTTCGCAGAGTAGGTGAAGTCCAGCGCCTGCATGGTGTTCTCTAGCGGCTCGATGTAGCCTTCCATTTCGCTGTTATCTACCGTCTGAAAAGGACAATAAACAATTAACCATCACGCATTTTGAAGTGCACGGTGCGTTGACCGATTGCAAATTTGATAATTACTAGACTGCGGATTTTATGCATTTATAGCAAAACTGAGTACGTGCAATTTAACGCAGTGAACAGATTAAAAAGATCTGGCTCCGATGCTGTGCAATTTATCCAGAAACTTTTTATCGATTTTGCATAAAGAGAGAGAGATCCGCAGTTTAATAATTACACGCTGAAGATCGCCGGAAGCGGCGGTTCACACTGAATCTAACTAAGCATTAAAAGTGCCTGGTGAATGTTACCTTTTAAATATAACTGAACTAAATTTATTTAGATTGTCCGTTCCTTGTTCCTTGAACAAGGACATTTTTATTTCATTTTCTATTAATGCACTTTTATAGATTTAACAATTGCAGAATTGTCAGTGTGATATTAGATAAGGTAAAACTACATCATAGATCGAAACTTTTAGAACGTGTTTGACGGAACATCGTTCGGCAATGACGCAAGTTCGCGTAATTGTGCGTTCGCGGAGCAACTGCGAAGGTAAACAGGATCAAACAGTTACCTAATTATTAATCCAAGGTGAGGCACCGGTCACTTGTATCACAACACTAACTCGTACTACCGCAAATCCGTATTCGTGTTCCCCGTGATTGTCATCCAAAATGAAGCGACGGGAAAGACACACTTATAGGGCGACGGTCTCAGTTTTTGGGTAAATCGCACTCGTACAGCTAAGGCCAATATCGTTAAGAGGAGAGAGGGTGGTCGCTTATATACCAAGCATCCCTTGAACCTCGGGGTAGGAGGTCTCTTTGAAAAAGGGTGGGGAGCGGTTTTGTTGACGAGCGTAGCGTGCTATGGCGCCGGGATAGGCCTGGCACCTCAAAGGACACTGCAAAGCCTTGTCACGGATCTAGTTGAGATTTTACAGAGTTATAGATCTCGTTCTCCCGATTATGAAATTAAAGTTTCATAATTGTAAAATGTTCAGTTCTCACTTTCTTACCAAGTATGTAGTGGTGTGGCAGTGGGCTCGAGTCAGTCCCTTTTCATGATAAACTTCTTTTTGATATTTTACATGTAAAAATGCATTTTCGATGTTAAATAAATTTTAAATACAATCATTTTATTCACTAATGGGCGAATTGAAAATGATATTTCGTATCTTATAGAGGAACAACTAGTCTCTCACTACCAGAGCTGGGAAAAAAATAGTATTTTAAATAGTAAATAGTAAATAATCAAAAAAAAAAGAAAATAAAATATTTGATTCGATGCAGTAATTTTTTTTTTTTTGAAAATAAAATAATTTATTTGAGGCAGTAATTTTTTTGAGAATAGTATTTTATGTCTTCATTTTCAATTTTAATTCCAAATATTATTTGTAAATCGTAAAACGGCGAACGGCAAACGGAACGGATTTGTGCTATTTCCAGAATTTCTTGCAAACAACTATGGGAGCTGCAACTGCGTATACTACACAAAGAAATACAGAAAATGTTGTCAGTTTATTGAGTGAATTAAAGTTTTAAGTGAAATGTTCGGGTCTGTACGAAGCATTAAGGATTTTCAGATTCGAGATTAAATGACTTGAGATGTTATGACAGTTTGACGAACATTCCGACGAACGGCGCGCATTTCGGCGTGCATTTCGGTGTGCATTTCGGCGCGCATTCGTGCGCGTGGTGGATCCATCAGCTCTGGGAACGACGACGGCGCGCACGTTGCAAACTTCAAACGGGGGTTGCTCAAGATAAAAGTCTGCTCTATCGCGTGATATAGCTCGATTTTACGGTGGATCCTTATTTTTTTCAGATAAATTGAAAAATATACTCAAAAATTGGTGCAACAGTGGTGTCTCTCTATCATTAATGATTGTTTAAACATGTTTAAACATTTATAATCAACGATTGACGATTAACTTCATCAATCGATTGAATCAGTCTCCGATGTTTCGATGATTTCTTTTTTTAATCAACGATTGACGATTAACTTCATCAATCGTACACATTAATCAATCAATCTTGATTAAAATTTTAATCGATTAATGCCTAACTCTGCCGTCAGTTGTTTTGGTTAATTTCATAAATTGTGGAAGTAAATATTCATTTTTGTTATTTCTTTGTTATAGAACGCAAGAAGTTACATCTTCAATATTCGAATATTAGTTACTAGGAGTGGAAATTTTTTGTCATTCGGGTTTGCGATCGATATTTTTCGAACCAGGACGTCTATTAGGTACGCTGATGGACAAAATGTTAGTGCAACTTTTGATAACGTCCAGTTACTTATAATTTACACCTAGGAAAAACGAATACACAATGAAATACGGAAATTGTACGGAAGCGCATTACCATTAACACGAATGGTGTCCGAGAGAGGTGTTGATCGAATACAAAGGATTAACAACCCCGGTCTACATAGATAAAAGTTCAAATGTTCCAATGAACAAGAGATTGGTATACCTAGATGGAACGGGAAATGGCCGTACGGTGTTGCGTCTGGATTTATAGTACCCGATGGCTGAGAACTACCGTACCTGTCGCTGCAATTCGGACCTTTTGTCAGTCCCATGAGTTGATTGCGACAACTTCTTGACCTGGAACAATCGAGTACAGCTAAATTAATCCCTTCGGTAGTGACCGTGGCCCCAGGACAACCAAGAATCCAGTTACCGGTTAGCACACTAAATCCTTTGGGTACGTTCTGCGAAACCCGTACCCGTGCAAAAGGACGTCGATGTCCGTCGCAACGGTTGCCTCGGACATGTCTCCAACGGCGGGGTGTCTTTTCATCTAGACGAGAACTATATAGAATCACTGCATAACCCTTTCGTGGGCCTTTCCATCACTATTTCCCGTAGTTACTCCGTGCAGTCCCATTGTTTCTGACCGGCATCACATGATTTACGATCGACGATGAAAGAGTTGCGGAATTTGCGTAAAGTGTCCATAAATCAACTGGCGAAAGCGTTGTCGCCAAGTAAAATCTGGGAAATAATTTAAGTTCGTCGTAGAAAGGTGAAAAGAGGGACTACGTACAGCTTGCACTTTCGGGGTCGTTGCCGTTGATGGATCATCGTCAGTCTTAGCTCGTTACGGATGGACAACATATGGACTTTCTCATTCCGTCGCGCCGAAAGATGAGTCTCCTGTCTCTGGCATATGCTGGCTATTGGCTTTGTTTCAACGACTGCGTGTGCTAAGCAGGATTATAAAGAATTCCACGATGGTAAATTCTATACTTAAAAAAAATATGAAATACTAAGTACCTATCGGTATGTAAAGTGATGACGTCTTTTAGTACACCCTGTACATCGGTTACAGTGAAACCCAACCGAATCATGGTTTCAAATCCGTCCACCATCGATCCTCATTGTCTTGTACCTATCTTCCTCTGGGAAAGGATGGGCTTTGCGATTATAATACCGAAACACTAACCAGATTTACTGTAGTCTTGTTTGTATCCTCGATTTCAGCTATTGTCCCGTAAGTCCGCAGCCTGCCGAGACTGAACATGTAATCCGGAGTTAACGAGTAAAAACGACATGTTTTAGCAGCTGAATAGGATCCCGTTGTTACACGGCTGGAAATGGTAAAATCTGAGGGCATTAGCGCGATTAATTTTCGTAAGACGTCTCCACCTGCGTTGGTCGTTTGGTCAATCTTGACAACATATTTCAAGGGCTACGCGATCGGAGCTGCTCGTTCATTTTTCGAGATATAAAAGTTTTAAGAAACGAGTGTGAGAAACGTAGGAAAAGGGAAAGGGCATCGATGGGAAGGCGAAAAGTACAGTTACGCGCGATAGTAGAGACGTCTCATTATGTCTTCGTCCCGAGATCACGCCAAATTTAGTCTTTCGCTCCGGGCCCCGTTAAAACGGCGTGCCCGCCATAGGAAACCAGCCCCATCGCCATTCACCCGCACCGCCTCCTGTCCCGTGTATACAAATTTTTGCTCTTTTGGCCACATAACCCAGATTTCTATGGTGCAGGGCGGACCGCAACCCGTTATTTGCGATTTTTCCCGTGGACGTCGGCCGACGACAGATGAATGCCCCATGCCGCATTTCCATCTGCCCGGGAACCCACAGAAGCGCAAACACAATCGTGGTAACGGTACGCGATGCAAAATCCTCGCGATGATTTGCCGTGGAAACGGCTCAATTCACGGCGCCGATGAAATCAATTGCTCCGTTGCGGCCAATCCGTCTCCCTACGAAATCAATCGCGGAAAGGCGTAGACTTTTCCGTCAATTCTCGGATGCGTGAGACCCCATACGTTTCGTATTATCATCGTTTTTCGCTAGAACTCAATCGTGCTCTATTCATTATTTCGCATTTAAAGGACTTCACGTTTGCGCGTGCAACGTGATATAACGTAAGTCATCAATAGAAAGCTATATTTAGAAATAACATGGAATAAGTCGGTTGTGCCCAGCGGAGTCCTACAATTCCATAACATTCAATGACAACAGCGAGCTTCGTGGAATCGAATTTACGCAATGTTTTCATTTACGACCACCGTTCGACGAATGATGTCGGCAGATTTGTCAGACATTCGGCGTGAACGTAATTGTACCTCAACCTTGAGACCCTTCCCGAAACGTTTACGGAACGGCAAACTGCGAACGGAATATGGTGTGGCCCGGTTAAAAGTAATAATCGACAATGCTTCCAGTTTCCCTGAAATGAAATTGCTTTAGGGTTCTAAGGGACGGCTGTTTGAAAATGCCGAGTGTTGTCTCGTTGTACATACATACCTGCACCCCCCTAAACGGCGTTTGAAAAAGAAAGACACAATTCTGTGCCTTTAAAAGAAAAAAGAGATAGTTCTGCAACCTCGGTCATTTTTTAAAAGACAGTAGAAATGGTTTTACAACCTCAGTGGTCTTTTAAAAAGCAGAAGAAATAGTTCTACACTCTCTCAACGGTTTAAAAATAAATTCCTCAATCGAATCTCTCGTCTTCAAAAATAGGAAAGATACCAATTATGAATCTCCCAAGACGAATTAAGTCATCCCCAGTTAAAAAGATTACTGTAGGTACTGGTCGGAGAGTGCCCGTTCATAGGATTCCCATTAGAAATAAAAGGGGACTGGACTGGGAATGGTCGTAACGTACATATGAATAGACATTGTGTGGCGTTCATTAAAAAGGCGGAATGGTTCCGTATTAAGCGGTTGGTGTGGTAAAACGCAGGTAGGAGGCACAGTCACCCCATAACGTGCAATAAAAACCCTCGTGTTCTGTACGAACTGTTCGTTAATGGTGACAATCGTTTTCCTTCCTTTTCCTGCCGTGAAGACAACCTCGCACAAAAGACATAACAGTATACTAGCTATGAACCAAATGCCCTCAATCCTCAATAAATCGATCCCAACTTGGGGGCTTAAGACGTTCACTTCCACCAACGTACACTCACAGGGACTGGTTTACTGAATGAAGTGCAAATAAATATTTCCAAAAAATTACAATTTACAAGGTTACTATTAAAAATAAAAAAGGCACTTTTTAAAACTTTTTTATTTGGGTCCCTAATGAAAATTTAAAATATATGTTTTGTAGATCTATGTTAGTTATACACATGCTGAACATTTCATCGAAATCGGTTAACGCAGGAAAATCTTTTCTGATTTTCACCTATTTTAACTGCACGTAGCTCGGGTTTATGTCAATCGATTTCGATGAAATTTTCAGCAGGTGTGTAACCACTATAGATCTACAAAACGTATATTATAAATTTTTATTAAGGGCCCAAATTAAAAAGTGCCTTTTTTATTTTTGCAACCTTGTAAATTGTAATTTTTAGGAAATATTTTTTGCACATCATTCTACTTGATTAATGCAGAATACAGTACTTGATTAAACAGACTTTCCAATTTTGGTTTTAGCAAACTACTCGTCATGCAGCTGACGAAATTGCAGTAAAAAATGTTCTTAATATAATACGTTTAACAGTCACAATACATCTAAATCTAAAATATACCGTTGAACCGAAATGATAGTCTCCAAATGGTCATTATGCTAATGGAGGAAAAACGATATTTCCGGTGTGCCCAAATGCGTACAAATTATTTATTTACCAGAAGGACCTCGTGGCGGGAGGTCGAGTCGCCCCAGGACGAACGGACATCAACTCTTTTAATATTCGACACCATAGCTTTACGTTTACAAGAAAAGAAAGGGAGGGTGAAATGCAATGGCCGAAGAAAGCACATTAAGACGTCCGAGAACGAGTGTCACCAAGAGCAATTACTTTTCGATTTATCTTGCGGTCGAGACCACCGGGCAAGTTTTGCCAACAGACTTTCGATATCTGCTTATTTCCGGTGTTGTCCGCGCACGCCTTCTTCTCCCGCGGGAAACCCTTTCTCTTCCTCGGAGGCTAGTCTGGACACGCCCTTGGTTCGATCTTCGGGAATGAAATTATATTTCCTTGACCGACTGCTCTCTTTACAATGGCAACATGCCATTCAACTCTGCGCTTCACCTTCCGTGTGAATACCTCCCTCGGTAAACAACCTTGCCGATACGTCTTATTCGCCACAAAGATCGGATAACCTCGCGGACCTGTGAGAAAACTTGTTTTCTGGGAGGAAACTCGTCTGTTGTGATCCGGCATTGTGTATGTACACTCTTCGTACCTTGTGGCACTGTGTACAGTACAAATTGTTTCCTCAGAAATCGAGAGCTTTCTCGATGAGAGCTGTTCAATGTATTCTATAAATAATTGATTCAAGATTCAAGTTTTTTTACGAATATCTCGGAAACTAAAGCCGACCGCCACGAGCATGCGAAGGAAAAAGTTGATCAAAATGTTGAATTCTACGGCACATATCCAAAAGTCATTCGAATTTCCCACAGTAGCCCGCATGGCTTAACAAATCGAAAGGTTCACCAATGGTTTTATTAAAATCGCAGACATTTGTACTCTTTTATCAACCCCCCCCCTCGAAACACTGAAGAATATTTTTCTTGAAGAACCCTTACAGATGAAATAAAGGGTTACAGCATGTCTCATTTTGCACTAAAATTTACGACGATTCTATCCCAATTCGGAAACAGAGTGGTTCGTCGCACATTTAAAAGAAAATTTTCCCTACATAAGAAATGCAGTTCAACCTTCCGTTTCACAAAACGGCAAAGCATCGCAAGCCTAACCCATAAAAGCGACAGCTCGGGGACAAAACTTCCTGGAGCAGCTTGGTGTCCGATTACTAAGCTGTTCGGTAAAGAGTTGAGAAACTCTAAGAGCGAGCTTGGAAAGCGTTTGCACGCTATTTGTTTGAGAGCTCTTCGGAAAGAGTTCAGCGTTTGTCCCGCAGATTTCTGCATTTTTGTGTAGCAGTTCCGCTTGGTCTTCGTCCATCATCCACGCCCACGGCCATTCTCTTTTCCCCGAGCGTCTTTCCACGGAAAGAAACACCATGGGCCTGCTTATGAGCATTCTAAAATTACGGGTGTACTTCTTTGCTATGTCGGCCAGGTCTGCCACCTTTGTTTGAAATTTTTATTTCTTTTTTTCTTCGGACGGTCAGCTCACTCCCTAAGGAGGCTCGGCGACGTACTAGGCCAGCTAATGAACAAGGACAAAAATTGTACGTTGAGTCGAGTGATGAAAATTTCCCTGGGCGAAATGTAATCGACAAAGAGGTCGTAATTATTGCGGAAAACCGTAATAAAGAAACCGGTTCCACGGGGTTTCTCCGACAGCATTCAAAATAAAGTGAGTTGTAAACGCGTTCCTTGTCTCGGGACAGGTATGTAGATGCTCCGATGCAATAAATGCAGCTGGACTTTTCTGTAGACTTTTTCGGAAAGAATGATTTTTATTATACGGACGTCCTCTTACGGCCAAATCTTTTACAACGGACGGACTCGATGGTGGGGGCTCGTTGGATTAACGAAAACTCGGTTATGGTGTAACGGATTAACTTTGCCTGACTTCGAAAACGCTTTTAAATTAGTTAACGACCGTTCCCGGCTGCTAGGTAAAAATCCACTTTTCGTTTACCTTGGGCCCCCATTGTATACGGATTAAAGCAATTGCACTTTCTTTAGGGGACTTCTTTTTACGAGTAACGGACAACTAGTCCTTCGACGAGTTTTCTAAGAATAAATTTCGCAGCTTTGCATTCCTTACAATCTAAACTCTTGCATCAAACGAAATTCGAAATGCATTAAACTGATGAACCGATCAGTTCGTTGGTCCGGGGATTGGGCTCGGAATGATTAGGATCTGACGTGGATTGCTGTGCTCTGAAGAGATCCTGAGAATCTCGTCCTGGTTCTCATTCCGTTTGATTTCACGAATTTCTATTGTTCCCCAGTAGACTATATGTAGATTTTTATGTGCATTTGTGGCACATGCCAAAGTACATACTCGCAACTGCGTCCATTAACACATATTAAAATATAACAAGAATAAATTTATTTATATTTTGTGCGATTTTTACTATAATATATACTGAAGTCAAAAAATGTATTCAATAAATTCCCACATGAAAACGACTTTACAATTTCAATAATTTGTCAAATTAAAATCTAAAATGGGTCATTTGACCCCTCCTGGTAGGTTTAGTATTAAGTATATGGTGGCTGTGATCATCTCTTTTAAATCAAAATGAAATTCTATTTTTGTATTATCGATATTCAGATAATTATATTGGTATTCAATCAAAAAATTATTAATGATCAAAAAGTTGTAATTAGCATAACCGGAGGTTTAAATGTATTTTCGTCGCAGCGAAAGATCCAGGTTGAGAGCCAGTCTCTTCAAAACATTGGGATGTTGGTCAGCATGTCATATGGTCAATAGCCAGTGGCCACGTGGGTGGATGCAGGGTGCAGATGCAGGAAGGTCCCGCGGTCAACCCTTCCGTAATAATGTCCAAAGAAGGGGGCTGTGCCAGGACCCTTTCTGCATTGTGACATCCCGATCTATCGGGACACAATGTGTTCGCGTTCTCTGGTCCAGCTAACGGTAAACGGACGGTGTGGAATAGCCGCCACCTCGTCCGAAAATGTGTGTCAAAAGGCCGCAATTTGTGGGGCGCTAGATCCGAGAGACCGTGACCCCGCAAACCCTTCACAGTTCTCGGCCAGACATAATGGCTACAGCGTCGAATTTCACAAATAATCTCAACTTCGCAACTCGCAGTTCCTCATCTTCCACAACTCCATGAGAGTTTCGAATCACATTGTTTCAAAGCAATGTTTTAATTTTCGAGTTAAAGTATTTCCGACTGCAAAGAGTTAAACTTCGTTCAGGATTAGAAAGTGGAAAGAATTATTCAGCTGTGAGCAACTGGCTATGAGAAAGAAAAATGTGCAACAAATTTTTCCTGCGTTCCGATCCAGTAGAAAATGAAGTAATTTTATATTGAAAATAATATGGACAACTCTTTTCTAACTTTGTACAATTTGTGTGTGAAGAATGAATACGGTCATTTTCGTAAACTAATATTATATATGATATTGCAGTGTTAATAAGGAAACGGATATATTTTATTCGACGCGTTCAATTATACAATTACGCCTTTTTCTTCATGGTATGAGGTAAATCATATTTTCCACGAACGCATTTTATCCGAACACCCGGAGTATCTTGCAGTTTTCCCACTTTACACAGCACCACGTTATGCTCTTGAAGATTGTGGCCAATTCCTGTGAAACAATCGAACAAATTGTAGAAATCAGAGACGAAATATTTTGGATCTACGTGAACTCATTTCTTATATCTTTCGTATACATACCAGGTACGTAAGCAGTCATTTCTTTGCCAGTGGACAGTCGAACGATGACGCACTTTCGATTCGCAGAATTCGGTTTCTTTGGTTTCCTGATGACCGTCTTTATAATTACGCCCTTCGCGAATGGTTTCCCGTCCAAGGGCCTCTTCGGTTCCCGTTTCTTCTGAACTGATTTATTAAGGCGGTGCATTCTTCCTAATGACGATCCGAATCTCTTCTGATCGAAGCCTGGTACATTACAAAACAAAAACATAGGCTCACTTGACCTGTTTTTACATAACTGTGCTGCATCGAAAAGAAGCTTCAAAATTGCTGTAAATATGTACTTAAATCATTTCAACCAATTAATTATAGATTAAACAGACGACATCGAATCTACTATCATCTTCGTGTTCTACTATCAAACGTGTTCGCAAAGGGAAAGCAATAGGTGAATTGGAACAATTGAGTTTTCACTGGGAGTTCTACGGTTATGCAACGACTCCAGCCTAATTGCAGTTCCACGATGTCGATTTTCAATTGTGAAACATTGCTTTAAGGCAGCATTTGTCGAATAAGTATCAATATCCTAAAGGGGAGACCTATAAAACGTATTAGGAAACAAATTAAATTTTTATTTCATCTCACAGTCTGTTGCAAGTCAGATATAAAGTTTCTATTTTGCAAAAATATCTGCAGGCTGTTTTATATAATATATAATATATATAATAATTGCTGAAGTAAATCGAAAGAATTTTTTCCTTTACCAAAATGTTGGTGAAGATTTCAGTTTTTAATTATTAACGAAGTTAAGGAAGTTAAGAAACGGTAAAAAATGTTTAGAACGAACTGTATATAAACGAGCTGTCTGTAAATATATATAACTTCAATTAAATCAGAATCAGAAAAATGTTTAAAATATAAAACACAATTTTAATTTGTAGAAGTCATTACAAAGATATCCTGGAAAAAGCTCGTCCAGCCTCTACACTTGTAGGTCGAATAGTTTGCATCAATGCAACATCGAAATAGTTCATCTTGTGGGATCCCACTTTGCGGGATTGCAAGCCCTATTTGCAACTATCGCATTTACCTATGAAAAATTGCCGAGTATCAATGGATAGCAATCTTCTTCTCGCAGAGATTCGCGTCGAAGTTGAATTTTCGCGTAAAATTGCCAGATAAACGTGGTAGAGGAGGCCGAAACTTGTGGACGAGTCCTAGATTGAAAACTAGAGAGTCCCCTGGGGCTATCGTGTCCTAGTCAAGGGCATTGTGAGCAGAGCTGAGGGAAAATAGGCGGCCCACTGCGCGGTAACGGTACCGGGAAACTGGAAACTCTTTCGCAAATAATCTTACGAACCTAAGAAAAGAGGGTCTCCGTCGGTGGAATATCAAATATGACGGACGCTTGACATCTGCAAGCCGACCGGCGAAAGCAGTCCTTTCTCGCTCGAGCGTGCATAAGCTTATTAAGCAACATTGTTGCGAGCCTCTGTCCACCCACCCTTTCACCGAGCGTCCACGACCCATGAGATCGCGCTCGAACGAATGTTTACGGCCACGTTTGCAACGTTGCAAAATATTGATTACCCCATATGTGCCTATAATTATGACACTGGTCTACGTCAAAATTTAAAAAAAAAATGAGTGTATCAGTTAGTTCACATAACATTATTTTAAACTAAATTAATTCAGTGTAATTTTTACGATATAACATTATATGGACTTAGTGTTAATATACTTTTCCTTTAAATATCTCGAAACAAGAAGTTCACGTAACATCATTACCAGATTATGATTGCACAAATCAAGAAATTTTCAATTGGTTGTAGATTTTACGGAAACATGAATATCCTGTGTTATTCTTTATATAAATGCATCTTTATAATGCAAACTTTGGTTATCCAGTCTCTCGTTTCTCTATTAAATTCTTATGTTAGATAATAAACCAAAGCTTCTTGGGCTTCGCACAAAGAAAGAAATTAGTGAACACGCATAACGAAAAAAAAATTCTTGAATGAATAGGAAATGTTAAAAATTTATGGATAAAATATAGAGGCCCTGAACAATTTGTTAAATAAATACTATCATATAATGGTCGCCCTTACTACGTAAAATAATTTCCTTTTCCAAGCGAAACCTTCCATCTCTCGAACATCTAACGGTAACTATGGCGTACTTCAGCGGCGATAAAACGCGTGTCAATTTTTCAATGTACTGTTGCACAATGGAGGAATATTTAATGAAAATCGAATGAACGAACGTTCCATGACGGAATCGATCGTGCACGGTATCAAAGAAAAAATTCGTGGCTGGGAACGAACGTGACAGCGTCTGGACGTATTTTAAGTGAAACGTCCAAGATGACATGACAATTTCTCGACATTCAGGCCCGGCCGGTTCATACGCGTCCATGATTCACCAGCATCTCTTAGACGAAGCTACCATTGTTGTTCATTTCGAGATCTGGCTGACCACCGTCCGTCAATACGACAGATGTCCAGGCCTGCCGCTGCTAATCCGACCTAACTCGGACTTAACTAAGGCAAGAGACCAGCAGAACCTATTATACACGGAAGGCAACCCCTTTCTCCGAAGATCAATGCGCAAGATTACATTGCGAAAATTTTCGACGTTGCGGTTACGCCTTTGTCGCATTCACGTGGCCAAGCTCCACCGTCCGGTAAACCGCACGTCTTATCTCGGTTCCGCAAGACTGTGTTTTGCAAATTTTGCGCAATTAAGACGCGATTACAAGGTTCCACCAATTATGCTACCTGTGTAAGGTGTGCAGAACGATTTCACGATTTAGTTACAAGAACTGCGTGGTAGCAAGCAGATTCGAACGATGCGCTTTTTGGAAATTATTTTTTGGGCCATTCCACCCGAAATCGAACACTTTTCGGAGTACTGTTTCAGATTTTGGTCAAAGGGTACAGCCAGGTAAGGTGGCCAAAAATCCCGTTGGACCATTCGATAGGGCATCGAAAAAAACAAAGTTTCGAAAGTGAATATTAAACACTTTTTTTTATATGTCCGATTTTTAGCAATGACAATGACATGAAACAAACGCAATTTTGTACCCAATGTATTCTATCTAGAAATTTCAAGTTTCTTGATTGTATTACGGTAAAAATAAGATATTATGGTCATTCACGTTTTTCATTTACAAGATTGTTATCTTGATTTTGTAGTTCTCTTTTACCATCAACGATTAATCGTAAGTTGATTAATCACCACATTTTGACTAAAAATCACATAAAAGTTATTTTTTTCCAGACATATAAAAGAAATAAACTTTATTTAAAAGTAGAATTATACATCCAAATTAAAATTGAACATAGGATATTAACTCTAAACGTACCAAGCTATAAAAACAACAAGCACGTGGCTGCCTTATAAAAATGACAAGATCGAAAGTTCTTGATTGAAACATTTTCGAAGAGTTGCATTCTAAAATCGGACATTTCATATGTAAGAACCTAATAGAAAATTCGCATTAATTTTAATAATTTCTTCCACAGGATCTTAGGAGAAGGGGTTAATGAACCGCTGAAAATAAAATAGAAAGTAACGAGTAAGAAATATAAACAAAGGTGAATAAATATAAAGAAAGGCACAACGTGTAAGATTTAAATGTTGCATGACGCGAGGTTATCTAAATAGATAGCAACGAAAATAAGTGAAAATTGGCGACGGATCGATAATGATCCAACGAGAGTATGGCCAGAAGAACATTCTATGGTGGTGAGAAACAAGAAAACGGGGATAACAGTCTTACAACAGGCTGTATCCATCACAGATCGCCTCTGACAACTGGTCAACCGCAAATGGACACGTCACCCCCTTCGATTCCCAGCGATTTTCGGGCATTGCCCATGGAAAGCCCTGCTCACCCCATTGATGTTTCTTCTTGCGGAGTGGCCGGATCCCTTTTTGCATTTTGAGGTCTCTTTTGGCCGCGCTGGGGATCAAAGAGGTAGGAAGACTGCGTGCGCTTTTGCGAGCCACGCGCATTTTCGCGAAGAAGAATACCAGAGACCGTAGCTGTGGTCCCTTTTTAGCCCGACCACCCCTTTTGCCGCATTTGCTCGGCAGAGATACGAATCTGTCGAAAAGGCTTACGGAAACTTGAGATGTCACTCGAATTCCCGGTTTTGACCATTGTCCCGGCTTGTTGCGCTTATGGGAAACGCAAACAACCCGAGGACGAATTTCGCACGATTTCACGTAAATAGACCAGTGCGGTTCCTTACGTTGCTTCAATTGAGGTACATACTACGTTTTATTGGGGAATTTTCAGCGATGTCTTAGAATCCTATTTGTTAATACTATCTCTCTACTATTTTTTTCCGAAGGTCATTTTTTCGGAGTTATCAAGATCATCGATTTTTCTTGATACATAACTACATTTTTTTTATTGCATCGTGTTACTGATCGAAAAATACATTCAGACATGTAGAATAACATGACATTGACCTTGATCTAAAGGTAAAATTTTAATTTTCGTAGATCAAGGTCATGTTATTATAAATATCTGAATGTATTTTTCGATCAGTTACACGGTGCAATAAAAAAAAATGTAGTTATGTATCAAAAAACATCGATCACCTTGATAACTCCGAAAAAAATTACCTTCAAAAAAAGTATTCTTGCCAGATATTTGGTCTATTCACACCATGCACATTACGTAAAAAATATTTTTTGCATCACAATAACCTGAAGAGATATTTAGGTGGCCTCATTTAAACGGACCACCCTGTATGTTAACGCCAATGAAATTTTGTACATGTACTTTTTCTATAAGAATAATAATAAGAGTAAGAATTGAAACAAAAAATTAGTAAACTAATCCTTCTAACGTCTCAAGAAAGCTCAAGGTGTTGGGTCCAATTTTGAAAAAGTTATTCGTTTTTAAAAAGTGTACAAATACTTTGCACACCCACTGTATGTTTGACAAGTAGTTAAAATATATAATAGCAATAGATAATCAATATAAATGGAGGTAAATAAATATACACACAGATGCAATGTTATAGTTGAATGTTGTATAAATATGAAATCGAAATTGGAGTAGTTTACAAATTTTATTGTGGGATATACTAGTGTGCACGAAATGATGTATTTTTTAAAATCGTTATCTGTGACTATTATTTGATGAATGAAAAAATTATCAACAAAGCATGTAAATTGTATCTTAAGTTAAAGTACAGACTACATTGTTTATCAAAATTTGTTGCAGGTCATCAGATATAGGTTCATATATATAGTATAATAATTTTTAAAAGAGAAACGAATTGATTTTCAGTGCATCAAAGAAAAACTAAGTATTCACTATATTTAAATAGCATCTGCAAAACTTTTAACTTACAACTATTAACTTATATTTAATGTACTGTAGTGGTATGATAGCCTGACCTTGGAATATGTTTCCAATACACCACTTTGTGGCATTTAATAGACTTCCACCTGAAAATGAAGGAGATTTCGTGCCAATAAATACGTATATTTATTAAAACAATAGATGTACATTCAAACAATACGTACCTTGAACATTGGGGTTTGCACACAGCCGTAATAATTGTGATTGGTTATCTGCAACATATCAGAAATAAATTTATAATTTCATTAAACTTCTGTACAATTTCTAACATTAATTGTTTAATTGTTAACAGTATAAATAATTGTTATACAAGATATAAATAGACCAAAACCGTAACACAAGTTTATTGATACAATTCTGCTCTAAAATGAATTATATGTTGTTAACAGTACAATATTGATGCTCATTAAATATTCCATGTTACTTAATTGTGATTATGGATATGATGAAAAGCGTAGAAACAAAAAAATTCACAAAATCTTAGTTTCTTACATATGAAGAGGTTAGTTTATAGGTTATGATTGCAAATGTACAATTAATGTGACAAGATTGACATACTATTGATAGAATTGCCCAAGAACGATCGAGTTACATTCACTATACTTCTAGCTAAAACGTTCATGACTGACACTTTTGAATTATTTTTTTACAATTAATAACTTTTCACAAGTACAGAAGGTACGGTTCATACTAGGTTCATATGACAACTAGCACCACCGTACTATCCACGCCATTCTCGCAAAATTCCTCTACATTCATCTTACTCGCTGGGTAAGTGAAGATAAGTCTAACTACTGATGGTACATTTTGATGATCCATTTTGTTTTTGGCACCTTCAACACCGACGAGATACTATTAAAGACTGCCAGCCTTACGGGAGTTGGTGTCACCCGAATATTTCGGTGTTCTCATACACCCTCTTGAATGTATTCTAGCTGGAGTAAGAAATAGAAGGCCATCGACGTGATCTCGTCGGTGCAGAAGGCCACTAAGGAGATTCTCGTCGCGTCGGTAAGAAGGAAAATCGTCACGGAACCATATTGATATGAATTGTTATATTCTGCACCGAACGTATTGCAGATATGGGCAAAAAATTCCTAGATGTATTAAGAAAGTAATGAATCATAATTTCAGGAAAATCAACAATTCCCACTTCAAATTTTGTATGAGGTACCTCTATTTGTAATTTCAAAATATTTCGTAAACGAGAATTATTACCTTACACATTTTTATACATAAATGTTTCAAGAATCT